>LFYR01000338.1:1003019-1029190 GCA_001185155.1 Zostera marina | reverse complement strand
TGTTGTGGTTGATGACGCCACTCAATGTCGTACGGGAAGAGAGTATGGTTCTTTGCTAAAAGAGCCATTCTTGTCGTTAATTTCTTCGCCATTTCATTCGTCGCTTGGTTTGTGTTGTCAAACATAACCTTCCACTTCGTACCTTTTTCTGGATGGTTATGGGGGTGGTCTTTTGTGCGACCACGACCCTTCTTCTGTGGAGGCACATTCGATGTGGATGGCCTCGCATCTAATTAATTTACGTATTTAAGAATTAATTTTTTATAGAAACAATGATAATATTTAAAATATAAATAATAAACTGACCACTTGAACTGGACTCTTCAAAAGAGCGACGGGATGTAACCATCGCCAGTGCCATAAATATAAATATCCTTCACTCTACGTGGCATTTCTTAATATCTAAAAAAATATTAAATTAATTAATTTAATATCTTTTAAACAAACAAATAATAAATTAGTCATTTCATGGCAAATTAATGATTATTATTTCAATTTAAAATCATTCAATTGAATAATTATTCATTATGATTTCTATAATTTCATGCAAATTATATTCATTAACATTTCAATTTAATAATTATTAATTAATTAAAAAAATTTTAATTACTGCAAATTAATCATTAACATTTCAATTTAATAATTACTAATTAATTAAAAAATAATAATTTCATGCAAATTAATCATTATTATTTCAATTTAATAATTAATTAAATAATTTCAAATTAAAATGATCATATATTATTTCATGTAAATATTTCATTACTAAAAAATTAATATTTAATAATTGTCAATCAATTAATAAAAAAATATTTATTCTTATTTCATTTGATAATTAAAATGATAATTTAATCATTTATTTTAACACTAAATTAAATAATTTGAAAATAAATTGATGAAATCAAATTATATAATTTTTACCGCAAATTAGCTTTTCTTCAATCGAAAACTTACTTCAATCTTGATTTTAAAAAACCTATAACAAATAAAAACACATTAATTATTTTATATAAATTTTAAATTATTTAAAATCATAAATTATTTAATTATTTTAATTATTTTTTAAATAATTTAAAAACATAAAATATTTAAAACAAATTTATTTCAAAATCATTAAAATCATTCAATTTCATAATTACTAATTAACAAATTAACAAATTTATAATTACATTCTTGATATTTCAAAACCTATAACAAGTCAACAAAACAATAATTTAATTAGTTAATTAAAACATTATATAAATAATTTATTTAATTAAATCAATTTATAAATTATTTACAAATAATCAATTAAATAATTAATTAAAACATTTATAAACAGAAAATTAAATAATTAATAAATTTATTAAAAAACAGTAATTAAGAACAATATTAAATATTTTTAATTTATTTCAAAACATGGTATTTAAATTATGATATAACTAAATAATTAATTATTTAAATAAAATAATTAATTTTATTAATTTTCTAGATTATTTATTTATTTTAAAAAATTAATAATTATTTAACTAAATTAAAAAGATTTTTAAAATCTCACCAAAACGGACAATCGAGGCGACGTAATCAAGGCAGGACGGAGGCGGTGGCTACTGGAGGCGACCTCGGAACCGGCGTCGGCGAAGAAACAACGAGAGGCAGTCGGCGGAAACGGCTATTATTGAAATTAAATCATTGAAATTAAAACAAAATGAAATTCTTAACATATCATTAAAATTCTTATGAAATCATTGAAATTTCATCATTCTTTCTTAACATGGATTCATTGAAAATATTACTGTGAATCGTCCTTTAGATGAATCCATTGATTCATATTACTTATGAATCCATATTAACATAAGTAATATAAGTAATATTACTGTTAAGTAATATAAGTAATCGCCACCAAAAATATGTTACTGTTAAGTAATATAAGTAATATAAGTAAATTTCAATACTATTGATTCAATGGATTCATAAGTAACATGGATTCATTGAAATCCGCCATCTAGAAACATATCATCTCCTTTCTTAACATGGATTCTTAACATATCATCATTCACAGTAATATATATAGAAACACAAACCATAAACGCATATAGACAAAATATAGTATTTTCTAATTAGATTAAGAGATTAAGAGATCATCATTTACATAGATTAAGAGATCATCATTCAATACACAAAACACAAAAAATAGACAAAACACAAAAAATAGACAAAACACAAATCAAAACAATAAACAATCCCAAAATGAAAAAATTAACAAAACCCAAAAATAAAAACCCATTTACAACCATTATCAAAATGATACCTTCAAAGATAACCGGCGAGGATGCGGCGACGGCGAGGAACGACGGCGAGGAACAACCGACGGCGAGGAACGACGGCGGCAGCAGGGAGGCAGCGGCGATTTCTTCACTATTAGACAGAACAGACGCGTTCTGTCGATTTGGGGTTTTTAATAAACCCCAAAACTTACATGGCGGATTTCCGCCATGTAAGTACACTTAAGTGCCGCCAGCACTAAAGTGAAAGTCCGCCCAATCGAAATTTGGGCGGGCTTTTTCCGCCCGAGTCCCCGAATACTTAACATGGCGGACATCCGTCATGTTAAGTCAATTTAATCGGGTAATCGGGCTGAAAATTGGGGGTCATTCGAAATTTTGGGCGGGATAGTTTAGATGGCGGATTTCCGCCATCTAAACACCGCCATCGAAAGTAATTTCGAACCGCCGTCGAGCCAAAACGTTTCCTCGGCGGACTGAAAGAATAGATGGCGGACATCCGCCATCTAAACAATTGAAGTATTGATGGCGGAAATCCGCCATCTAAAGTCCGCCATACAAGGTCCTTTTTTTTGTAGTGCAATTCAGTCCTCTAAAAACTTCTCATCTCCGGCTCCCTAGGGAGATTGCTTTTCCAACCTCCGGCTCCCCTTCGGGAGATTGCTTTTCCAACCTCCGACTCCCAATCCGGGAGAATTCTGATGATAGTACAGTTCGACGGACTAACGTCGTAACAGTACGGTTCCTTCCCATAAATCGTTCGATATCCTCTACCTCCAGATTACTTTTCCAATCTCTTAGTGAAGTCAATGTACCCGTTTCACAGCAAACTGCTTATTTTTCAACTCAAGTTGGTGGAATCGGACATATAGGATGTACGCAATTGGATATATCGAATATGTGTTGTGACGATCGTGTCGATTTGAAAAATATGACGTTGATCTACTGATCGAGGAATACGAAATGAAGAAGTTTGTACAACCAGATTTTTTTTATTCCATTGTCAAGGATTCGAGTGGTAGACTGAAACATGTTTTTTGGGCTGATTCCATAATGATTCAACATTTTAAGTTATTCGGAGATGAAGTTACATTTGACACCACTTATAAGACGAATGTTTATTCTTTGATATTTGGAATGTTTTGTGGAGTCAATCATCATAGAAAAACTGTCATTTTCGGAAGTGCATTCCTGAGGTAACTTATCATTTTCTTAATGGTTATTGTCGACTTATGAATGTTATTTTCTTATATCCTAATGTATGTTTTTATATCAAAATGAATAACCACATGTTCTCTTCATATTAGTAACGAGAACGTCGATGTGTTTACCTGGTTGTTTAAAATCTTCGTTGAGTGCATGTGGACTGCTCCGAAATCTATAATTACTGATCAAGATCTTGCTATGAAGGGTGCGATTGCAATTGCTTTTCCTTCAACATTTCAACGACTTTGCCGATGGCTTATCACGAATAACTTGTCTACTAAAGTGCCCACTGTTTGTCACGATACCAATGTCTTAAATTTATTTTATCAAATTATTAAGTATTCTGAAACTCCCGACGATTTTGAGGAAGCTTGGGCTTTATGGCTGACCAACAATCAATTGTTGTCGAACGTTTGGTTGAAGAGTTTATATAATATTCGAAAGTCTTGGGTTCCATGTTTGATGTGCGAGCATTTCTTCGCTGGTATGCATTAAACCAAAGAAGCGAGGGTATGAATTCATTTATCAAAACTAGGGTTATTGCCAAAAATTTACTTTTTCAATTTGTTCGTCGTTATGACAATATGATAAATTCAATTCGAAAGACTGAGAATCTAAACGACCATAAAGACACCTTTTGATATCCGAAGTATATTACATCTATAGAAATTGAGGTTGATGCCTTAAAAAATTTTACGACTGCTATGTTTCTTTTATTTCAAAAGGAGATGCAGAAAAGTTTTTTCTATCATATACTCTCACCGACGGACGTTTCGACTAAGGTATAATTAGTTACATGCCCATTGTATTATCAATTTTATTTGTGTTTATTTTTTTTACCTCTTTCTCATTTCTTATATTAAGGATTACTATTCCTCCCAGTTTTATCTTTAGAAAGGCAGAAAATAGTTCACACTACCAGATTACTGACTTTTAGCGACGGTCAGATTCGGTCGCTAATCATCAAAAACCGTCGCTAATTTTTTGGCGCCCAAATTTTCATTGCCGTCCCTAAATTTCAAAATAGCCGTCCCTAAATTTCAAAATAGCCGTCCCTAAACCGTCGCAATTATTTTGTTTTTAATTTCCTGTTTCAACTGGCCGTCCCTAGGACGCCGCCAATTTTTTTTTTAAACTTCCTGTTTCAAGTGGCCGTCCCTAAGCAGTCGCTAAATATTGAGTTCGACAAAAAATTTCAGCCGAAACTAATGAGTGCTTTCTAGGAGCCTTACACATCCATTCTCTACCTGAAAATAGACAATCATTCACAAATACATTCATTCATTCAAACACATTCATTCAAAATAGACGTTTATTCAAAATTACATTAATTCAAATTTTTATTCATAATACATTCGAAGTACATTAATAAAACTAATTGTTTTGAATAAACCTTGAAGATCTAAAGGAGGATTCTTATTTGGAACGATCGTTTGGCTTGTGCTCGTACTTGTGTTTCCCTTTTAAAAAATAATAAAATAATTTAAATCGATTAACTCAATATTTATAATAAGAATTTTAGTAAGTATTGAATAACTTACTTTCAGAGTAGCGATTTCGTCTAACAAGTCTTTCTGTTTTTGTATCAAGACCGTCATTTGTTGGTTAACCGTCTCGAATCTCTGGTTAACGGCCGAATCTAATCTCTGGCTAACGACCGTCTCTAATTACATGTTAACGGCTTCTTGAACTCGATTATCGAATTCTTCTTTTTTCTTCTTTTTTATTTCTTCTCTTGTTTGGCGATTCAATTTAGCTTTGGATTGCTTTGGCATCAATGAATCATCCCCCGGTCTCAATCCGAGAATACGACCCTTTGTTTTGCCTCCTGTAGCTTTAATCCAAGCTTCCTGACTGTCATCAGTGAATAACGCCTTTTTTCGCCTGTAGGAGGTCGATCCTTGCGTTGACATGTCTTCTTCGTCTGTTGACTCCTCATTCTCGTCTTCATCTATTGTTTGTTGTTTATCCAAAATTTCTTTTTTGTACGTTTCGTAATCCGACTATTATAAATAATAAATAAATAAATTAGTGATGAAAAAAAAGAAATTACAAAATATTGATATTTAAATACGTACCATTAGAGCCTTGCCTCTATCGTTTATCGGATAATGCGTGACCATAAAAGATTCTGTAAATGAAGCTGGACGATCGAGTTTCAAACTCTGTATCATAAAAAAAAGAATTAGTTGAAATAAAAAGTGAACAAATTAGATATTTAATAATTTTAACAATGATTGAGTGTTAGTTTCAACAGATGCCGATCCTCCTTTATAGACGATGTATCCTTCATTGCTTGTACGGTTTTAGAATTCTTCTTGAATTTTTCTTGAAATTCGCTTGACAAGAACTTCGTCATCATTCCTTCCCGTTGGTTCTTTCGCAGGTATCCGGGAGGAAAGTTCTTGCAACTGTCGTCTAGGGTACCCACACATGCTAGCTTCTTCGCATGCTCCCGGGCTTTATTCGCATGTTAAGATATCATCTGAGCTCGGGCTTGAGCCCGAGCCGAGCCCTCACGAGCTTAACGAGCCGAGCTTGGACATGCCAATTATATGTAGTTTAATAATCCAGTGAGGAGGAGAATCCATAAACATTTTTGGATATGGTTCTCTAATCTGGATTCGGGTATGTCAATTCAGAAATCAAGATCAAACTAATATTACAGAGCATCAGAAAATCTTATTTTACAGAGAAATGATTGAAAATCATAATTACAGTTCAATTTCAGAGTTCAGACAAAATTTCTTTTCAAAATTTATAAAAATGCAATCGGCATCGGAAAGAGAATCAAATGCAGCAACTTTTGAAATGCGAAACAATATGAAAACCCATTTCAAATATCAATTAAATTAAAAAATAATTCTGAAAGGCTAGGTATAGATGTTGGATCAAAATCCTCACAATTATTGGGATCTATAGAAATACAAATACGACCTATAAGAAAGCAAAAAACATTCAAATCACAGTAAAATTCTCTATATTCAGAAACAAAAAGACCCATGATTTTATCCATGATTTAAGTAACATAACTTTTGATTAAAATAGAACCCATGATTTAAAATAGAACAAGTGCAGTACTTTAAACAACAGAACTTTAAATACATGATTTTAAACAGAGAAATACCCAATCATATTGGAGAAATATGATTGAGTTTTAAACAGAGAAATATTTTAAATGAGGATTGTATTGCGATGGTGGAGAAATTGAGAATCAGGGGAGAAATCGAGAGGTGTTTATCAAAATTATAAAATCTGGTTGATGGGGGTTTATCAAAATTAGAAATTTGTTTATCACATTTAAGAAATTAACAAAGATGGATCTATATCCATCTAAATGGGGGTTTAATGAGATAGAAAGTAGAGATGAAATGGCGCGCTGGAATGGAGGATGAAAATACCTGTTGACGGACGAACGGAATGGAGGAAGTCGCCGCCGGAATGGACGAACTCGCGTACTGGAATGGAGGAAGTCGCCGCCGGAATGGAGTAACTCGCGTGCTGGAATGGAGGAAGTCGTCGTCGGAATGAAAAACTCGCGTGCTGGAATGGAGGAAGTCGTCGTCGGAATGGAGGAAGTTGGTTTGGAGTCGCCGCCGGAATAAATCGCGCACCGGTGTTTGGAGATTAGGTTTTACTTGGGGGTTTTGGGGATGGGTTTACGTTGGGGGTTTTGGAGATGGGTTTTATATACGTTGGGGGTTTTGGAAATGGTTTAATTTGGGGATTTTGGAATGTTGGGTAATTTTTAATTTTACCATTTGGGTTTTATTTTAAACTCTAAACTTTATTTTTAAAAAGATCGGGGTTAAATAAAAATTACTCATTTAGGGAGGCTTTTTTATAGGCCGTCTCTAATTTATCCTTTTAAAGACGGATTTTTCATAGGCCGTCCCTAATTATTTTCCCCAACAAAATTATCAAGATATTTAGGGACGGCTTACTAAAAAGCCGTCCTTAATTTTCAATGGAGAGTCGTCGCCAACTATTAACGAAAAATCATAATTAGGGACGGCTTTTGCAAACCGTCCTCAAGTAGTCGCTAGCATCGCGGAATTTTCACGAAATCCTTCTTCAGATTTAGGGACGGTCAGAATCCGTCGCTAAATCCGTCCCTAAAGGTATGTTTTCTTGTAGTGTCATAAGTTGACCATGAATAAGGACTCAAACATACCAAAATGCAGTTGTCAAATATTTGAGTATAGCGGTGTTCCATGTCGTCATATTATATATTTTTTTATTGTGAATGTCGCTTTTAAATTTTCTAAAATCTTTAAAATGCTTAAATGGAAGAAACATCAGAAGACCCTAACGCCTCAATCTATACAAGTCGAATCTCAAAATCCATTGTCCTCTTATATTTTACTTTCGCAGACATTAATGACTTACGCTCGCCTAGGAGAACGACAACTTGACATTCTTATGGATTTTGGTAACCAAGCTTTGGACAAGTTGATTAAAATCACTGATGTCCCTAAGAAAACACGAACATCAATTACTAGATGCAAGCCACCAAGAGCAACACCGATAAATATTGGCATACCAGCGAAAGAGAAGACCAAAGGTAGTGGTAAGAGTGACCGTCCAACAAAAATAGATTCAGAGACAATGAAGAGTGCCAAAAAAATTTATCGTGACCCTAATGCACCAAAGTAGCTGCCTCAAAGTAGTCAACCAAGGAGGTAGATGCTGCTATGACTTTTTGTAATGACATTTTGTTTCTTACCCAATCATCAGAACAAATTGTTTGTAATGCAATAGATGCTTTTACGAATGATTGTAATGCTATTATGTTTGTGCGCAATTAACATCGGCCAAGATATTAAGTGTGTGCTCCGATTGTAATGACTGGGACTACCAAGTCGTCGATTCCAGGGGTGCATCACCGACTCCAGACAGGGCACTCGGGTCTGGTAGACCGATGACCTGACCACAAGGGAGTCGGCAACTCCACCTCTGAATCGACGACTCCCATACCTGAGTCGTCGATTCCCAGCCGTTACTTGGGAGGGCCCACGTCATTATGACACTATAATGGAGTGGGCCCCACGCTAATAAATGGGGAAACGCCCCCAAAACCCTATAAAAGGGGTCCTTGGGGGTCCTCCACTCCCAGGTAATTCCCACTTGACAGACCCCAACCAGAGCAAACCAAGGAGCCCGAGTCGCCGACTCCCACACCTGAGTCGCCGACTCCCCTCCACTTCTGCAGGTATTTGACGTAAAGCGCGCGTCGTGGACTTCAAAGCCTCCGGCCCTCCTCGCAACCCCGCGAGCCTACTGGTAGCAGATTTCGTGCTTCATCACCTACCTACTAATGCTATTGCTACTTGTTAATGTTGCAAATGAACGAATGAGATGCTTCTACGACTGGTAGTAATACTATTATGTGTGTGCTCAATGAAACATAGGTCAAGGTATCCTGACTGCTTGTAACCTACCTACTAATGCTATTATTAGTTGGTTATGTTGCAAATGAAAGGCCGAGATGCTTCTACGACTAGTTGTAATGTTATTATGTGTGTGCTCAATGAATCATAGGCCAAGGTATCTGTAATGCTAGTAACCTACCTACTAATGCTATTATTACTTGGTACTGTTGCAAATGAACGGTCAGGATGCTACTACGACTGTTTGTAATGCTATTATGTGTGTGTTCAATGAACATATGTCAAGGTATTCTCACTGCTTGTAACCTACTTACTAATGCTATTATTACTTGCAAATGAACGGCCGGGATGCTACTACGACTGTTTGTAATGCTATTATGTGTCTGTTCAATCAACATAGGCCAAGGTATCCTCACTGCTTGAAACTTACCTGCTAATTTTATTATTGCTTGATAATGTTGAAAATGAACGGCCAGGATACTACTACGACTGTTTGTAATGCTATTATGTGTGTGCTCAATGAACATAGGTCAATGTATCCTCACTGCTTGTAACCTACCTATTAATGTTATTATTATTTGCAAATGAACGGCCGGGATGCTACTACGACTGTTTGTAATGCTATTATGTGTCTGTTCAATCAACATAGGCCAAGGTATCCTCACTGCTTGAAACCTACCTGCTAATTTTATTATTACTTGATAATGTTGAAAATGAACGGCCAGGATACTACTACGACTGTTTGTAATGCTATTATGTGTGTGCTCAATGAACATAGGTCAATGTATCCTCACTGCTTGTAACCTACCTACTAATGTTATTATTATTTGCAAATGAACGGCCGGGATGCTACTACGACCGTTTGTAATGCTATTATGTGTCTGTTCAATCAACATAGGCCAAGGTATCTTCACTTTTTGAAACCTACCTACTAATTCTATTATTACTTGGTAAGGTTGCAAATGAACGGTCAGGATGCTACTACGACTGTTTGTAATGCTATTATGTGTGTGCTCAATGAACATAGACCAAGGTATCCTCACTGCTTGAAACCTACGGACTAATGCTATTATTACTTGATAATGTTGCAAATGAACGACCAGGATGCTACTACGACTGTTTGTAATGCTATTACGTGTGTGCTCAATGAACATAGGCCAATGTATCCTCACTGCTTGTAACCTACCTACTAAGACTATTATTACTTGGTAATGTTGCAAATGAACGGTCAGGATGCTACTACGACTGTTTGTAATGCTATTATGTGTCTGCTCAATCAACATAGGCCAAGGTATCCTCACTGCTTAAAACCTACGGACTAATGCTATTATTACTTGGTAATGTTGCAAATGAACGGCCAAGGTATCCTTACTACTCAACGATCAGAGGGCTAGATATCCTAACTGCTTATAATTAATGCTTTCTCATTTTTTAATAATGCTATTAAAATAATTAGTTAATGATATAACATATACTAATAGATTTACCATTTACTAATTCACCTGTAATAAACACAATACATAATACACTAACAGACACAATCTAAGCTTTTTGCTTGTAATGTAAGTAGCATTTAACATCTAAAAGAGAAGCGTGAAGAATATCATATACGATTTTGTCGGTCATTTGATCCACATCTTTTCTACTCCATAGTACGATGTCCCCCATGACTATATAATTCCTTGCCGTGAGAACATACACTCCGCTGTCTGGAGTCATCTTGAATGATGCTTGAGGAAAATCTTCCACCTGTGTTGTTAACCAATGAGATTTGTGATGGTCGGAATACACGTTCATGATGTAGTGATTCAACCATTGGACCTGCATTGAAGAGTTGTTTATTTTTTCAGAAAACTCTTAAAAGATTTAGACCTACGAAGGTTTAAAACTTACACAGTCTGCAAATTGTTTGTTTAATGGCTCCAATTTGCGAAACGGAGAGTAGTGGTAGAAAGTTTTCGTGCATATGGACAGATATATTAAATGCCATACTCCTTGTCTCTCAATGGGGATCAATACTTTCTCGATTTTAGTTCAGTCGTCATCATCCCCATCAAGGTTTTTCTTTAAAGTCCGCCATTAATTCTTTATCAGTCAATTGTCTATTGGGAGCCTTACTATGACATTTCTTCTGCACATTTTTTCCTAATTTATGTTTTATTTTCTAATATTTGAAGTTGCAATGTATCGGAACACTTACCATTTGGATGGGGTGCAAGAATTTGACTACTCCAGGACGTATATAATCACAAATAATCTTCTTCTTCATAACCTGTATAAACATTGAAACACATTGTACCGAAGTACGTTGAACTTTACAAACCTTACCGAAATAGGTTAATTCTATCAAAGTAATTCTTACCGGTCCCTTCACCGGCATGTGGGCAGTAATAGATATCAAAGACGCTGAATCACATGAGACGTTGTCTATTGTGAGCATCCCCTCTAGTGCAACCCTCTCTATTAGCTTGTTCAACTCGACATGCTCATCTTTTGCGAGTTTTCGTTGGGTCAATTTATTCTGGTCCACCTGATCCTTCAGTATGAGATCATGTTTTCTTCGTATTTGGTTCACCTAAATTGTAAAATAGCATTTAATGTAAGTACATGTACATTAGTTCAATAATACCGATTTCCTTTCCTTACATGTCGATCCTTTATCCGTTTTACTATAGAGCTTGGTTTCGGTCTAAGAGGCTGGACATGTTGTCTAGATGAAATAGGGACATTGTCTAGGTCGTCGTCGCTGTCTATGATAGTAGTTACAATTTGTTTTATAAATGTCGTCTCATTTTCCTTGACCTCCCTCTCTCTAACATTCCATTCCCTAGTCCTTTTTAAAATGTTGTCACCTTTATTAAGGTCCCTCATCTTCTTTAGAAATATTTTAGCTTTTTCAGCTTTATCTGCAAGAACACACGCTTCATCCAGGAATGCAGGATCTTCTTGTGATGAGAGATAAGTTGGTAATTTTACGAAATAAGGAATATCTGTGGAAAGATGTTATTAGAATTTATTTGAGATATTGTCATTATATCAATATTTAATCGTAATTTAACCTACCATTCTTCTCTCTTATCGAAGCATTTTCAGTTACTATTTTAGCATTAAAGCATTGACTACGTACATTAACAATTGAATTACTTTAACAATTATTTAAAAATTATAGCATTACATTGACAATTAATTAACAATTACAACATTACATTAAGAATTATTTAAGCATTAAGAAATTGACTACGTACATTATCAAAGGTATTTTTCACAATTACATTTGTCAAAATTACATGGATTGATTTTAGTTTCATATTGTCATAAACTTTTTCAAAAACAACTATAATTTAGATGTTCCAAACACATAGGAAAGTTTAAATTTTTTACTAAAATTAATCATACTAATTATTTTTTCTTCCTCATAGCCTTTGGGATAATTAATTTCTTCTTCTTACCTTTTCCATCGGGTCTAGCGACTGTTGCTTCCTTTGGGTTTTTGTCCGCCGGATTGCAATCATCTTCATCAAAACATAAGTTTAACAGATTATTAAGCAACTAGATAACCAAATGTCGGTAAAATAATTATGTATGTTTGTACCTTCTGTTGTAAGATCGACCTTGTTAGATGTACTTGGGACTGCATTTCCAAGCTTGTTGTCATTATCCTTGATTTTCAACTCTCAAGCCTCATATAGTTCTTCTTTGACTTTCCTCATGGTGGGGTAATCAGTAGACCCTTCCCCTTTTACCACATAAGATGGTAATTTTATTGGCTCATTATTGCCCTCATATGTCACATGACCTGCTTTATAACTTACATTCGGTCCCACAGAACTTACATTGACAACTTTTGAATCTACCTTGACTGCCTCAGAATCATACTGTCCTGCCTTGGATTTCCCTTTTTCTGCCACATATAATTGAAGGTTGAAAGAGGGTGGAGTAAAATTAATCCTCACTTTTTCTTTAGGTTTTTCCATAGCAGCCTTATCTTCTCCTGTAACAGCATCTGTATGAACCATAGCAGCATGTGTATGAACCATAACAACATCTGTATGAACCATAGCATCATCTGTATGATTACAACAAATAAGTATTCAATTCTTCAAAAAATTAACAGCAAAAATATTTAATTATGTTTTTGGTAATCATTATGTAGCACATAATTATACATCTGTTTTAACTAATTCAACTTGTTGTGCGACCTTCGCTTCGTCGTCATGTACGTCAGCATCCTTCAGAATAGTATATTTTTCGACCATCACCTCTACCTGTCTTACATTATTATCAATATTTTTAACATCTAATTGTTCTGTATCATTATTAAGCCTAATAATAGGGTCCTTATCCACTATAGAGGCATTATTAGCCTCAGAAATAGCATTCACAGTATCTTTGTCATCATTGACAATCGGCTTCGGGTCGTCTTCCTTTACTGTAACCGTATCAACATTCTCTATATCAGCATCCTTTGACGATTGTCTTATTTCTTCATCATTCAATATCTCAGTCTATTCCCCAACAACCTCTGGAACATTTATTTCTACATCATCAGATGATTTCTTCTCATCTACCGGTTCATTTGCATCAGATTTTTTCTTCCATATTCTTCACTCTTCTCAACACCAATTAATTCCACCCCTGCATAACAAATGTTAATATCTCTGCGAAAAAATGGGGGGTTAACGAATTACTAAATTTCAAAAAAATCTATTGAGTACCTTCCTCTACCAATATTTCATCATTGCCAAATCGAACTTTCTTCGATTCTTTAGGTTTCTTTATTTTCGCCAAACATTTGTCTGTGGTGTTTAGACTACCAACACTCTCAGATCTTCCACTAGATAGTCGTGTACTACGACGTATTGGCGATTGCAAAATTTTATTTTTCTTGCTGGATTTCTTCTTCACTAATATCCTTGGTGGTTCTTTATCAATACTGCTAATAGCATCCGTCATCAATTTCACAGCATTAACTTCATTGGTAGTATTTTTCTTCTTCTGCTGCTGCTTCTTCTTTTCCACCACGGGTTTCTTCCCCTTTGTAATCATTTTCTTCCTCTTCTTCTCATCATTTGAATCACTTGAATCAGATTTTCCGCTTGATTCTGAATGATCATTAGCAGCATCCGAATTCTCATTTTCTTCTTTTAAGGACTCAGCCTCCATCTCATTCATTAGTGACATTCGCTTTTTCAAGAGAATGTCATTTGTGAAAACTTATACCAAAAAATTTAGCATTACCATCTAACACATGTACATTAAATTAATACAAATTTACCTCACTGGGTCTCAAATCAGCCAATGTTGGTCACAGTAGAATAACCTCACCACCCCATTTTTTGAAGTAAGATTCAAAATCGACGTAAACGTCGTCAGCTTTCGCAATCATGGTGTGTTTGTAAAGCCACACCTAATGAACTTCAATTAGTAAAAAAAATATAGAGAGTAATTGAGTAAATTATGTTAAAGAATTACATACCATCATCACAAGTATACATCCATCCAAATACTCTTTGGATGTACAATTTGTCTCTCGCCGACGGAGGACACTAGCTATCACGACATTTTTCCATTTTCAGGAATAAAACCTCCCTGATATAGGCTGTCTAGTTGTATTCCTCTAGAAAACCTAAGTTATCAACATAATCCAAAATTTTCTTTCCAATCCTATAGCTATTTTTACACCATAAAATTGTTATAAATAAATAAATTATCCACAGTCTAACTACATCATCCTCATCTTCATCGTCCATTTCCTTCTTCTTATCCAAAATCGAACAAATAGTACTGCTTACCACATCTCTCTTCAGATCAAGATCTAAAGATGGATACCTATTGGCCCATTTAATAGAAGGTTTGGCCTTAGGCTTCATGTTGATAGGCAGTCCAGAACACGGAATCCTGAGTATATCGCCAATTTCTTTCACAGAGACTTCTATTTTTTTCCCTTTGATCTTAAAACAGTAATTGCCGACATATGCTCCGACCAAATCGTCCAAAAGTCTGGATTTTATCGGAAAATCCACCATCCCAAAAAATTGACCAAAGCAAGTGTCTTTCATTTTTAGCACTATCGATCTGGGGAATTTTATTTTACCCTTACGGACAACATCGACATATGTAGGGATACCGGATCGATGTCTGATCAGGTCATTTACTGAAAGTAATAGATACTTCTTAATATTGAATAAAATTGATAAATAAATATCACTTACAAATACTTACTGATATGCAGATTATCCTCAGTCCTTTCCCTTTTAGCCTTCACCACTAGTGCAGCAGCATTACTAGTCTCAGCCTTCTCCTTGCACATGCTTGAACCTACACTTGTGCTATCAAATGATATTGTATCTTTATTCTTCTTCTTTTTCAGCCCCTCAGATTTTGTCTCGATTGCTGATATCATTAAAACAAAAAAAATCAAATTATATTTTCGCCAAATTTTTTTAATAAATTGATTATTTGATAACTATTTCATTGCTTACATTTACGTTTTCGATTCTCAGAAGGCATTGTCAGAAAATCAGAATTGATATCGGACAACAAACTGGACACTACTCTATCAACGTCTGATAGGGTGAATTCAATGTCAATGTCCCCTAAAAACAAATTCAATTAATAATGCTTTCATTCATAGTCGAAGCATGTTGTTACAACATTTGACAATTGTATTTCTTTCCAAAAAATAAATATTAAGAAAGAATTTTAAACCGTCGGCATCCCCGATTTCGTCTCGTCTGGGTTGTGTTAATTGAATTTGAGACGATCTCCGATCGCTAGAATCAGTGGATGTAGACATTTCTTTTGGTTTAAATATTTTAGTAAATCACTGAAAACTCAACAAATTCGATTGTCTAATATATGTAGGAGAAAATGCAATGTACAAATTTAACATGTAATAGCTAGGAAATAAGAAGAAAATGTACCTTACTCTGTTGAAACAAAATCAACCAGATAGAACACAACAGTACAGAGAGTATAATTTCGAAAAACTGTTGTCAAACCACAAAAATATATACAAGAAGATTTTAAAAGAATGACGTGAGTTTACAAGAATGAAGAATCACTAATACAAATTTCAAAATAAAGAAACTATCCATAACAATATCAATCTACAACATTAATTATTCAAACCAACACTAGAAAACGTACCTTACCCAACAGAAACAACCTTCTTCCTCAGGAACTTAGTGAACCCAACACCAACCTTTATCTTCGAAAATAACTTGAATAGAACCAAAAAAAATATAAAAACAGAGAACGGCTACAATGGTTTAGAGGAACGGTTTAAATAGGAAAAAAATCCCTCTTACCTTGCTCAAACGACGCGACTACCAGACCAAATCGACGTGCAACCGCCCTAGGGTCTGTCGAGAGTGATGGTTGAGAAAAATAATATTTCGATCGGAAGTAATGCTAGGAGAGTAAAACGATTTGATAGATAAATGGCAGAGAGTGAAATGACACTCGTGAAGCTAGTAAGAAATTTTTTACAAGCCTACTACTAGCCTAATAGCATATTGTTGTTTATTTTACCCGGTTGGCACATTTGAAGCAAGCAAACGGTTTTTTTTTAACAACCGTCGATTACAATCACAGCAAGTTCACATGCGAACCTGTCGTAGCGGGCCAGGTTAATATATATAGGTTAGTTTTCTTTACTTGTAATCAACTTTTCTTATTTTCATTTCTATATTAATACAAAAAATCAGGAAACCCCACTACACGAAAACTGGTTAAAAATGATGAAATTTTTTGAGCAAAAATAGAGGAAATTCCTCCATTGTGCATCGTTTTCAGAATCGTGCATCGCTTCCTCTCCGTCACTGCCGTGATTGTCTGTGTGATTGAATATTGCTTAATTTGTTTTGCTATTCTATTCATTGATCTCTTTATTTGCTAACCCTATTCTTAACTGTGATTTTATCATGGTATCAGAGCGGGATTAGGGTTCTGTCGATTGCGATTTTGCGTTCGTGATTTTGTGCCATTTTTCACTTGGAAATCTGCGATTTCCATTCAGTATTACTTGATTATCATACAAAGTTAATATCTACTTACATTATTGACACTCGATTTGTAGAGTTCCCAATTTTTATTTTTCATTTCCATTTTCCGTGCTCACGTCTCTTTGAATCTTTGAATACTGCCATTTATTGAGTCTCATACTAAAAAAAAACGGGTGAGAACGGGTCAACATATGTATGATCTAAATAGTTAATTAAATTAAATTTGATTATGAGAATTTTCTTATTTTATTGATTTAATACATTGATAAAATATAATAAAATTACAATGTGGTAATGATAATTAAAAAAGTAATTACTAATTACTTATTACAAGTAAATAAGGTGTTGGAATAAGCAAAAAATTTGGTAAAATAATTTTTTTCAACTTTTTTGAAAAAAAATCCTTCTCTCCCGTTTTCTAATTGTATATGTACAAATACATATGTAGATGCTTCCAATTTCTTTTATTTTGATAAAAAACCAATGTATCGTCGTTTATGATCATGAACTCATGAGCGTAACGTCGAGAAACCAGTGATGAAAACCCCATGCTTTCGATTGATATGTCGACTAATTGTTTGCTCCAAATTCCGTTTTTTAAATCATCCATGATCCAAACCCTGAACACGTCGTTTTCAAAAAAGGTTAGGCAGAATGATGGATTTTTCTTACCCTTTCTCCAATGTGCGATATCTATTAAAATCCTATGATTTTTGATATCTAGGTCAGATGGAAGTGATATCTTTTGGATAGTTTTCAAATCAACACCATTGTCGTCAATCGTGATGCCAAAGATGAAAGGACGGATTGCGAAAGATGGAGTTTTCGTAACGAAGTACACCGTCTTATCGATAAGAACAATGTATGTGTCTGGGTTTAATTAACAATGTCAAGTTGAGAGTATTTAATTACCGTCCATATACCTTTTTTAGAACAATAGACGAATATTCCGACGTCGTCACAAACGCCGACCTCACAACAATTAAATCGAACATCATTCTCACTCCATTCTTTTGTTGTTGCGAAACAGATAAGTTGGTAATTTTCAAACTTCTCCTTCTCGTCAAACATTATCTCTGCTCTGACGAAATCCATGTACCGACATGTTGATGGCAGATACGAGATGTGTTGTATCTGATCGTGTATCATTGGATTGATGATGTTGATGTACGCAAATCCATTTTGAAAGTAATGATTTTCGTATTCGTGGTACTTTACTCCGTCACGAATCCATTGATGATAGATGTTAGCAATCCATCGGTACAACCCAAGATTTTATCTCCTTTTTTTGGCAACTCGAATTTTTCTGGAAACATTTGGTATTCGTCATTTGAGAAGTGTTGAACAGAATTAAAAGGTCTTTCGTAGTCGTAGTTACAGCTGATGATTACACCTTCGAATTTATCTCTGACACGACTTAAATGAATCTGACCAAATTTCCAAAATTTGGAATTCTCCAAAAATGATTTACATAATATACGGTTTTTGCATACTTCTTTTGCCGGAAGGTAGGAAAGAATGTTCATCGTTAGTTCTTCTGGGATGTAAAAATTATTTTGAGACATCATGTTTAATCTGAAAGAAGTAAGATTCCGATTAATTACGATCGATGGAGTTATATATATATTGAGGCTCAGATGTTTTAATTAGAATCTAAATAAATTAAATCGCTAATTTTTATACCCATTGACTAATTAACCTCAAGAAAAAACTTCTAATAGGGTTAGTTGTTGTCCTGTGTGGTTAGATGTATTAAAGCAAATGGCTGGGCTAAAAAAGCCATCATAAATTTCGATTTGTAACAATGGGCCAAATGGGCCAATTAGTGGATAATATATATAGCTTAATTTTCTTGTAATCAATTTTTCTTATTTTCATTTCTATCTTAACAAAAAAAATCAGGAAACCCTTGTTCCCAAATCGTGCGCCGCTTCCTCTCCGTCACTGCCGTGATTGTCTGTATGATTGAATATTGCTTAATCTGTTTTGCTATTCTAGTCATTGATCTATTGATCAACGTAGACAGACCATTTTTTGATAGATTGGTGGTAAATTTTGGAGCATCCATTAGGAATCCTGTAAGGTTTCGCTTGTTGGACTTAGCGTCATTGGAGGAGGAGGATGTCAATGAATGAAGAAAGGAGATACTAAAGTAGTTTTGGCTAATAATCATTTGTTCTTTATTCATATGATTATATACACTTAAAAAGTTATACAACCTTTTACAATGGGAGTGAGGTTTGTTACAACAAATAACAGAAATTATATATTTGTATATTATATAATTTAATACGACCCCTTTATAATATATATTATATATTTGTAACATGTTTGATCCGGATGACAACTTACCGGACTCATGCCGACGTTCCATTTCCATTCTATATTTCTATGGTCTTCCTCCATGTGCATTATCCGATCTAAATGATCTGAATCCATTTTATATTTCACTTCGAATTCATCATTGATGATATAGTATAAAATATAAGTATTACACTACAATGTATTTCCCTACAAATGGTAAAAGATATATTCTAACTTTTAAATATCACTTTTAAAAGTATTTATACAATAACACTCAAACCTTCCCTGCCATGTCTAATGGTCTCTAGATTCAAAACCTATCTCTAAATTTAAGTTCGAGATTATATCTAAAGAGATATAACCCATACCTCCTTGTCTCTAGCTTTGTGACGGATCTCCGGTTAGTCAAATTCAAAATAGGAATTGTTATAGGATTTGATGGGAACTGTTGGACGATCGATCCATCGTCTAGAAGATCGATTGTCTCAATCTCAATCTAGTAATTACAATATATCTAGAATAAATAGATGAGTTTGCAGTTATCAAATAGAATTCTACGCTATCCATTTGATTTCGAACATATTAAATCATATCCGCGGGACCCAGTAACATGCTTGAAAGTAAAAGGTAACAATAAATTTTAGCATCATCATTGACTTACGCAATTATCTAACGGCTAAAAGTGATAAGAACCAAACATGGATTTGGATTCTGGGTACCGACTTTACCTTTCATACTTAAAAATATTAATTACGATTACACTAACAAACAAAATATGAAATACATGATAAACATGAGGGGACTTAACCACTTAAGTAATAAACAAACTGAGGAAAAACAAAATCAATTTAAACTTATTCGCCTGCTATTTTTGACTAACCTCATTCTTCTAGAGTTTCCAACATTTAATTAAAGCAGTCAAGTCAATATCACCAACAGATAAAAACAGAGCACCACGATCTCTCATTTCCTCACACTATCCATACCTTTCTCATTAGTCATCACCGGACCTCCGATGGCCAACCCACTTCTCCTCCTGCTCCTCCTCCTACAACTACTACTACTACTACTTATAGTGTTATTTACATTCACATCCAAGGCGCAATTGGTGGGAGAGGGAGAGGTGTTGTTAAAACTGAAAGCTCAGTGGAACAACACACAGTCGCTGTCGTCGTGGACAGTATCCACGTCGCACTGCGGCTGGGATGGGATCGGATGTAATCTAACGTCGGGTCTGGTAACCAACATCACACTCCAAGGAAGAGAACTCGTTGGTGATGTTCCTTCTTTTGTCTGTAATCTCACTCAGCTGGCTGTCTTTGACGTCTACAACAATAATCTCACTGGTCCATTTCCCGATCTCTCCAACTGTCGGAGACTTCAGAGGCTCAATCTTGGCTGGAACATACTCGTTGGTGAACTACCGGGGGATATCGGGGATGTTCTGCCGGAAGGGATTGTGACTTTTGATGTTGGAGGGAATAATCTCACCGGTGTTATTCCCAAGTCGATTGGGAATTTATCTGGACTGAAGGAGCTTGTTCTGGATAATAATCTCTTCCGAGGGAGTATTCCGGTTCAGATTTCGAAAATCACTGGGTTGGAGAAGCTGACGTTGGCTACGAACTTCTTCAGTCCAGGAAGGATTCCGTCGGAGTTTGGTGGGTTTACTAAGTTGAAGTACTTGTGGGTTATGGAAGCCAATCTCGTCGGTGAGATTCCGATTGAGTTTGAGAAATTAGTTGAGCTTGAGCACTTCGATCTGCAAAGAAACAATCTCACCGGGACTATTCCTGCCGGGATATGGAGTTTCAAGAATCTCAAGTACGTATATCTCTATAATAACAAACTTCACGGTGGATTTCCGCCGACGATCTCCGGGAGAGAGTTCCTTCAGATCGATATCTCCAAAAATCAGCTCAACGGTTCGATACCGGAAGAATTCGGTTTATTGCCAAATCTTCAGATTCTGTTCTTGTACATGAACAACCTCACTGGTCCGATACCAGAAGGGGTTGGTAACATAACAAGTCTCTACGATATCCGTCTGTTCCGGAACAAGCTCACCGGCGGTCTTCCTCAGGAATTGGGGAAGCATTCAAAGCTTTGGAATTTTGAAGTTTCCGAGAACCAACTCACGGGTGGATTACCGCCTGATCTTTGTGCCGGTGGTGTTCTTAACTCCCTTATTGTGTTCGAGAACAAAATGAACGGGACCGTTCCGAAGAGCCTTGGAAATTGCTCGTCTCTGGTGAATATACAACTTTACGAAAACAACTTTTCTGGAACCTTCCCAGTGGAAATATGGGAGGTGCCAACCCTCGAAATTGCTCTGTTGCACGCCAACAATCTCTCCGGTGAGCTTCCAGATGAGTTTACTAAGAATTTTACCAGATTAGAGATGGGCAACAACAGATTCTATGGGAAGATCCCGTCGAAAGGGGTAAATCTTAAGGTTTTCCACGGAAGCAATAACGATTTCTCCGGAGAGCTCCCTGTTGATATGGGGGTCGGCTTTCCCAACGTCCAAGAACTTTTGCTAGATATGAACGGATTATCGGGTCATATTCCAACTTCGGTTGGAAGATTGCAGAGCCTCAACAATATGAATCTCAGCAAAAACAAACTCACCGGACAGATTCCATCTTCGATGGGTTCCATACCAGTTCTTACAATTCTGGATCTCTCGAGCAATCAACTGTCTGGTGAGATTCCAGACGCCATCGGCGAGTTAAAGTTGAACAAACTGAATCTCTCCTCCAACTCTCTAACCGGCGAAGTACCACCACAGATGGTTAACTCGGTTTACGATCAGAGCTTTCTTTCAAACCCCGGTCTCTGCACCACTCTCAACTCAACCGCTATCAATCTCCCCAACTGTAAATCAGAGAAATCCAGCAAGTTAAAGATTTCGAAAGAATCGCTCATCGCCATCCTCGTGATCGGAATTCTAGCGTTCATCATCATCACAGCAGTGTTCGGATGGTTCACAATCCGAGACTTTCGGAGAAAAAATAATACCACCGAAGAAGATGGCATCTCCGACTGGAAGTTAACATCCTTCGTCTCCACTGGAATCACAGAAAAAACAATACTAAACGGACTCAAACCAGAAAACCTAATAGGAACAGGCGGGTCCGGTCAAGTGTACCTGATCCAAACAGTTACTGGATCCGGCGAGGCTGTGGCTGTGAAGAAGATATGGAGCAACAAACCCGCCGATTCTAAACACGAGAAGGAGTTCGAAGCAGAGGTAGGAATTCTTGGATCGATCCGCCATAGCAACATCGTCAAGCTTCTATGCTGCATCTCCGGTTCAAACTCAAAGCTAATCGTCTACGAGTATATGAGGAATAGAAGCCTGTACAATTGGTTACACGATCCAAATGTAGAGCGTCTGGATTGGGCGACTAGGGTTTCGATAGCAATCGGAACGGCGCAGGGGTTATGCTATCTCCATGAGGACTGTAACCCTAGGATAGTCCACCGAGATGTGAAATCCAGCAACATTCTCCTCGACCTGGATCTCAATCCCAAAATCGCCGATTTCGGGATCGCCAGAATACTCAACGGAAACCCCGGTGAACCAGAATCTATGACCGGTCTCGCCGGTTCCTTCTGTTACATGGCTCCTGAATGCGGATACACCAATAAACTGACGGAGAAGGTCGATGTGTATGGGTTTGGCGTTGTCCTGTTGGAGCTGACGACGGGGAGAGAGGCAAGTGACGGGATCGACGGTAGTCTGGTCCGATTGGTATGGCAACATTTTCAACAAGGCGGAGAGGTCATGGAAATCGTCGATGAAGCCCTGAACGATGGAAACCAGGTTGACGAAATCGGAATGATGATGAGACTCGGGTTGATTTGCACAGCTTTGACACCAACCGGTAGACCTAGTATGAAAGACGTATTGCAGGTTTTAATCAAGTGCGAAGAATCCAAAACTGAATCTGATGATATCTCCAAGAACTCTCTTCTCATGTTCGGCAGTCGCAGCCGCCGGAAAAAATCTCCTGAAAAAGATGACATCGACGACGTCCATAACGATCTTTTGAGCAATGTGTGACTTAATCGATCTATGTAATAGAGAGTACAACTCCCAATGCCAAATGCCTCGTCTTCCGTATTTAAAAGGATTCAAACTATACTCGACAAGCAGTAATAGATGCAGAAAATTCACCGTCGATGAGACCGATAAGGAAGATGCTCCGACGAAAAGGAAGATATTGAGACACCATCGACGTGCAGCATGCCCAGGAGGTTCGGTCGGACGGAGATAGGTGTCAAATAAAACTCGACTCGGCTAACTCAAACTCGTTAAGCAATGTATAAAAAAATATTATATTTAAAAAGAATGGAGATGTAAATAAAATGTTTGCCTAGCATTCGAGGTTCGATCATTCATTACTCCAAATTATTTATTTTACCTGCAGGTTAAATTTGAGTCCAGTCTCGTGAGCTCGTGAGCTTGACAATTCTTAAAACAAGCCGAGCTCGAGTTCGGCCAAACCAGGCTCGGCGAACTCGAACCTGGATAACTACTTAACAAGTCGAGGCCAAACTTAATCAAACATGTTACTCCTTAATCAAACTTAATTAAAATAAATGATATTACTAATAAACATATTTCAAGTTGGCCCAAAAGAAAAAAATGTAGGATTATGATAGATGAAGGACTTAGTTGTAATATATAAATAAAGTTTGGGTTCGAATAAAATAGAAAACCTGTTGAACTAAAATTAGATACAAAATTGATATGATATATGATTTCATGCAAACAATAGTAAAAATAAATAGGTCAGCTTCAGGTGAGAACCTTGTGAGAACTTTGGATCTCAGCCCTACATCTACATCTAACGGTTAAGAATAGAGTTGATTATTTAAATTATTTTTGGTGAAGATCCTCATGCACTTTTTTTGTCACCATTCACTTTCAACATCCTTTTGTCCAGTGGATTTTCTCTTTTACTTTTCTCACCTACTTTTCTCTTCCCATTTGACCTACTTTTCTAGCTCTAACTTTTTTCATCTTCAACCCTCTTTTCCTCCCCTTCCTTCCTTCTACCTTTTTCTCACCACTATCGAACTATACACTATCATTACACACTATCGAACTATACACTATCATTACACACTATCGAACTATACACTGTCAAAATATGCACTATCGAACTACGCACCGTCATTACACACTATCGAACTATGCACTGTCGAACTATACACTATCGAACTATACACTGTCAAACTATGCACTATCGAACTACGCACCGTCATTACACACTATCGAACTATACACTGTCGAACTATACATTATCGAACTACATACTGTCATTACGCACTATCGAACTATGCACTATCATTACGCACTATCGAACTATGCAAATAAATAAAAAGATGAAATCACTTGAAACTAACCAAAACAAATAAGAAGATCAACAAGGTGTCCAGAATAAACTTCCACCGAAAACCAGGGAGGTAACGAAGATGATGACTAACAAACGTCGATTCGAAAAGAACGAATGAAAAAAAAGCTATTCGTAAATCTGATAATCATACCTCAAGAGAAGGAGAGGGGTAAAATAAAATATCCAACTCTTGGATAGTGATGAGAACTAGAAACCCAAAAAAATATGTCGTCGTCAAAAAGAAAACAAAATGGGACAGATCCACCGGAAACTAAAATAAACACAAGTTCAACAGAAGAAGAAAACGAGACCACAGAACACCGGAACGCACTAGCCATCCACAGACCACCGGAAACTAAAATGAACATCAGCTCAAACACAGAGAAATAACGAGTCAAGGGAACAACGGAACCCAATAGCCATCCACAGATCACCTGAAACTGAAATGAACATCGGCTCAAACACCGAGAAATAACGATGCCAGAAAACACCGGAAACCACAAGTTTAGAGAGGATGGAAGGTTTGTGTTGGTACCATGGACCGCGGACCGCGGCCCATGGACCGAACCGGACTAGCCGGCCCAGACGGACGGGCGGGCGGACGAACGGGCGGACGGGCCCGACCGAACGAGCCCACGAGGCCCAATGACAACAAGTGAAGGCTATAAATACCTCCCCTGGTCCAACTGGGGAAGGGGTTGATAATTCTGAGAGAGAGAGACTTGTACTAGGTTGGACGGTGAGCTAACTTCGGCGAATCCTTACACCAACAGTGGTGAACCTGACGTGAACAAATACATGACGGCCGGAGAGAGAAGGATGACGAAGAGCGGTTACCAGGTGGGGGAGAGCTCTAAGCGACCCGAGCGGGCGGCGGAGGAGTACCGGCCGGAGCGACGTCACTCCCGCGACCGGTATTCAGAGGAAGCAAGAGCCAACGAGGAGTGGGACGACGAGGAAAGACTGCGCATAGAGCTTGAGGAGTGGGAGTCACCCGAGAGGCGCCGACACAAAGAGCCGGCGTCCCCACCAAAGGTCAGGAGAACGCGGTCCCGGTCGCGGTCCCGGGAGAGAAGGGAAAAGGAGCGCGAGAGGCTCCGGCGAAGGGAGCGCGCGGAGGAGAAGGAGCGCGCGGAAAAAGAAAGCAAGCGGGAGAGGATGCAGCTCGTGGAACTAATATCCACCCTGCAGGAGGGCCAGCGTCAGCTACAAGAGCAAGTCCACCAGCTTACAGTGACCCCACACACCCTGGAGTCGGACGGGGGCGGAGGAGGGGATCCCATGTACGGGCCGCCCGCCCCCCCGGAGGGGAGACTCGGCAGCGACGCCCCACCCGTGGAGGCCCCGCGAACCATTGTGGCAACAACGCCGGGAGGGGGCAGTGGGGAGGCCCTGGCGCAGCACCTGCTGGACGAAGAGTACCCACCAGGCTGGAGAGCCCCGAAGATCCCTTACTACAAGGGCGATACAGACCCGGAGGACCACCTGCACTCTTTCAAGACCAACATGGAGGACAGGACGAATAGGAGGGACATCTGGTGTCGAATGTTCCGAAGGGCCCTGACGGGCGACGCAATTGCGTGGTACAGGACG
>LFYR01000338.1:984200-999190 GCA_001185155.1 Zostera marina | reverse complement strand
TCAGAGGAGATTGTTGGTCGATGCGACGTGTGTCAGAGGCATTCGAACGTCCAGAGACGGCCGTCCACCATGATGAAGGCCGTAACGACACCGGTGCCATTCGCAAGATGGGGAATTGACATAGTAGGACCGTTCCCGCCGGCATCAAGAGGAAGGAAGTTCCTGTTCGTAGCGGTCGACTATTTCACAAAGTGGGCTGAAGCGGAGGCTACGAACACAATCAACGAACAGAATGTGCTGAACTTTGTCTTCAGAAACATCGTCTGCCGTTTTGGGGTCCCGATCCAGATAATAACGGACAACGGGACGCAGTTCACGGGAAAGAAGTTAAGAGAATTCTGCGAAGACAGCGGAATCAAGTTAAGCTTCGCACCAGTCTACCACCCGCAGGCAAACGGGCAGGTAGAAGTGACGAACCGAACAATAACGTCAATCCTGAAAAGGAAGGTGGGCGAACACCCGGGAAACTGGGCGGACCTAGTCCCGGAAACCATGTGGGCGTATCGCACGACCATCCGGACGCCCACAGGTCAAACACCCTTCGCCCTCGCATTCGGGATGGAGGCGGTGGCACCAGCCGAGTTGGTGTGGCCAACCGCGCGCATCGAGTAGTTCCAGCCGGGCACGAACGACCAGGCGATGTTCCTAGAAAAGGAGCACTTAGAGGGCCGGAGAGAGGAGGCGTCCATCAGGGATCTCACTTACAAGCGAAGGGTAGCGAGATACCACAACGAAAGAGTGGCCGACAAAAACTTAGCGCCAGGAGACTTGGTGTTGAGAAATGCCAAGGTAACGGGAGTCGATCAGACAAAGGGGAAATTATCACCAAAATGGGAGGGCCCGTACGTCATCACGGACGAGATCCAGCCCGGCATCTTTCGCCTGGGGTACGAGGACGGGCAGGAGATAGAGAGAACGTGGCATTCCGACAACTTGGAAAAGTATAGGCGGTGAAGTGAAACGCATGCGAAACAATACTATCACTATTGTATCTGATTGTTTACGTCAGGCGCCCCCCGACCACGGCACACGATGCCCAATAAAAAGCACCCGGAGTGCACCCATTAAAAGTATTAATGTAAAGGAAAAGGGGTAGCCCGCCGAAAAGGCCGGCGGAGAAGTCTTTAGGTCGGACGACCACATGAGACAATCCGCACGGCCCAGGCCGCTCCCCCGAGTAAACGAAAGCTGGAGAAGCCCGCCGAAAAGGCCGGCGGAAAAGTCTCAAGGTCGGACGACCACACGAGACAATCCGCACGGCCCAGGCCGCTTCCCCGAGCAAACGCAAATCGGAAAAGCCCGCCGAAAAGGCCAACGGAAGGTCCCCGGTGCCGAAAGGCCACACGGGAACGTCCGAAGGGCCCAGGCCGCTTCGCCGAAACAAACAATTGAAGGGGAAAAGCGAGAGCGAAAGGCAAACAGGGGAGCGAAAGCTAGAGGAAGAGGGAAAACGACCAGCGATCAATCAGAAAGCGAAAGAAAATAAACAAGAAAAAAAAAGCTAAGTGTTGTTACAACAAAAGAATAATTGTTTCGTCCAAGAAAAAAAGAAAGTGAAAAACGGTCACTACGGCCGACTAGTCAAAGGGAGGGTCCACGTAGTCGGGGAAATCAGCCTCAATGTCCTGCTCCTCGCTGTCGCTCACGTCCACGGGAGGCTGATAGGTAGGGGCGCCTTTCTCTTGCCAACCAGCAAACTCATTGCGGCTCCGAGGCACGACGACACGCTTAAGGGGCGAGTAAACAAGCGAGCACATCTCGCGTCCGTGCACGTAACCCTTCCAGAAACCAGTGCGCTTGGAGTCCGCTAACATGGTGGCGTGATCCCTTTTCAGATCAGCCAAACGGCTCTCGAAGTCGGGAACAAAGTCCTGGACAAAGGCTTCCTGCGCAGCATCAGCCCGAGCCTTCTCTTCCTCCGCAGCACGGCACAAGTCGGCGGCTAGGAGGTCGCGCTCACGCTTGACGGCGTCCAGCTCGGTCTTTGTGGCATCACGGTCAGCCTGCACGACATCAATGGTGGCCCTCGCAGCGGCAAGATCGGCTTCCGCGGCAGCGAGGTCGGTTTTTTGACGCCGAAACTCCCCGTCCAGTTCAGCGCCCCGTTCCAGCCGAACCTGGGAGAGGACCGAAAGTTGCAGCAGATGATGGTGCAGATCGAGGTCGACGGCCGAAAGGGGACAGGCGCGCAGTCGGACGTACTCATCTTCGGGAGTCATCAGGGAACGAGCATCCGCAAGCTTTTGTTTAAGGATCCCGCCAAGGCGCGGCAAGAGGGTCACGGGATCGATGGGGGCGGTACAGCCGTCGAGCGTCCTCTGAAGATCCTTCATGACAGTCTTGAGGGGCTCGTCCTCAAAAAGCCCGCCTTCCGACGCGGACGCAAAGAGGCGGTCAAAAGCCCCGTCGGACGGAATGCTAGAGTGGCTGGCACCAAGGCTGTTTTCAGAAGCGTCCAAGTCTTCAACTTGGACCGCATCCTTTGCCAGGGAGGCGACGACCGACTTTCGTTTCTCGGCCCGAGTTTTTTTCCTTTGCCGTCGGTCGGACCGGCTGTCTCGAAGGGGGGGGTCCGTGGCACCAGGAGCGGAGGAAGCATCACGCTGGGAGTCCGGGGCACCGACATCGATAGTGTTGATGGGAGACGCATTAAGGGGAGTCTCGAAGTGAACTTCGTCGGCTTGCCTTTTCTTGTTACGTTTAGGCGGCGGGCCGTCCCGAAAGTAAGGCGTCTTCACGGGCAAATTCAGGTGGTCGTCGTAGGTCCAGGTGGCCAACGTCCGGGCGTTGACGGGCCCGTGGCGATAAACCTCGACGAGAACGTCTTGAGCGAGGGCGGCCATGGGATCCAAGCTGTCTCGGGAAGGAACGGCGGCCCGTTTCAAGGACGACAACAGAGTCCAGCGCGTGGGGATACGCACGCCCGAGTCCGACGTTTCAAGGGCACTGACGGGGACGAAGAAGAAGCGGTCCCGCCAGTGATGAGACCGGTCGACCAGCCCGTCGAAGAGGGCGCCGGTGGATCGCTGAGCGACTAACACACGGCGGGGATCGGTGGTCATGGAGGTCATCGTGAACCACGTCAGGAAGACCGGTAGAGAGACCTGGCAGCCGGCGCGACGCAAGAGAAGGTCGAAGATCACCAGGCGGTCGATGGCGGCCGGAGGAAACTGAGAGATGGCAACGCCGCAGTAGTACATCGCCTCGGCCACCAAAGATGGGAGCGGAAGAACGAGACCGGCATCGGCAAAGGGCGTGTAGAGGGCGACCATGCCCGGCGGCGGATCGGAGGCAAGACGTTCACCGGCGACAGTAAAGGGCAGGTCCGGCTGGCCCATCTTCGCCAACGCCTCCCGGATCGCGTCGACCCCGACGGTGGATAGGGGATCCTTGGCGGAGGGGGCGACGAAGAGCGTCGAAATCACCTTGCTAGCCGGAGTTCCGGTGCCGTCACGGCCGGAGGAGGAAGCGGAGGCCATTAGCAACCTGGGAGAGAAGGTGGGAGAGAATAAAAGAAAGGAAAAAAGTCAGTCGCGAGAAGCGAGTGGGGGTTTATATAGGGGTTAAGGGGGGCACGGAAGACGAAGCGTCGCGTACCCGGATTGGTCAGAATCGGATGGGCCGGGAGGCTCCCGAGAGAGCCCAAGAACCGGCCCGTCGGGGGCAAGGGTGAAGGTCAGGGACCGACGCGGTCGGCGGAGCGGGGGAGAGGCGCCCGTCATAAGCTCGGCGGTGTCCAGCGACCGAACGATGCAGGAGGAGCGCGGTGGGGGAGTCCAGACGGGCCGACAGGCAGACCCCACCAGCGATACGACGTAACGGGCCGACGCCCGAGTCGGCGATAGGGGGACTCGGCACGGTGGACGGGAGCAGAGCTCGAGAAGGATGCGGGCAACGTCGACAGAAGACGCCGAGATGCGCGAATCTGCACGGACGTGCGAAGACAATCAAAACGAAAGGAAAAAAAAAGCAAAGGCATTTTTCATTAAATTAAACCAAGTGTTACAAGCGGCCGGTGGCACGGCGGGAAAAAGTACACAATGCACAACAATAGCTAAGTCTGGATACAAAAAAGAAATAGGAGAGAAGTTGAACGAGGCGCGCCCCAGACGTCGTCCCGTGGAGGCGGACCCACGGCCCAGATGAGCGTGGTCGCGGTCGCGGTCGCGGACGTCCCCCGGACGAGCTTAAGGGGTTGGCTTCGAGGATCCCGACAGAAAGTGGCGCAGGTCATAGGCCGGAAGGGACGAAGACCCGCGGGAACGACGATGACCTCGCGGCCGGCGACGCCTCGGAAGGGGCGTTGGATCGGCGACAGCAGCGGGAGCGACGGTCGTACCTGGCGCGCGGGAAGCCCGCGAGGTGCCAGCAGAACCCGAGGTGTCAGGATAGGTGACAGGGGGAAGCTCCGCGACAATGTCGTTGCAGCGAATCCGGTTGAGGCGACGATGGACGTCGATCAGCACGGCATTAAGGCGCTGAGTCTCGGTCACGGCGACACTATTGGGAACACCAGTAGGCGACAGCAGGCACAGGGCCCAGGTAGCATGCTGATTCTGCACTTCGCGACCATACTCCTCAAGGATGTCTCGAGCACTCATAGCGGAAAAGAGAGGAGATGCAGAAAATAAGGCTCTCAGGCAGCCTATTTATAGAGAAGCGAAGAAGGAGGGGCCCGAGAACCGAGGAACTTTAATGAGAGTAGGTGGAGGTCGAAAGGGGGGCGGACGGCCCCAGGCCCCCGGGCCTGCCAAGGAAGGGGGGAGTACTGTTGGTACCATGGACCGCGGACCATGGACCGAACCGGACTAGCCGGCCCAGACGGGCGGACGAACGGGCGGACGGGCCCGACCGAACGAGCCCACGAGGCCCAATGACAACAAGTGAAGGCTATAAATACCTCCCCTGGTCCAACTGGGGAAGGGGTTGATAATTCTGAGAGAGAGAGACTTGTACTAGGTTGGACGGTGAGCTAACTCCGACGAATCCTTACACCAACAGTTTGGTTTAGAAGAGAGGGTAGGGACGTATTAAGGACAACGACGATGGAAGTATGAAGGAGTTAGAAGAGGGTAGGGTATACGGAGGAAGAAGTTGGGTAGTAGTAGAGGTAGTCTTCGTTTGATCGTATAGAATTTGATGGAAAGAGGGGGGTTTAAATAGGGGGTTGATGACACCGTTGACATGATTGATTGACCATCTTAGATAGGGGTGCAGCTATAAACGGTATAGGATGAAGGGATATTAGTAGTAGTTGATTTCTAGGTTTAGATCGTAATTCATTTCGGTTTAGTTTTCAAACTTCCGTTAAAAACAGTTTATTCATTTCTTTCCCAATCTTCTTCTTGTCGGTTTCAATCTGGTGATTCCTGACCAATCGACGGAAATACTGGACCAGCTCGTTTTATACGAAGCTCCCAAGACTTGTCTCAAACTTAACCTGTAAGTGAAATAAATAATTTGGAGACATAATTAATAGATATTATTTTCTGTATCCAAATTCGAATAGACAGATTCGAAAATGGATACAAATACGAATTTCAGTATACCATTTACAGATTATAGTACAATACTGTTAATTTGTAATTACTAATTACCCCTTCACCTACGCTACAACTAAACAAGAAACCGGCAAGGCCCTGACTGAATTCTAAACAGACACCCAATCAGCACCGTCGATGAAGCTCAGGCCGATGAAAGGTTTTGCTTCTTGGTCAGTCAACTCTCTCGACCACTTCACTCGTCCGGAGTATCTTGCACCGGGACCCTTGCATTTGTATTGGCCGTAGAACACAGTCCTAAAAAAGAGAGAGTTGTAAATATTGAGTTTTAGAGGGGTATGATTACAAAAAATACGAAAAAACACAAAACTCACATCTCTCTGTTCCGATCACCCCAATCGTACCAACCTTTGTCGACGACAATGTTGTCCATGTACGTCAACGCAAACACGACGCGTGAGAATGTCCCCCAAGCTCTCCCGAGGTAGAGAGCGCCGGATCCGGTGACCTTACATTTCACAAACGAGAATCCAGTGTCATCCAACATGCTCATTCTATGCTGCGCCGTCACCGCGCCGTACTTCCTCGCCACAGCATGCACGTGGCAGTTTTCGAAGAGGGAGAGTCCGTTGCCGAAGATGAAGTCGACGGAGCCTTCTACGTAGCAATCTCTGTAGTAATGTCTGCCTTGGTGGTCGTAGAGTGTGTCTTGTCCCCCCAGGAACCTGCAGTTGTAGAAAGCAGCAGTGTCGCCGGAGATTCGGAGTGCGACGGCTTGTTTCCCCTGCGCGCCGGGACGCGGAACAGGGGAGGTGTTCATGAATGTTATGTTCTTGGCTATGAAGTAGTTGGAGTTGACGATGAATGTTGCCGATTTGTAGGTTCCTATCGGACGTCCGTTGTGGTCTTTTGTTTCCGCCATGTCTCCCCAACGAACAACCGTCTCATGCGACCCGGCGCCTTCGATGGTCACGAATCCTCGCAACGGCGAGATGCTCACCTTCTCCCTACGCCGTCGAAAACTCAGCTTTTTTCGCCGAAGATAATTTTATAAACAAAGAATAAGAAAAATAACGTACGTGTAGACACCCGAGTTGATTCTGACGACGACTCTGACGAGATTGATGAAAGGAATCGAATCAATTGCAGACTGAATCGTCGTGAAATCACCCAACGAAGGGTTCTTGTCAACGGTGATGGTATACGATGGAAAGAGCTTGTTGACGGCGTTTCCAAACACGGAATGCCGGAGACTACCGACGAACCAAATCCATTTCATGAATTTCTGTTCTATCAAACGCTCCTCTGTGGAATTCACTCGATACCCACTTCTCAGATCGTATCTCCCCGGCCTTACTCCCTTCGTGTGGCACATAGCAGTGTGGAAATCCGCCGCCATTGCCAAGCCTAGAAGTAACGCCATCGCCATTGCTCTGGTCGTAGACATGGTAGAACGGTAGACGGTTGTGGGAATGAGTTCACGGGTGTTTTTTGTAATAGCAATACCAATACATGCCCGTGAATCAAAACGTGCAGTTTAATTAGTTATTATAGTAAGATTTCATTCAATACACAAGACTGTTTTTTTGTTGGGTAAATCTCACATAAACCCAAAATTTAGTTCCTAATTTAAGTACTTTAATAATTAATACAACTGAAAATTCTAACTATTAAGCCTGTAACTCCTCCCAGTAAATGCACCACTGGTGCCTGAAGTTGTTGGGCGGCTACTGGTGCCTGAGGTTGTTGGCCGACTAATGGAGCGAGCTGCAGTAGTTGTGTGAAAAGGAGCAGCAACAGTTGGAGTGTCCAAATGAAATCGAGCAACTAATTTGTGTCTGAGAAAATTCAATTAAGGAAGAAGATACCAAAATGATGCAATTTTGGAAAAGAACAAAAATCTGAGTTAAATGATTGAGTAGTAAAGAAAATTTTGAGTTATATATTTATATGGCTTGCATTTTGTCTCAAAGAAAACTGTGAAAAGGATACACCCACAATGGAGTTGCCAATATATTTTTCCCACCTGAGAGAGGATGCAAGATTGCCAGGAAGTAATACAAATGACCAACAAGAAGGCCTAGCAGATCCGGTATAATACTATTACCAAAGATAACATTTAGTGCAAGCATGGCCCATGGAAAGTAAAATGCCTGGAAGACAGCCACGCAAAAACAGGCAGAGTTGTAAATGGTGTCTTAAAAAATCTAAAATGGTATAATAGTAGGACAAACAAAATTTTGAAACAAGACCATACAAATACGTAGACTAACCTTCATTTGGAAAATGCCATATATGCTGATTTTAGTATTATGATATTCTCTACTCCAAATGTAGATAAGCATGAACACCATGGAACTTCCTAAGAAGAAAATCCTTAGTAGAGGAACTGTAGATAAAACCTAAAGAGACCCAAAATTAAGGTAAATTCTAGCAGGTAATAGATTTTATACCAGTAAATATATGAAATGCAAATGTACATACCAGTAAAGATAAAGCTCCAAATATCATCATCCATAAGAAGTCTGCCGTGCGGCCGTTGAAAGAATCTTTCTCAAGCTGAACCCCATATCGTGCTCTAAATATCAAAATAAAAATGCATTAACTTCCCAGATGTATAATAGAAAATACTTGTGAATGATACATATTAATTAGAACAACTTAAAGTGATAAGTTTCTTTGGTTTTCATGAAAATCTTACACAAATAAGAGTTGAATTGCAAAGCTGAAAGAAAATACCCCAAGAAAGAAGAAGTTTGTGATAAATCTCCATACCTACAAACAGGACACAGGCAAGCAGATAAAGTTTATCATGTTTCAACAACATCACATCAAAAAAAAATTAAATAATCTTTTTAGTAAGTTTTAAAATAATCTTAAAGCACACTAACGTGCCAAAGCGCTCCTGGAGAAGTGCTTTTCCTAGATCTTGGAGTCTGTAATAGTTTCTAGTAAATTTCACTAAATCTAGATATACTAATATAGTAAGAACCATGGTCTATGATTGTATGTATATGATACAGAAGTAAAATAACTAATCCAGTTCAAGGGCATCATTTGTTCTGACGAAGAACTGAAGGGAATGATACGGATGTTGATATGGAAGCAAAAGTCTCAGTTAAGCGGCAACGCTAAATTCCTCCAGTGTTGTCTTATTATATTCACTAAGGAGTCAGCTATGGTATAATTACAGTAAGATCTTTACATTAATTATATTTTCAAAGTTGGGGTTCAAGTATTGGGTCCATTTGAGTAACTTATTTTTTGTATTATAAATTTATAATATTGTTGTAAATGGTGAAGAATGTTCCATCATTCCACTATGTAAACATATGTATGTGGATTACTTTATTTAGTTTGAGTATGTGTTCTTTTTGTTTACGTGTGTATGTCAGTTGTGTTTCCATGCATATAAGTTGTCTTCAAGAATGGTATTTAAATATTTAATGCCGAGTCATGTGTACTAAAAAAATGAAAGTAAAGTTTTCTAGTTCATCGTTGTTGAGACCATAGTTCAAAAAAGCGGAAAGCGCTCCCAATTTCCAAGGAGCGCTTTTTTAGCTTTAACCGCTTTAAGCGCGCTAAAAAAGCGGTAGTGGCATAATTGTAAATATTTGCAATTTTTTTAAAAATTGCATATATACCCCTGTTTATATATATAATTTTTTCAAAACCTGTACATGTATGATGTATGATTAAACATAAAATATATATAAACCTGTCAATATTTGCCCATCATCTTAAAAATACACATCCAAAACAAATACATCCAAGTTATTTGAAAAAAACTATCAAATCATTTACCCTAATCATCTAGACGAGCACCTAATTTTATATTATCTAGGCGAGGTCTAGGGTTTGGGTAAGAAGTGTGAGTGAAAGTGAGGGTTAGGGTTTGTTAGAAGAGTAGAAAGGGAAATGAAAGAATTTAAGTTCTTCCATTTCGGGTAATGGGTTGGCCCAACCCATTTACCCGACCCGACCCGCGAACCCGCTAAAAAAAGCGATCTGAAAAGCGGTCCTAGAAAACCACTTTTCAGCTTTTATAGCTTTAAGCGGCGCTTTAAGCGCCGCTTTTAAAACTATGGTTGAGACAAACTCATACAACAATAATCATAGGAGAAGCTCCAACTGATCACGAATTCATGATACAAAGCACATCAGTCTATGGTATTTTTCTGTTTTCAGTCCATCCACACTCCTATCTCCTTTGAGAATTGAGAGATCATATATTCACATCCAACTACTGGAAAGTACTTCTGGTCATTTGAACTGGGAAGGCCAGAAACTACTACACTGACCTATCTTCCAGTGCTCAGAAGCTCAAGTGAGCTTTGTTCAAGTTCCATAAATATAAAATACCTAAAGGACCTATAACAAAATCGAGATGTAAATAAGGGGAGAGTAAACTCGATCCCTTTCCCATTATCAGTGAGTAGAATATATATACAAATATATAATTAGCAACAATATGTCTTGACTGCATACCTATAAGCACATAGGATTAATGATAAGAATAAATTTTACAACAATTCTCTATCATAGAAACCTGGTTGTTGGTTACATAATACATACTAGCTAACATCATTTGAATTTGCACTTCATTATGTAAAATAGTTTGTGATTATCTATTATCTGGGGAAAATGCAAGAAAAACAATCACAGTCACTCACGAACTGAAGAACACTAAATATTTTAGGGAAATACATTTCTTTATGGTACCATCTACCAATATTTAATGCATCAACTGTTTTCCGTAGGGTAATTAATCAATCAGGCAATTGCTATTTGAAACATTAAAAATATGCCAATGATGAAACCCTTTTGAGTTTTGATGTGGAAAACAATTGAGATTTTAGAATGAAGAAAATAGTAAATTTGTAATAAGTAATAACATACCTGGAATTTGAAGAATGCTTCATTATGGAGCAATGCAATGTCGACGGGACTCAGCAGAGAAAATTGAACCAAAACAGTAGTAACAAAACACAGTGTTCCGAATGCCTTGCTTATCGGAGGAAGAGACTTGTAGAATCTGAAAAATACATAGCAAATTAGCAAGTAATCTGTTCATTACAATTCATTGCAGAAAAATCCTTTCCCAATCTCAAATTCACAATGAATTAAAAAAGAGTGGATAAAGCAGTAGTCTAGAAAAATAGACAACGCCAATTCGAAATCTATTCTCAATTCACAACAAAACAGCCAAAAAGAGAGAAAATTTCAAATATTTATGCATGATAAAATATCAGAATCAAAATAAATCAAATCACGAATCAAATAAATTTAAAAAAAAAAGAAACCGACCGACCGGTTCCGAAAATAAATTGAAATGAATAGAAAGATGAAAGAAGTGTGCGTACTCGCCAGGAGAGGACATCGTCGGCTGTCGAGGGACGTCGGAGAGACCGGAGCCGGGATGATGTTTCGATTCGACGAAGAAAAGAATGCTGTGTATATTTTCTTTGGATCTAGAATAGACGGGTGAGATCTAACGGGACACGTTTTATGAAGATCACATCGATATGACGTGTTAAGATTAACGTTGTCCGTTCGATCATATCATCGGACGGTCAAAAATTTCAAATAAGTGATCCCAATTCCAGAATCCGGTCAAAAATCCGACTATTTATTAACTATAAAATAATATTCTTCGTAAGAAGAAATGACAGCTGCCAAAATTTTCAGAACACCGGCGATAAAACCGATGAGAGATTGTTCTTACTTTTTAGATTATATTCCGGCGATCAGAGATTCTTCTTATATCCTAGATCAAGTTCCAGTGCTCGATTCTGGCGATCAAAGATTCAGCACAATGATCACGGTTAGTTATCCTTCTCTCTTTAGATCTCATTCTGGCATATTGCTCCACCAGATGTAATCTCAGATCTTCTTCTAAACCATAATTACTCTAATATTCATTTATTTAATTCTCGTTCACTCTCATATTACATTCCCATCAATACTTTCATTCAATTCCCATATTAGATCAGGGGTTTTGATAGAACACAACCAAAAATCCAAAATAAACCTTTAGTGTTATTTACTGTGAAATCTGTTTTAACAGCTTCGAAAAGAAAATGCGAATAGCTGGAGCCTTCTTTGAACAAGGCAATCTGGTAGCTATAATCAGGCTTTGCTAATACTATGATGCTTTTGAATGTGTAGAACCAGCTGGTATTGTTAAGTGTAATAATTAATGTTAGTTAAGTGTCTGTTAGCTATAGTATTAGTATAAATACAACAGTAACAGTGTAATACAAACAATTAATCAATTCATTCGAAGGATCTTATTCCTATAGAATGATCATAAATGCCACAATTATCAAATCAAAGCTTGTTGATACACAAACCCAGTAGAGCTATTATTCTCTGATTTCTTTATTATTTATTATTCAAACCAAAATTAGGAGTTAAATGGTTAACAACATTATTTATACAGTGAAAGATTCAGGTAGAAACTCCTTATATAAGATATCACGAGAGACTAAATCTCATCAGTTGGGATTTATTCGAGATGAAGAACGTCAGGAATCAATAATTGGATTATGACGAGCGTTGGATGCGGTTCTCGCACGACACGGTTCGGTACGCTTCACTGCGCTTCACAATGGTGGCGAGGTGCGGTTCTTCGCCACCGTCGTTGGATGGCAAATGCGACCTGAAGGCTGAAACTGACTGTAATATGATATATGTGCTATTTTAAGCACTTCTTAGTTCTTACATGTTAAATCTATTGACTATTATCTATCAATGTCTCTTCTTTTGCCTCTTGGTAATTGAATAAATATTAATCCAGACGTTATCAAGTAACAACCCATGAAATTATGAACTTTATTGTGCAAACCAGATGATTAGGTCGTGTATAGATGATAGTTATACCCCAAATTTTTTATTCACCGGAGGCCATCTTTGATTAATTTAATTGTTTGCAGATATATGTTGAAATATAGATATAACTCGACGGGGATCCAATTCCGGCGATAAAAAATCACAGGGGAGGATCGCTCGCCGGCAGGAGTGAATTTGGGGGAAAGAAACGTTTAACGAAATTAACGGATCTTTAAAATGCGAAAATATCAAAAATAGTATTTGAATTAATTGTATTTGAGTTTACAACTATTATTTATAATAAAATTGTAAACTACTACTTCTATTACAACCCCGAATATAGTTTTATTACAACCAGGTCCATTGCACGATTTAATTAAAAAATCTTCTTCTGGGCCGGTCCATTTAAACTGCAATTCCTGTAATTCTTCTGGGCTGTAATTGTTATCCTGTATTAAACTTAAACAAATACACCACCAATTAACATAAAATGTTTATTAGTTAACATTGATAATTATAATTATAATTACAAATTTATGATTAATACTGATTAATACTCCCCCCTCAAGCTAGGCATATATATTGATTATTCCTAGTTTGAACAGAGTATTATTCATTTCAATTTCCCCTACTCCTTTTGTGAAGATATTTGCCAATTGATCTTTAGTTCCAATTGGCTTTAGGGTGATTAATCATTTTTCTATTTTTTCTCTTGTGAAGTGACAATCCCTCTCTATGTGTTTTGTTCTTTCATGAAATACGGGATTTTCTGCTATGTGAATTGCAGATACATTATCACAAAAAATTAGGGCTGGTTTATCATTATAAATTCTTAATTCATTCAATAATTGATTTAACCAACTTATTTCACTTGTGAGCTGTGCCATTGCTCTATATTCAGCCTCTGCTGATGATTGTGAAACTAGCTCTTGTTTTTTAGATTTCCAAGAGACCAATGAATCTCCTAGAAGTATGCAAAAGCCAGTCACTGATCTTCTGGTTAGGGTGCATGAACCCCAATCAGCATCACAGTAACCTCTTAGTGTAAGAGGTTTGTCATTTCTTATCATAATCCCTTGCCCTGGGGAATTTTTAAGATATCTTAGTAATTTTATAACAGCTTCCATATGAAGCTCAGTTGGTTTTTGCATAAATTGACTTAAGGTTCTTACAGCAAAAGTGATATCAGGCCTTGTTGTATTTAGATATATCAATTTGTCAATTAACCTTCTATATCTGAAAGGATCCTTTAACTCTTCAGTTTTATCCTCTCTCCAATCTTGTTTTTCAATGGTTATTTTGGAAGGTTTGCTTCCTAAAAGCCCATTATCATTTAAAATATCTAATGTATATTTTCTTTGGGATAAAAAAATCCCATTATCTGAATATGATACTTCTATACCTAGGAAATAATGTAATTTTCCTAGATCTTTTAAATTGAAGTATGAATTTAGATTGGTTTTTAGGATTTTTATTTCTTTTTCATCATTTCCTGTGATAATAATATCATCCACATAGATCACCATATATATCACATAGTCTTTGTTCTCTTTAATGAACAAAGAATAATCTGAAAAAGCTTGTTTGAAATTCATTTTCAGAAGTGTCTCTTTAAGCTTGGCAAACCATTGCCTAGAAGCTTGCTTAAGTCCATATAGGGACTTTTTTAATTTGCATACTCTTTGGTCTTCTTTTTTTAGAAAACCAGGTGGAGGCCTCATGTAAACATCCTCATTTAGGTCTCCATACAAAAAAGCATTATTTACATCAATTTCATGTAAATTCCACCTTTTTGCAGTAGCAATAGTGATCAATATTCTCACAGTGGTAATTTTTGCCACTGGAGCAAAGGTTTGATAATAATTAAATCCCTCTATTTGAGAAAATCCTTGAGCTACTAATCTAGCTTTATATCTATCTATTTCTCCATTTTGGTTATATTTTATTTTGAAAATCCATTTTGATCCAATGGATTTTCTTGTTGATGGAAGGGATACTAAATCCCATGTTTTATTTAGTAAAAGAGCTTGCATCTCTTTTTCCATAGCTTCTACCCATTTTGGGTTTTTTGAAGCTTCTATATAACTATGAGGTTCATTGCTCATAGATATTTTCCTTAAATACTCTTTTTTCTTTTTATTTATCTTTTTGTATGATATGTATTTGTTTAGTGGATGATTAGTGCTAAAATTAGCACTATCATAATCATTATCATCCATATAGTAAAAATCATTATTTTTAGAAGAAGATTTGATTCTATTTGATCTTCTAAATTCTATATTGTTTGCTATTTCATCAGAGTTTAATTTCTCTGGTTGTATCTCATTTTGAGATGCTTTTCTAGTCAATGTATCATTTGATGCATTTATGTTTTTATTTTGCAAATTCTTGTCTGAATCTGGATTTAAAACAGTTTTGTTTGTGTTTAAAACAAAATTTTCATTTCCTCCTGAGCTTATTGCCCCAGGGGAGGTATATGGAAGATTATTTCCTGAATTTATTGACCCAGGGGAACTGTTATTTCTGTTTGAAATTGAATTTTCATTTTCTGAAAATAAGTTTTCATTCCTTCAGGGGAGCTTTTGTTTAAAGATGAGTCTTCTCCTGAGCTTATTACCCCAGGGAAGCTATCTGAAAAGTAATTTCCTGGATTTATTG
>LFYR01000338.1:944404-983550 GCA_001185155.1 Zostera marina | reverse complement strand
TTATTTTTCTTTTGAGATAGATCATCTTTGTTTAGATTATGATTGTTTTCATATATATTTGCAATGAAAACATCAAAAGTACTTTTATTTTGTTTATTTTTAAGATTTTTTTCTTTAATTATTCTAAAAGGAAATATCATTTCCTTGAATACTACATTTCTACTTATAATGAGCCTTTGAAGCTTAATATCTAAAATTACATACCCTTTTGTACCTTGTGGGTATCCTAAAAAAACCCCTCTTTTTGCTCTCTCAGAAAACTTATGTTCTCTATTATTGTTATTAAAATAACAAAGACACCCAATAGTCTTTGTTAATGTAATATTAGGTTTTTTGTTATTCAAAATTTCAAAAGGTGTTTTATTATCTAATGATTTTGAACAAGCTCTATTAATTATGTGTGTAGCCCCTAAAACACAAAAACCCCAATATTTTATTGGGAGGGCAGCATGTAGTTTTATTGCTCTAGCAATATTTAGGAGATCCTTATGTTTTCTCTCAACTTTGCTATTTTGTTGAGGAGAATATGGGCAGGAAAACTGATGGATCATACCATTTTCCTTTAATAATGTGTTGAATTTAGAGGATGTGAACTCTAAACCATTATCACTTTTTAAAAATTTTATATTTATATTAAATTGAGTTTTAATCATTTTAATGAATGAATTGATTATATCTAGTACTTGAGTTTTATTTTTCATTAGAAATATCCAAGTTGTTCTACTTTTATCTTCTACTATGGTTAGAAAATAAAAATTTTGATCATGTGTTGGTATTGGGAATTTACCCCAAATATCAACATGTATTAAGTCAAATAGATTTTCACTTTGAGATGAACTTTTAGGATATTTTAATTTTTGTTGTTTGGCAAGAGGGCATATATCACAAAATGAAACATCTTTATTGAATTCAGAGTTTTTACTAAAATTTATGCTATTACAAGAATTTTTAGCTAACAATTTTAGTTTATCATATGACATGTGCCCCATCCTAGCATGCCATAGCTTTATATCTTGAGTGGCTCCACAAATAGCCTCTCTATCAAAGATGTAAATCCCATTATCTATGTTACCCGGTCCAATCAGATCCTTGTTGTGAGGATCCTGAAAAAAACATTGTGACTCATTTAAAAGTATCGATATACCCATATCTTTAATAATCCTATATAAGGAAATTAAGTTCAATTTAAAATCAGGGATATAATAAACATTTTTAAGAGTTATGGTTGGAGAAAGCATGATTTCTCCTACTTGTTTTATTAAAAAACAAGATCCATCAGGTATTGAGACTCTTTTGATTTTTTTAGAGTCTCTCAAGTTCTTAAAGAGTGTTTTATTTCCACTCATGTGCTGTGAAGCACCACTATCACATATCCATTCACAATTATTTGAATTATAAACATTACATGCTAATTTATTTTAAAAAAAATTACCTGTATTTTTCAGGAATAAATTCTGCATGATTTTGTATTCCTCTTCAGTAATTGAATGGGTTGCTGAACTTGCATGTTCTGTTTTGGCTTTTTTATTGAACCCTTTGCTTGACTCTGGGTATCCATTTAAGTGAAAGCATTTATCCTTAGTGTGACCATAGAACCAACAATGATCACATCTTATTTTCAGATTTAATTTCATTCCTTTTTTACTCATTTTATACTTATCTGAATTAAAATGCTCACTTCTAAAACCAGATGATCTTTTTACTGCCATTGCAGTATCTGTTTGTCCTAAATCAGAGTTATATTTAACCAGATGAGTAACCCCTCTTTGTTTTTCCTCAGTTATAACTGTTGAGTAGGCTGAATCCATATTGGGAATTTCTTTCCCAGTTAAAATTTGACCTCTTACATTTAGGAACTCTTCATTTAATCCAAGAAGGAATTTAACTACCCTATCTTGCTCATTTTCATCTTCCCATATTTGAATTGCCCCACAAGTGCACACCCCACAAGTGCATCTTTTTTTCTTGCTTATATCTTGTAGGCTATCCCATATGGCTTTTAGTTTTATATAATAGTCAGATACTGTTAATTCCCCTTGATATATATTGGCTAATTCTTGGCCAATTAAAAACCTTAAGGGAGCTTGAGCTTGACTATATCTAATTTTCAGCACTTCCCAAGCCTCACATGCACTTTCAGTTGACCTAATTGAGGCAGCTATATTTTTCTCACACGCATTTATTATCCATGAGAAAACTACCCCATTGACAGTCTCCCAAGCCTCAAATTCATCTGAATTTTCATCTTTAGGCCTACTAACCTTTCCATTTATAAATTTCTGTTTTCTTCTAGTAACTAGCCAAAGATTCATATCTTTTGACCAAGTAGTATAATTTACTTGCCCTTTTAGTAATTCATTAACAATCTTATTATTAGGGTTATCACTAGAATGTAAAAAGTAAACAGATGACCTTGTTGTGAAGGCTGTTTCTAAATCAAAAGGCTTCTTTTGAATTCCAGTAGATATCTTGGGTGTTGAGACTTCAGTGCATACTTCCATATCTTGGGTGTCACCATTTATCTCTTTTTCAGATGCCATGCTCTTGAATATCAGCAACAGCGGCAACTTTTCACTTCAACAGCAACTCTTGATTTTAACAGCAACTCTTTAACAGCAGCTCTTTAACAGCAACACTTTAACAGCAACAGTGACTGGAAGAACAGCAGAAGAAGGTTGAATACAACAGCGGAAGGTCACAGGAGCGACCGATGATACCATATAACTCGACGGGGATCCGATTCCGGCGATAAAAAATCACAGGGGAGGATCGCTCGCCGGCAGGAGTGAATTTGGGGGAAAGAAACGTTTAACGAAATTAACGGATCTTTAAAATGCGAAAATATCAAAAATAGTATTTGAATTAATTGTATTTGAGTTTACAACTATTATTTATAATAAAATTGTAAACTACTACTTCTATTACAACCCCGAATATAGTTTTATTACATCTAGGTCCATTACACGATTTAATTAAAAATCTTTTTCTGGGCCGGTCCATTTAGACTGTAATTCTTCTGGGCTGTAATTCTTCTGGGCTGTAATTGTTATCTTGTATTAAACTTAAACAAATACACCACCAATTAACATAAAATGTTTATTAGTTAACATTGATAATTATAATTACAAATTTATGATTAATACTGATTAATAATAGAGACCAATTTTTTTACCATTGATTGAGTTGTTGGAAATTTGTTATTTTAAATCAATATCTATTTAACCACAGGTTGACAGATTTAGAGAACTGAGAAATATTCTAGAACAAGTGCAGTAAATCAATTATGCAAAGTCAATTGCTATTTTGCATTTTGAATTAAAAAAATGTTTCCCGAATTTAAGGAAGAAGAAGCCTTGATTTCTTTATATTATCCTGCCTTAGTTATTTACCAAGGACAATGGAGGTGATCCAATGGACAGTATCGCAGAATATAGAGATGCTGGATTTGAAAATGAGAACACTATGTTTTGTTTTGATAAGGTTCTTGGATTCTGTAAACTGATGGAAAATTAAAATTATGATTGATTAAGCATGTGTTTTGAAATTTGAAGTATATATTTCATTTCAAGGTTTGGAAGAAGCTTGGGTAGAGATTTTAACAGGAGAGGAAACACTCATGTGGGTAATGCAAGAAAATGGTCCAGTGGGCGGAATTGTGAAACAACTCAGCTGACCACCACCGGGAACTGGAATAGGAAGAGATGCACACTGATGTCTAGGTCTCTGCGACTCTCTACCGTCAATACAATTCCCGGAGAAATCAAAACCCAAAAACTGTTTGCTTCCACAATCGGAGCTGATGCTTGAGAAGAAATTGTAAGAGATGGTGAGATTCACAAGTTTCCCCAAAGAGCAAACCACATCAGAGACTACACCGATAATCTGGTTATGTGCCAAATTCAAAACCTCAACCTCCGTCAAACAAGAAATCGTCGCCGGCAAATGACCAGTTAACGAGTTGAAGCTGAAATCCAAAACCTCCATGTTGGTCAGAAACCCAACTCCTTCCGGAATGCAACCGGTGAGCTTATTATTGAAAAAGAGCACTTCTCTAAGCCCTGAAGAAGAAGAAGAAGAAGAATAACCCATGTAGCCAAACGTTTCCGGGAGGTTCCCACTAAACCTGTTATTAGCTAAAGTAACAACTGACGCCGGTGAATTCCACAACCGATTCGGTATGTATCCATCAAACATATTGTTGTGTAGAAAAATAGCATCTAGATCTTTCTCAAACAACTCATCTGGTATTCTTCCGACGAACCTATTGAATCTGAGGTCCAAGTACACCAGATTCGGAATATAAAGTGTAGATGTCGGAAAAGATCCGGTGAACATGTTGTTGCTGAGATCCAACTCCGTCAGATACTCAAGATCAGCCAAGGTCGTCGGAACCGAACCATAAAACCTGTTGCTGTTGAGATGAAGAGCTGAGAGATACGGGATTAAAGAGAGTTCACCAACAAGTGTGCCCTTGATATTTGCATGGTTGAGATCTATGACCGCCACCACTCTCCCCCCTTTAGAGGAGGAAGAAGAGGTCGACAATTCCGCCTTGGGCGGCTCCGAACAGAAAACTCTATTATAAGAACATACATTTGGACCAACCCAATTTGTCAGAACTCCATTTGGATCTTCTTTGACGGAAGCTTTCCATGCTTGGAGTGCTTTGTACGAGCCTTTCAAGTCTGGATCTGTGTTAGATGCTCCATCTTCACCACCACCACCATCGCCAAACCATGGAGCAAAGTTAACACAACTACTGTCTGAAGGAGCTGCCACAGAAGCCACGATTAGAGTGTTGAGTAGGAGAAGAAGGAGAGGATAGAGAAAATCTGTATACATTTTCTTCTTCTTCTTCTTCCTTCATCACTCTTCTTCATCTTGTACACCATTTTTATGGGTATTTGCAGACTTGCAGCATTAATTAGCATTGATATCTATTCTATATTTCTATCTATTTAAAGAGCGAAACGGGAAATTGGGTTGCAACTTGCAATTTGTCTTGTGTTTTAAATTTTAATTAGGTCTGTCAGTCACTCCATTCCGTCGGTGTGGGAGGTATGGAACGGATTTGATCCATGGAACTTATTAGAAGAAACCCTTATTTAATAATATAAGGATGAATAGATGAAGTTATTTGAATTCTTATTTGAACAATCAAAGATACTCATTTGAATGTCTCAAGAACTATAGTCGAATTACAATCTCCACATGAAAAATCCCAACAGAGACATTCATCGTCTCTGCATCCCCACAACTCAACTTCATTTGTCTTGTTCGATAATGCTTTTTCCAGTAAACCGCATGGAGCTCCTCCATCCTTGGCGGAACACTCTGCAAGTTGGCTAAATGATATTTTGTTTCCATCAGCAAGATAATAGGGTGGACATCTTCTTGCATTTGCTAAATAATGAAAAAGAACAATAAGGATAAATAATGTTAAAAAACACTTAGCACCACCACCATTCATTGCCATTTTTGATTGATTGCTCTCTATTTGATGATAGAAATATATAAGAAAAATTGTGATATTGGTTGGATATATATATACAATTTATATCACAGACGACACCGTCCGCGATATAAAATATTACGACACCTTACCTAAGGACCCTCCGATATCCAATCCACCGTCGTCCCATACCCTGCCTCCCGTTCAACGTCGTTCCATAATGCTGTCCATTCTCGTCCCGAATCCAAATGCGATAGCTGCGACGACGGTATGGCCACCTAGTTGTATCCCTCCTCACTTCCAGTACGACCACAGCCCGTCTAGTCGGACTACCATTCTGCGGCTACCGTCCAATCGTGCCTTTTCCACGATTCCGAACGTCGACTGTCCGACGAGTCGTCCCATGCCCTGCCTACCGTCCGACTTCCCAAGTCATCCCATGCCCTGCCTACCGTCCGACTTCACAAGTACTTCATTAGAAAACCAACTGCTACCCATACCTTCTGCAGTAAAAAAGAATCCCCCAATTATCGTCTACTGTTTCCCTCTACTTCCATGGCGACGGAATTTTCTATATAAACTCCGACTGGAATGGATTTGAATCAACCATTCAACTCTCCGACTGGAATTCATTTCAATCATCCATTCAACACTCCTACTGGACGGATTTCAAACAAACTCCCATCTCAACGATATCTCCAACATAAGGTATGTCTATTCTATTCCTTTTCATTCGATTCATTCCATTTAAATCCCTGATTTTTTTCCATGTTTGTTTTACCCTTATTTTGTTATCAAATCTTCTCTGAACTTCTATACGATTTACCATTGTTTGTTTCAGAATGCTTTGTCCAGAGCATTCCGTTTTTTTTGGATATGTTTTCTAAACCGTTATTAATTCTTCTTGCACTTTGTTTTGGATATGTTTTTCTGTGAACCTCTAGGTTAATCATATTCGGTTTTTATTTAAATCAAGCTTCCTTTCTACCGGATTTTAGACATTTCAGTAGGACTAATTTATATTTGGAATTAGAGTTGGACTAATTTCAGTGCATCAACAAACCCAAAAAGTTTGCTCTTCCATAAGATTGCTTCAGTCTTCCACGAAGCATAATTATTTATGAATTTCAGAATTAATTACAACTAAGTAACACTCCCAAATTTTCTAGCTTGTTACTGTGTTCATCGCCATCCTTCTTCTTCTTCTGATTTCTTTCATAACAGACTGGTGGAATCACATGCACTTGGTTATCACCCAGTAGTTATTCTCTTCTTCTCATATTGCAATTACGTCTTGTATAAAATGTATTCTTCCTTTGTTGATAAATTCTTTCTAGTTGCCTACCAATTCATACTAACATGTAATCAACTTTAGATAATGAGTTCTAGGAATCGCAATGCCCCTGGTGCAAATCGTTCTCAAAGACGTACAATTAATTTGCACGACGTCATTATCATCAGTGATGACGAATCAGAAGATGGGCTTGTGAATGATTCTCCAATGTACAAGCCTCTCACTCCTAGAAGTCGGAATAAAAGACCTATATTTGCTGGCCCACAAAACACTGATATGCGGGGCAGTTTGCCTTCTAAGAAGAGGACAAAATTATTTCATGGACAGTCCTCGAACTCGACAGGCCACTTAGGTCATTCAACTCTGAGGAATAGTTCAACTGACCAATTCCAGCCTATTTTTGTGAATAATTTCCCTCAGCCACCTCCTCGTTTTATTCCTCAACAAATTCCACTATCACAATACAGACTTGAAAACCCATATAGCAAGTCTATATTACCAGAATTAAATCAATGCGGGTGGTGTTGGCAAAAAATTCCAGAAGACCATCCAAATTACATGCCACTGATGACACCTTTACCACTAGACTCCTCGACGGATGACGACATTGATGAAGCTTTGGACTCTTACGATACAATTAATAACATCGATTCACAGAAGGTGAAGGATTGGTGGACCCAGTCATTCAATACTCCTCCCCATAGAGGATGATCCGTTTGTATGTCATCTAAATGAAAGAGAGTGCTGTTAGGATTTCTAATTTTCAATTATCGTATTTAATGAAATGTACTCTCCAATTTAGCTTATTTAATTCTGTATGAAACTATGTTCTGTAACCTAATTAAGTTCTTAATTATGATGTTTTTTGTTTCCCTTTCAAAAGCAATCTTTTAATATTTAATGCTATCTGAATGTGATTGCTAGATTAAGCAACATTTTAGTATTTCTAAATCTATCTTCCTTCTTTTTGTACTTAAAATAAGAATTCATCTCCATCGCACAAAAAATGTTTGGCATGACTTTTTTAGATGAATATAGGTATTTCTGTCTATTTCATTGGTCTCTCGTATATTCAGATCTAATAAAGTTATCATATAACTTTTCTCTCTACAAGAAGGTCACAGATCATGACTTTAAATAAATATTTGAATGAAATCATATTTTTATTATTCATTTGATGATCAGTTTTTCCTTTTAATTTCAGCTGAATATTTTCCACAAAGAACAGATGTTCAATGTCTACATCGATGGCAGAAAGTTCTTAATCCAAATCTTGTAAAATGACCATGGTCTCAGGAGGTTCAAATCTAAGATCTTTTGCTTTATCTAGCAGCAAAGTTTTAGTTGTCTATGTGAATAACTGAAAGTATTGTTTTATTGCAATTCAGGAGGATGCTAAAATTAACGAACTAGTTGAGAAATATGGCTGTAAAAATTGGTCATTAATTGAAAAATCAATCAAAGGTCGTATAGGAAAGCAATGCATGCAGAGGTATCATAAAATTGAATAATTTTTATTTTATTTTTAATGTCAATCAAGTTATCGATAATTTGTTTTTTATGAACTCAGAACTCGGTCGATTAATTTATTTCAGTAGCGTTTTTGATTGTGGTTTTAAAACATTTGAAAATATATTGAAACAAAACTACTGCTAATTACAAAGGTCTTTATTTTAAAGATAGTTTAGATTCAATACCTATTGAAAAAGAAGTAAAATGCTTTTTCATTTTTTGCAAATGATGTTTCTTTTCAATAAAGAATTTTTTTCAATGCTATTTTAACTACAAGACATTTGTCTATATTCTCATTTGTAGAACTAATAGATTCCCATACTCGTTCATATATTCCAGGATCTATGTCAGGTAACACAATACTCACCCAATCACCATGATAATTTTTGAATTGAAAACTGCAGAGGGTGTGCCAATGAAATTCAATAATATGTAAAAGAAGTAAAGATATGTCAATTTTCATGACCAATATACTTGAAGCAGGTGTTGGGATTTATTTTTACTCATTAGTTGCATCTTACACTTCAAATTCCAATTGGAGGAAGTACCCTCCATTGGATGGCAATCCACATGGAATAATAACCAAGTGGAGGAAAAATTTATCCAGTCCAGAGTTCAGACTGGATAGAGCCTTCCGGAAACAACGGTAGAATTTTGGTTTTGTTTATATAGCGCCCATCCAGCAATGTGGCTTTCCCTCACACAAAATGGAATAGAAAGCCAAGCCTTTCAGAATATTTGATCCTGGCTGAAGGACCACAAATTTCTAGCTATAGCAATAACAGGCATTGCGAAATCAGTCTGTGGAAATGGTTTGTTCTGCCTACAACACAAACTAAAGGAAGTCAAATCTCTTACTATGAATGGCTGCAGGCAAAGGTAGCGATGCAAGAACAAATTATGTCTATCATGGAAGAGCTGGACACCATAATGAAACAGCTGAACACCAACTATCTTTCTAGTGAGACACAAATGGAAGTCAAGAAGAATCAAGAAGAGTTGGTGAAATAATTAAAAACATAAGAGGCCAACCCTCTATTGTTTAGTTACCACGGTTAGGAAGGCAATAAATTTCATTACTTGAATGAACTAGCTGAAATTTCATTCTAAAACATTTACAAGCGCCAATGTTTAATCGAACCATTAAATAAATTACTAAATGAATTATTCTAAGTTCTAACAATGATCTTCTTTTTATATGGATACAGGTCTACTGAAATATTTTTCAAAACGAGGAACATCGTAAGATTATCCACGAATAGATAAACATCAACAAGTAAAACTACACCCTAGCAACGGTATGATTCAAGCAATTGTAATTTGTTCAAATTTTATGAAAATATATGCCACACATGTATATTCCAATTTAAATATGTATGTTTCAAACAATTTAAATTTGATTATTTATGAGAAAATAGACCACACATGTATATTCCAATGTATATTCCCTATGGTTCTAGCTAAAATCGGCTTGTGAAGTGCTTTTTTTTGGTCGGGGCAGATCTAGCACTAATTCTTATGTGTGGTTTATTTGATCTTATACACCTTCTCGTATATTTATTTTTACTCGCAGTATGGTACTTATATTAATCATTGATTAGTAATTAGGGAATGTAGGTTCTTCGATTATTTTCTGGCCTTGTTTTACCCTGAATTTGTTCTAAAATATTCTCTGAACAGATATCTGAAACAGTTGTCTGGCTATTCAGAATGCTTTGTCCAGAGCATTCTTCCTGCCCTGGGTTTTGGATATGATGTTCTAATGATTTTAGATGTAAATTAGTTTGCTTTGATTTTGTTCAGAACTTTGCCCTAAGTTATCTTCTGCAATATTTTCCTGGTTAATTAGTTTGTTTTGTCGAGATCTTTTTCTTGCCCTGGACTTTACTTTTGTTCTTCTAATGACTCCTAATGTTCAGAGTATGTATTGTTTATATTCCATTCAATTACATTCACCTAAATACTTACAATCTTCGATTGTTTCCATTATCTCTGTCCATAAACCACCGATTCATTGCAAAAATTTTTAGCTATAATAAATATTGGAAATAATAAAGCGTGTTAACTTGTACCGCCGATTTTTTATTTCCAATATTTATTATAGCTAAAACCATAGATTGTTTCCATTATATATCCCAAGAGCGTTTTTTGAGAAAATGTCTGCTTGTTTTTTTTCATGTCATTTTTATTTCTATTAAGACATAAGAGTAAAACCTAAGAGAATTCATAAGAGTAAATAAAATTATACTAAAAATTAATTTGAATCTATATCAGAAGAAGTGTGAGTTTATTGTTAATATGCATGATTTTATGAGGCTCTAATGGTCTTAAATTAGATCCAAAGAAAACAAAAACATTAGATAACTAATGGAAACAATCTGCATGATTTCTGTATTTATTTGGTTAAATTTAATTGACAATTTCTTTATCATAATTTTAATCTTAATTATACTTAATTTTTTGCTTACATATTCTGATTATGTATAACTAATACTATAATTGATGATTTTATTCTAGTTACAATACTGCAAACAGGGAAGTTTTATATAGGAACTCGTGCACATAATTATCCAAAAAGGTACATTCTATTGTAAATAAATTACATAATTGTCAATTCATAACCATTATGATTTCTAAAATCATTAACTATATTAGGTTTTCAGGCAACAATACTTCAACGAAAGTAAGTTATTGAAATTAATATGGACAAAATTATCAATGGTGAGAATTTCTTCACCATATTTTGAAACATAGTAATTCATACATTAAATCATTAGATTTACAAAATATTTTTAAATTTACACAGACTATTGCTCTGCAACAACAGAATTGTGTGGGGAGGAACAAGATAACATGCAAACTACATCTAGGTATATTGTGTGTGTATTCATGTACTATTTCTAATAGTACCATTGCTGTTTTTTTTAAAATAATGAATTGTTCTATTTTAATTAAGTTACATATTTTCCCAAAAACAGAGAATCACATATTCAAGAAGTAGAACACGAAGAGCAGACTATTAGGTAGTTCTTAATATGTCTATCTTCGTAATTGACATGATTCCCAAAACTAGATTAGAATTTTTAAACATTCATTATTAAATTTTTCCAGGGACTACGAAGTACCTAAAGTAGGAATGAGATTTTCAAAAATGTTAGAGGCAGAGGATTTATATTACAAATATGCTGGCCAAATGGGATTTTCAGTAAGAAAAGGTTCCACCAGGCATTCCAAAAAAGGATTACGTAAGAAAACGTATGTTTGCTCTAAGGAAGGAATTTCTAGAGCAATCGTTCCAATAGTACAAAATCCTTTAGAGAAATCAAGTAAGCCAAGACAAATCAGAAATACAAGGACTAATTGTAAAGCACTTATGTCATTGAAGATTGAGGGAGATGAATGGATTATATCAATATTCAAAGACATACACAACCACGAAATGTCTACACCAAGTATGAAAAGGTTTCTCAAAATTAATAGAGAAATAACGCCATATGCTAGGAATTTGATACAAAACCTAGATGCAGTCAACATTCCTCCAAGTCAACAATATGCGTACGTTGCTATGCAGTCCGGAGGATTTTCTAATTGCTCTTTCACAAGGGTAGACTTCAACAACCATCGAAGAGACGACATGGAAAGATTGAAGAGTCATGATGTTGACATCTTACTGGAAAAACTTGAAGATAAAAAAAAAGGGACCCAAACTACTACTACTCTTACGTAGTAGACGACGAAGGTATTGTTTCGTTGATCTTCGTCTATAGTAATGATATATTCATTGGAAATGACGATAAATAATATAATTTTTACTTTATGATATATAGGAGCCCTAAAACAACTATTCTGGGCTGATTCACAATGCATTTCAGAATATCATAAATATGGAGAGGCTATAACGTTCGACACGACATACAACACAAACAGATACAGGCTCATCATTGGTATTTTTTGTGGAGTCAATAACCATTTGAAAACAGTTTTATTTGCCACAGGATTCCTAGCCAACGAGTCAACAGATTCATTTATATGGCTATTCTCTGAGTTCAAACGTTGCATGGGAGGCTATCCGAAAACAATAATTACTGATCAAGATCCAGCTATGAAAGTCGCAATAAAAGATCAATTTCCAAATACCTTTCACCGTCTATGCATATGGCACATCACCCACAAAATGTGTGACAAAATAGGAGGAGTATTTAGAAAGAAAGAAGAAATGGAGAGATTCCACAATATTCTTAACAAATCAGAAAATATTGCTCAGTTTGAGAATAATTGGGGAAAATGGATAAAAGATAACAATTTGGAGAATATAAAATGGCTAGATGAAATGTACGCCATAAGGTCAAAATGGTGTCCAATTTATATGACTCATCATTTCTTCTGCGGGATGCAAAGCACTCAGAGAAGTGAAGGAATGAATGCATTGACTAAGATGAATGTAAAGCGTTGTTCAACTCTTTTTGAATTTGTCTGTTCATTGGAGTTAGTTCTTAATGCTCAAAGAAATAAAATACAAGAATTAGATCATAGAGATCTAGATGCACCAGCACTACTAATTACTTCATTGCCGATAGAATCATGTTTGCTTAACGTGTATACAACAGAAGTATTTATTCTATTCCAACAACAAGTGCAAAAGAGTATGTATTACTACATACGTACCAACACAGAGGTACTACCTATTGCTCATCTACTCTTACTTAGGCTAAATGACTATTATTAATCCATAACACGTTTATAGGTGTTGAACGAATATTTTGTGATCGGAATGTTTACACAAGTTCAGTCAGCGAAGATAACTTGTTCTGGTAGTGATGATACTCCAATATGTTCATGCAGACTATTTTCAAGCAAAGGAATTCCATGTCGTCATATAATAAACTTCCTGACGTCAAATGGTCGGACAAACTTACCAGACACACTAATTATGAGTAGATGGAAGTTGACACGGAGTCAATTAAACGCAACAGTTCAACTACATGATGAAGTTAACCAAAATGCACTAAACAAGATGTTTAGTAAATGCTCGGAGTTAATTGCAAATTTAGTAGATGTCGACGAGCCACTAATCGAAGGTTTGGAAAGATTCATAAACGATTATGAACTACGGAATAGCATTACAAAGAGAGAATCAAACATTGGCTCTATATCAAGGTTTACTGAAAAAATTACTACCACACCAATTATTAGTAATCCCAAAATAGCCAAAACAAAAGGAAGTGGACGAAACACTGGAAGACCAAGTAAAGCAGATCCTAGGTTCAAATCAAACAGGGAATTACTAACCAAAAAACCAAGAATATGCAAGAAATGTAATCAACCGGGACATGACTCCAGGAATTGCGAAAAGGATTACAATCTTAAGTAGTTTAACAATACTGTAATTGAATATAACAATCTTCTGTAGTTTTTGAATGTAGAATTCTGAATGTTAAGTTATTCTGAAAGTAGAATTTCTGAATATATAATAGACGATAGTCTATATTAACTAATATATTGGAAAATTACCTATAAAACGATTATTTAAAAACAAACTAATCATTCACCTATTCAATGATATAAATTAATTATTAAATTTACATTATCTTGATTAAGAATTATTCTTTATACTTAATTCAGATTTTTTCTTCATATTTAAATCAAAATTATTCTAATTGAATATAATTTTTCACTACAATATTCTTAGACGATTCTTAGCTCTTTTTCTATTTACAATATGTTGTGTATGTTAATAATCAGAGTTAAGTTCTTATTACGATGATCTATATTTATTTAAACATGCTTTAAAATTCATAATTACATAGCTTGTAAATAATTTTTTTGAACAATGGTTCCTACTGCTTCTTCTTCTTCTTAAGAAAATGACTCGAAAAATCGTCCAGGTTGAAGTTATATATATGATCCTTGATTCCGTCACATTTTTGTTTATTTTTTCTTTTAAATTATTTATTCTTTGCATTATTTCTTGTTATATAACTTATAAGTTATAACTGAAATTTGAAACTATATATTTTACAAACTATATATTAAATCCACTTCCCCCCATACTATTATTACTATTGTTAGCACCATACCATATTACCATCACTACTATGCTTGATTTCAAAATTATAATTTTCTTTTTCCAATTCTTATTAACGAAATGAATTGCCATGATAAACTGTAAAGAAACTGCATGTCTGGATTCTCTCTATTTACATTTTTCACTTGTGATTTATTTTTCAGATATTGATGATAATGATTAGTACGATGATTGTGTGAGTCATCATTTCAACATGTCAGAGCAGCACAGGGAGAATGAAAAAAGAAACATCAAATTCCAAACAGTATCCTCAAATTTTAAGAATACCATTTGCTTCATGCCTCCATCCATTTCCCTTCAAATGGGACACTTTTCTTTCTTTCAAAAATTGCACTTGCTTGACCATATCATAGATATGCTATCGAGATGGTTTGATTGCTGGAAAGGAAGCATCCGCACAGGAGGCCTTCAATGTTGGTTTCAAAGAATCCGTCGTAGTTGGTTACAAATTTGGACTTGTCAGAGGTGTTACAAGGTACAAAAACTTTTGCATTATCTGTTGATTAGTCATTAATACAAGTACACACACTATAATCTAGAGACCCAAAGTCATTAACAATTTTTGTGCATGTATGTGTGTGATACTGTGATTTGTGACGAGATGCAGCACACTGTATGGTCTACCCAAGCACGTCAAAGATAAGCTATCTGGATCTACATAGAGTATAACTAAGCGCGACAGCCTGCACCAAATTATCCAACTTATTTCAACCAACAGCGCTCTAAAAGATATTCAATTTCGTTAAGCAAACAGGTTCAAAAAATTCTTTAAGCACACAGGTTCGTTCTGATGATCATACAAGCAATGACAAATTTGAAAGTTTTTCTCAAGATCTTGAATCCCTTCTATAAGAGTTTCATTCGTTACATCTACGAACAGATGTCTAACAGGACAGAACTAAACATCCTTGAGGAGGTAACTAATAATTACCTTTGTTTATATGAATTATGATTTTCAAACGTTTATTTGAAATTGAATTGTGCTGAAATTAAAATTACCAGTGACTTAGTAAGGCGGTAACCAATATATTCTGCTGAATTCCTGTCTTCTAAGTCCTGATGTCTTGATAAAAAAAATCAATTTTTTTATTACTGATAATAAAGTTGCAGAACTATATAGATTTTATGGGAAATAAAATCCAAGAGAATCAATCACATGCAATTCTTAAAGTAAATTATTGGACCCACTATCTGGTTTAAGAAAATGAAGTTGAAGTCGGCACAGGGCTTGTGCATTTGATATTTTGCGTCACACTATATGTTTTGTATTGCATTACAAAATACAAATTACAATAGATTTGAACACATGAGAAAACCCTTGTGTGGAAGTGATAATGTTAAATTCTTGAGGTTGAGTTTGGATAACTATTTTTTTTTATATTTCTTTTTTGGCAGCCAGTGGCAGAAAGAAACAAAACATCACGCCTAAAAAGAAAAGATCCATGGAAGGGGAAATGTGAACAAAGCAGGAACAAAGATCCTCTTCATTTATATTTTATTTTGTATTTCTTTAAGTACTCGACATCAAACCAAAATATAACATGATTGTTTTATTATGATTTCTGATTATCCAGTTAAATTTAAAATTGGGAGACCATATTTCAATGATGTCTTACAGTTCCTTAAACATGCATACAGGGACGAACACAAATAGTATAAAATACAAAGGAGATGCTTTAAAAAATTTCAATTAAATCTACATTTCTTTGAAAAAACTTTAATAATAAACTATTTCCATTGAAATCATATCCAATATTCCAATGAATCAATTATTAGTTAATACAGAGAAATAGAAAGTTAAGATTAAGTTACCTTTATAATTATCTATCTTTTGAAAGAATAAAATTATATTCAAAAAAAAAATGAAAAAAATATAATCATTTCAACATGGTTAAATTTCAATAAATAAAAGAAAATCTACAGAAAGGCATTATCAAAAAAATTACAATATTAACACTTGTCAGTACTCAGTACATTACATGAAGCATCCAGCAGCTTAGAAAGAAAGGTTATAGAACAATCAACTAGAATTGACCTGTAATAAATGGAAATGAGTATAGAACATATATGCATATAGATTGAACATATACGACTATGATAGATAACAAAAATCACAATGATTGCACAAATTTTGATAGTGCAATAAGGAATAATGATAAAATAGCTTCATAGTTACCATTATCATCTGCTTTAATGTTGAGTTGTGTTTTTGCTGATGAACTAATGATAAAATTAAGAATAATCTGCATACAATGATTTGTTGTGATGTAAAAAATATCAAATTATCAGAATTCAATTTCTGGAAAGTGTCTAAATAAAGAATCTACTAAAGATATATATTATATAGTTTTCCATCGTTGGGCATAATATGAATACAAACAAATCAACAAGTGGTTCTGCTAATAAGATAATTTAACATAATCAAAAATTGAACCAGTACTAGTCTGAATAATTGTTCTAACTATATATAAGAAAACGAAAATTTAAATTGATTAATATCGAAAATGTATGAAATAAACAACATATATTTATGAAATAAAGTTAGTAGGAGTTTAACAATAATGATTTGTCTCTAAAGAAAATAGATATACGAAAATCCATTTAGTAGACATAAATATACGAATATTATGATTTATCCTTATAATTCGCCAATTTCGTATGCCACGGTGTGAATTCAAGCCTCTCTGCAATCCTCCTGAACATACTATTCCTTATTCTAGGAACTTCCGATTTATTCCATGTCATCTTCGAGTCAAGGCTAAAATTATTGAATATTCCATCTTCAATATGCATATAATCAACGAAAGAACTAATTCCATGAAACATATACAAACCACCATCCATCTTTGAATTAGTCTGTTGAGGATATTTCTTGTACTGAACTAACGTTGGTTCATCATGAAACACTGTAACAAAGTTGAGCCTAAACCACATGGTCATCCATTTCATCTAAGGAAAAAATAGAGATTGTCAGGCAAAGCATAGAAAACGAGAAGAAAATTAGCTATTACTCACAGCTCTTTTAGCAGCTCCAAGATTTAGCAACTCCCGTTCCATATGGTTTGAATCGTAATGAGTGTATGTATTGTGGACTCTCGACCACACTAGGAAATGCCAATGATTGACAGTACGAATGGGAATGATGAAATACTTCCAATTACGTTTGTCATTTCCTCTACTATTGCGGGAAATCAGATGTAGCACATTATCAACATCAACATTAGATACAAGTTCAGGTACAGATTGTGTAGTGTCGTGCCCGTCATCATCACTAAAGAAATCGGGATCTATGAATTGGAACCTATCGTTGATTACAAATTTCTCCACAAGTTCAACACGGATGACTCCAAAAAAAACTTTCACCAGCTACAACAACAAATACATCAAATCAATTATATATCATTTAGCAAAAGGAGATGATATGATCCATGATAATATATTACCAAATTCGTGTATATCTGATGATGTATGATATCTACTACATCTCCACCAGAACAGAATACACTGTCATCCATTATAAGAAAGAAAAATAACGATCTGTACCTATTCAATATAAATGATTTATTAGACAAATTGATTAAATAACGATTTCGACTGTCGGTTACTAACTCACAAAAAAAAAACGCAATGATAAAAATAACTTACTTCGAATCCATAACTAATTTTTTCGTTGTTTGATTCTTTTTTGGTTTTCCATCATCCTTCATGTTGGTTGCCTCCACAACTTCCATAAGTTTTTCATTCTCCAACTACAGAAGAACAATATTACTCTTATGTTAGAAAAACAAACAAATGTTTATATTTAATCATGTAATTAATATTCTAATTTACCTTTTCTGCATTTCTGTCCTTTATTCTTTTTATCATTGACGACACATATGGTGAGTCACTAGTAGAAGTGGTGTTTGGGGAAAAATCGATGCACCGAACAACGGACGTGAGTTCATCTTTGTCAAATGGTTTACAAGCTTTCCGTTCTATGACATCTGCTGACTCTGCAACAGCAGCCCAGAATTCGGGCGAAGAAATAATGACAGTAGGTACGCAACATTCAGACCTATTGGCCTTTATTTTATCCTCCATAGGGGTTTTGTATTGATCAGATGAATAATTACTATGTGAGGGACTATACATTTTCTGGCTAAATTGGATTTCATTTACATTACGACCTCCATCGTTCTTGATATTGAGGAAAGTACTAGGGGTATTCAAACTAGGTGTAGATGAACTTTGAGATATATCTATTCCTAAGTCAAGGACTTTGTCAACAGCCTCAAATAGAAGATCAAAACTTGGTGGCTGAATATCAAGAGAACCTAATGTTTGGTTGGAATGTAATATTTTAGGACTAGTAGATATTTCAACCTGCCGAAAAGTGTTATTTGGACAGGTCACCGATGTTATAAAATTAGCCTTATCAACATTAATGTTTGAGTCTAAGATCTCTAATGAAGGATGAACAGCAGAATCTACGAAACTTTCTTCTTTAGTACTAGATGATATTTGCAATTTCTGAATTGAATCAGTAAGCATATAATCGTATGTATCAAGACCGTCTAATAGTACTGGACTTCTAATGGTAGACGAAGATATATCCAGATTATTTTCGGATAAATTATCAATTTGATAATTGAATGATCTAGGAATGGAAGATTTTTTCAAATGAGGCAAGGCTCCAACGAATTGTTGTGTAGAAGGGGTACAAAGATCAACCACAGATGTACTGTCTAAAGTAATTTCCATACTACTAATGTCGTCACTACGATCAATGTTACTTCTGCTATAGTTGAATCTACCTATATGATATAAAATGAATATTTAGATAATTCAGAATCATATTTATTATGTCTATTAATATTTAAAAAATAATAATACAATTACCAACCTGGAACTAAAACAGACGGAATAGAATTCTTATTTGCATTCTACAATAATATGAGAATGAAGTGTTTAGTAAGATTCATGTAATCAAAGCAATTAAAAAAATTCATACCTTTTTTGGATGTGGACAATGTTTTTTAATTATTCGATTATTAATAAACTCTTCCAATGTGGGCTGAACCATACTTTTCAAAATAGGCTGTGAGAATTGAAAAGAAAGAAATGATAGTTAAAGATTTTTATAATTTTGGGTGGATACAGCTAAATTGATATGCACAAACATAAATATATTCTAGGGAAAGACAAGACGATATTACAGAAGTATAGTACATAAATAAATATTAGAAAGTATTTAACAGAATCTATATATAAAAACCTTTGTAGAACAACTATTGGTGCTATACGAACGGGGACAGTGAAACACCTGTATAAAGACTTGTTGTAGTTCAATAATTTAAAATCAATCGAAATATAACAATTATAGATATACGTTTACCTCTTCGTTCGAAAGACAGGCGATTGTTCGATTACGCCTTTTTGTAGATCCTTCGTACTTTTGAAAAATTACATAATTTGCCGGGGAAGACGGGGGAAATAAGTTAGTTCGTTCCCACAAAAAAACCTGTAGCAAAAAAATGTTTAAAATAACGATCAATTAATAAGATAAAGAAAACGTATAGTTAGATTCGTATAAACAATTACATTTAAAACTGTCGCGCAGCCATGGATATACTCTCCCGTACGATCTCCAATTCTCTCCCTACGACGAACAGAATGAGATGCTGAATCCATGTTCTTAAATAGTTGATCCATTACGAGTTGAGACCAATTCAACTTCCCAATTTCTTCAACATTTTCAATATAATAGAAGAGTCTCAAAGGAATTGTCATCTTTGATGTTGGTAATAAGAAAGAAGAAAATAATAGGCACAGCCATAATTTGAAACAATCCAAAACATGATCTTCATTTACGTGTCCTAATGACACAACACGAATGAAAACATCCTTGACGAGTGTACTGTTTAAGAAATGTGACATCAAAATTAATCTACTAAACCTTTGTAATTCAAATATTAGAAATCTAATAAATATTGATAAGGAGACGTACCTTGTTACTTGTGTTACGCCAAAATATTTATGCCAAAACATAGTTTCATGAGAACAATCTTCATCATTATTGACAATAATTGGCTTACCCATAGAAGGAATTCCGAGAATTTGAGAAACATCATTTATTTTGAATTGAATGCACTTGTCTTTCAGTTGAAACACAAAATTTCCAATGTAACGACCAACCAAATCATCTAAATGATAAGAGTTCACAGAAATATTGGAATTCCTAAGGAAATGGCCAAACCCAATTTTTCCGACTAAATCGTAGAACTGAATGGGTAATTTCTCAACAACTAATAAATAGGTATTAAAATATCCGGAATAGCAACATCTATTTTGCACAAGGAACCTACCTACAAAAACAAAAACAAAGATCACATTCTAACACAAGGTTAGAATATTTCACATATTAAAAACGATACTGAGTCTACATTGCTTGTTTACTTACTGTTTTTGGCTCCACGAATATAAGAATCAGGAAATTCTATTTGCGGTAGTAGACGATGATCTATGTTTGATTTCTTTATCCTAGTTTTCTTCTTCTTTGGTAAATCAACTAGTATTAGACATGAAATTTAGAATTGGTTTAGAGAATATGATTAATGAATTAAATTAGAGAAATACCAACACACCTTTAGATGATGTTGCTTCTTCACGATGACGCTTACATGTGTCTTTTTTGTCCATAGAAGTTAAAAAATTGTTCGACACATTACATGAGATATTTGTGGTATTGTTGTTGTCAATAGTATTTTGAATATTACCTACAGATTATTGAAAAATTTATATAGTAGAGTATCTTAAAAGCGAATACACACATAAAGTAAAAAATTTAAAAAAACAAACATTAAAAACAAAATCGTGTCCAATTGGTTACATACCACATTGCCCATGTTGAATGGAAGAAATGTCGAAATCATCATCAGAATCAGACATACTAACCTGTGTTAGAAAAATAATTTGGGTTATTGATAGAATGCTATCATGTGATTAAAAAAATTGATGATCTTTAATCCAACATGACTTGGTGATCTTTAATGCAGGAGTTGTTAGAGGATTCTAAGTGTTCTTTTAAATTGACTTCTCCAAACGAGATAGTTAATATAATTACTATATGTAGACATCTTTCATTTATACTGAAACAGGAGGCAGGGCATTGTAGAGGTTTTACAGTTAATTGTGCAGTAAAAATTATATATTCTAGTTTGATTACAGATAATAGGGATACTAGTCATTTTCTAGATTGATTTAAATTGTTTAGATTTAAGTTTCTCTGATCATTAGATTTCTAACAGGATATATGTTATAAAAAATGTTATAAAAGTTGAAAAAGATACATAGAAGAACAAATAAATCATCAGCTATTGTTTGATCGACAATTAAGTAATTTAGAACATATATAAGATTGCAGAAAGTACGCATCAGTAAAATAATATACAATTTAAAAAAATAATATTGTATAAGAAACAAGGAATGATTAAGATTGGAACACAGTTTATTGGAACAAAAACAGAAATAAACAAAGAATGAAATAGATTGCTACATGACTACATTAGTATTTCAGACATTGTATATATTTAAAAATAAAGATTAAGTTAAATAGGTAATGCTTGTAGTTGAATTAAGAGTTTAAACTTTAAACAATAAAAATACAGATATTAAATTAACTAAAATTAGGGATGGATTTTATTGATGTTTGATCATGTTTTATATTTTACGATGGTGATATATTTTATTGATGTTTGAGTTTGTTATTCTACAGTCTAATAATATAAAATATTCTTTTAGAAAATGACACGCGGACGAGGACGTAAAAGAGTTGTTTCCACCTCCATTGACCTTCTCCTATATAGCTAGCATTTCTAGTGGTCGAGTAACTAAGAGTTAAGCCTAAGGAGGTTTGTATCACAAACCTGCATAGTTGTACTTCGCATTTGTGAGCCACAGTCTTTCATAAAGTTCTACGATCTATAAGAAAGACAGAAGTCCCAAATAATATCATGAAAAAGATCGTCTAAAGGTCTGTTAAGAGGTAAGTCGTAGCCTTATGTTAATTTCAGAACATATGTGCTAAATGAGTCCTCCAACGGTATTCCAATGGAGGCCCTAAAAAGGTGCATGGGTGGAAGGTGACTGCTGGCATTGGATAAGGTGACTGTAAGGAAGCTGAGTGACAATAGCTGGTGTGGATTATATCACCTGCAACCTGGATCAGTTGAAAGGATCTGAAAATATTGGGCATGGTCTAGTAGCTTCTTGTAGCACTATAAAAAGATATAATAATATTTTATGTCATAGTAGACTATGTCATTCTATTAGTAGTATTTTTTCAAGCTTAGCAAAAGTATGTAATTTCAGAATTAATAAAACAGAATTTTGTAGAGTTTGTTCTATGAATAAATCACATAAAATACCATTCAAAAGAATAGAAAACTATTTTGACTCTCCTTTACATATTCTAAATATGGATGTTTGGGGAGCAACCCCTATAACATCTAAAGAAGGTTTTAAATAATATCTAATAATAGTAGATGAATTTAGTAGGTATACCTGGGTTTACCTACTAAAATATAAAAATTAAGTATTTTTTATCAATTTATAAATTTTCAGAAGATGATTGAAAATTTATCAGATAAGTAAATCAAAATTATTCAATCCAATTGTGGTAAAGAATTCAAAAATAAATCTTTTTAAATTCATACACATAAACATGGAATAATACATAGATTTTCGAACCCATTACCCATATACCTCTGAACAAATGGGTATGGCAGAAGGGAAACATAGATATTTGCTGTGAATAAATTATCATGTTTTCTGTTTTCTCCTCAACCTGTTCATTGGATGGCCATGAAGAGAGTACTGAGATATGAGATATCTTTCAGATACTCAAACTATGGGAATTGTGCTAAGGAAGACTAACAACCTTGATATTATGGGCTATTGCTATGCTGATTGGGCAAATGATACATAGATTTGCTATTGCTATACAGATTGATTTTAATTGTTCAGATTTAAGTTTCTCTGATAATTTGATTTCTAACAGGATATATGTTATAAATTATGTTATAAAAGTTGAAAAAGATACATAGAAGAACCAATAAATCATCAGCTATTGTTTGATCGTCAATTAAGTAATTTAGAACATATATAAGATTGCAGAAAGTATGCATCAGTAAAATAATAAACAATTGAAAGAAATAATATTTTATAAGAAACTAGGAATGATTAAGATTGGAAGACAGTTTATTGGAACAAAAACATAAATAAACAAAGAATGAAATAGATTGCTTCATGAATACATTAGTATTTCAGACCTTGTATAAATTTAAAAATAAATATTAAGTTAAATAGGCAATGCTTGTAGTTGAATTAAGAGTTTAAACTTTAAACAATAAAAATACTGATATTAAATTAACTAAAATTGGGGATGGATTTTATTGATGTTTGATCATGTTATATATTTTACGATGGTGATATATTTTATTGATGTTTGAGTTTGTTATCCTACAGTCTAATAATATAAAATATTCTTATAGAAAATGACACGCGGACGAGGACGTAAAAGAGCAATCACCCAACGTCCAGAACCAACAGAACAATTACCAAAGCTTTTAAATTGGAAAAAAAAATTAACAATGGTTAAAATTTCTTGGAATTTTAATTAAAACCAAAAATTTACAATATGGATCTATTAATTTGAATGTAAATGAGAACAGAATCGATCATACGTCATTTAAACTAACTATGTTTGAGGAACATCAGATATAGATGTAGATGTCGATAAAAATTAAAAGTATGATTAATACGTGATGGACATATAATTTATGGAAAAAAATTGAAAATGCCTTTGAAATATAGAATACTTACTAAAGAAGTTATAATAACCATTTGAGCTGAATCTTAATAAAATCCCTGTTGAAGATCCTACAAATATTAAATGTCGATAAACATGATAATGCATTGAACGAAAAATAAATTGAACAATGTAGCAATAGAACATTACAACAGATACATTAACGAATCTGGAGATATAGCATAAATAATGGATCTGGTCTATCCATAGTTAGAGAAAATCAAAAAAAACTTAGTGATTTTTTGGGGGTTTTTGGGGGGGAGTGGATAACCATGGAAACCCCTCAGAGTTCCTACACGCCACCCATGGCATCCTAACTGATTGACCTACCCTCAGTTGGAGGTGAATTTACATGGATTAATAACTCAGTTGGTCCTTCCGCTATATTAAGTAAGCTTCATAGAGCTTACACAAACATGCAAGTTGCAATGGGTAGATATGTGGCCTCATTCTAGGATGGAATTTTTCAGAGGTAGCTCCAGTGATCATGGCATCATGATCATAACCTTCTCTATCACGGAGAAGGGGAGTAAACCTTATAGGTTATTAATCCTGACTGACCAATCTAGAAATTGTGGAGCTACTAAGGAGGGCATCAAAACCTCCATCTGTGGGAATGGTCTGTTTAGGCTTTAACAGAAGTTAAAGAGACTAAGTGAGTTAAAGTCATCGCAATAGAATCAGCTGCTAAGTTAAAGTCCTCCATCTGAATATCTACAAGGAAGAGTTAAAGTTCTGCAATCAGACTCATCACAAAAAAAGATTGTGGAAGCAGACCTCAAACATAGTTCCAAAGTTAACTGGCTAAAAATTGGTGACAACAATTCCAAGTTCTTTAGCAACTCTAAAAAATTAGGAAATCCAGAAACTCTACCCTAAAACTACTCGGTAGTGAGGATGCTTACTAGAAGTCAGATAGAAGACAATAGTGTGGACTAAGAAAAGAATGGAGTGTACCTGCCTTCTGCGATCTTGAATCCTGAGAGATCGTCCACTGTCGGACTCAAAGTTTGGATTTTTTGGCGGTGAAGAATGTCGTAATCGATTATACGACGACTGAATTTTATTTGGGGGAAGAAGAGAAATAAATGAATCGCCTCCTGGATGATGGTTTTAATGTGAGGGGACGGCGGTAAGGTGAGTCTGTACGGTCCTGCTGTGTACATTGCGCGGACCGTTCCACAGTGAGTTCACCGTCCAAGGGATTGATCGACGGGAGACAATGTACCATAGCTAAGAAAACTAGGTGTTGCAGTCGCGACGTACAGAGTATACGTCAGACGGACATCCCGCAGCAGAGGTAGAGGAATGGACGGCCAAGAACAGGTGAAGATTCCGACGGACAGATTATGTGCCGTAGAAAGAGCCGTTCCAGAACGTCCCGTTCTGGAACAGTTTCCTATATATATATATACATGTATACACATGTATACACACATGTATATAGATATACATGTATATATTGATGGGGAATCATCCCTTATATACATTAAGGTATATATTGGGAAAATGTTGTAATTTTTGTATCCATTAAGGTATATATATATATAGGAAACTGTTCCAGAACGGGACGTGTTCTGGAACGGCTCCTTCTACGGCACATCATCTGGCCGTCTAAATCGTCTCCGGTTCTTGGCCGTCCATTCCTCTACCTCTGCTGTGGGTTGTCCGTCTACAGTGTACTGTGTACGTCGCCACCGAAACACCTAATTTTCGCAGCTATGGTACAGTATCTTCCGTCGATCAATTGCTTGAACGGTGATCTCAATGGGGAACGGTCCACGCAATGTACCCGGTACGACGTGATGCATATACCGGCAGGACCTTACCCATTCACCTTACCGCTGTCCCCTCATATTAAATCCATCAGCCAGCAAGGGATTCATTTAATTCTCTTCTTCCCCCAAATAAAATGCAGTCGTTGTATAATCGATTACGACATTCTTCACCGCCAAAAAATCCAAACTTTGAGTCCGACAGTGGACGAACTCTCAGGATTCAAGATTGCAGAAGGCAGGTACACTCCATTCTTTTTTTAAGGCGGTTTATAAGGCGGAGGTATTTCTGTTTAACTTTTTTGTTTGTAGTTTCGTATTAGTATGGTTTCTGTTTTAGGTTATCCAATTTTTTTTCCATTCATCTTTCTTGATTGTCAAAATTTGGGGGAATCGTGTTTTCTAGTTCAAATGGTTGCGGTTTTCTTTTATTATTAATTTTGCATATTAGGCGTTTTTGATCATTTTTTCCCGACAGCCTGCCCCGTATTAGTCACTTTAGCGTTTTCGTGTGTTTAGGATTATTTTTCATTTGAAAATCATATTTTTGCTTAGGAACCGCATCACATAAATCCTCCATGGACTAAATCTATTTAGCTGATCGGTGACAAGGATTGGATAGCATGGTCGTATGTTTGTCAAAACTTGTTGGTACTGAATATCTAGTATGGTCGTAATAAAAAATTATGTGATTTCAATAATTTTTTTCTTCTCCTGATATGTTTTCTCTTTTTCAAGTCGATGGTAGTTATTTAGCTCTGTTTTTTTGTGACTTTTTTCTTTCTCGATAGGCGATAGTCCTATGGTTATGCTGATTATGCAATTATTATAATTCTTTTTATTTGATTGATTGTCCTTATTTTAAGGTGGTGTGAGCTAGGATTAAGGTTTATATAATTATTTATCATTTCAGAAAAATCAGTTTTTTTTAAATGAAGAAAATAGTTACGAAAATCTTAGTAGTTAAAACTTGTGATTCCATTTTCCATCTTCTACTGTAATTTCCCCTTTTTATATTATGCTTTAGAGTCACTGGTCAATATCCAATTTTTTTTCAGATTAGGCATGTAGTGAGCGATCGTAAATAAGTTTTGGAACTTTGAATTCTGATAGTGCAGTGGTGGTGTTTCTGTCTACCTTTTTGGTTAGTATGATTTCTATTTTTAGGTCATCCAAAATCTTTAATTTTTTCATGATTTCGGAATTGATGATTTATTAATTAACTTTTCCATTCTATTGATATCTTAAATCTTCAACTTTGTTTTTGATACTTGCAAGACCTTACTAGCATGCAGCATCTTATCTGATCTGAGATCATGCAGCATCTTATCTGCCAATAGGGTATTATCTGATATGACCCTAACTCTCATAAAAGCAGTTTGGTTTGGGGAAACCAACATGCTTGCCACTTCATTCATCCTATTGACTAGGATTTTTGAAAGGAGTTTTTAGATAAGGTTCACACGTGATGTTGGTCTGAAATCAGCCAACTCAAAGGCTGTTGGCTTCTTAGGGACTAGATCCATTACACATGCCATAATTGTGGATTTGAGCTTAGGCCAGAACTTTTGGAAAAATGGAACAGTGAAGCCATCAGGGCCTGGTGCTTTACCATAGGGGAGGGGAAAAGTACATCCTTTTCTAGTAGTCTGTATGATAGCCACAAGTTCATTTCACTAGAGACTACCCGTTGGTAGGTGTGTGGATCTAGCACAGGGGGGGCTCAAAAACATTAGTAAAATAGTCCACACTATTGTCTTCTATCTGACTTCTAGTAAGCACCCTCACTACCGAGTAGTTTGAGGGTAGAGTTTCTGGACTTCTTAATTTTTTAGAGTTGCTAAAGAACTTGGAATCGGTGTCACCAAGTTTTAGCCAGTTCACTTTGGAACTTTGTTTGAGGTCTGCTTCCACAATCATTTTTTGTGATGAGTCTGATTGCAGAACTTTAACTCTTCCTTGTAGATATTCAGATAGAGGACTTTAACTTAGCAGCCTATTCTATTGCGATGACTTTAACTCTCTTAGTCTCTTTAACTTCTGTTAAAGCCTAAACAGACCATTCCCACAGATGGGGGTTTTGATGCCCTCCTTAGTAGCTCCACAATTTCTAGATTGGTCAGTCAGGAGTAATAACCTAAAAGGTTTACTCCCCTTCTCCGTGATAGAGAAGGTTATGATCATGATGCCATGATCACTGGAGCTACCTCTGAAAAATTCCAGCCTAGAATGAGGCCACATATCTACCCATTGCAACTTGCATGTTTGTGTAAGCTCTATCAAGCTTACTTAATATAGCGGAAGGACCAACAGAGTTATTAATCCATGTAAATTCACCTCCAACTGAGGGTAGGTCAATCAGTTAGGATGCCATGGGTGGCGTGTAGGAACTCTGAGGGGTTTCCATGGTTATCCACTCCCCCCCAAAAACCCCCAAAAAATCACTAAGTTTTTTTTGATTTTCTCTAACTATGGATAGACCAGATCCATTATTTATGCTATATCTCCAGATTCGTTAATGTATCTGTTGTAATGTTCTATTGCTACATTCCTCAATTTATTTTTCGTTCAATGCATTATCATGCTTATCGACATTTAATATTTGTAGGATCTTCAACAGGGATTTTATTAAGATTCAGCTCAAATGGTTATTATCACCTCTTTAGTAAGTATTCTATATTTCAAAGGCATTTTCAAGTTTTTTCCATAAATTATATGTCCATCAGGTATTAATCATACTTTTCATTTTTATCGACATCTACATCTTTATATGATGTTCCTCAAACATAGTTAGTTTAAATGACGTATGATCGATTCCGTATTCATGTACATTCAAATTAATAGATTCAAATTCTAAATTTTTGGTTTTAATTTAAATCCCAAGAAACTTTAACCATTGTTAATTTTTTTTTTCAATTTATAAGCTTTGGTAATTGTTCTATTGGTTCTGGTCGTTGGGTGATTGCTCTTTTACGTCCTCGTCCGCGTGTCATTTTCTAAAAGAATATTTTATATTATTAGACTGTAGAATAACAAACTCAAACATCAATAAAATATATCACCATCGTAAAATATAAAACATGATCAAACATCAATAAAATCTATCCCTAATTTTAGTTAATTTAATATCTGTATTTTTATTGTTTAAAGTTTAAACTCTTAATTCAACTACAAGCATTGCCTATTTAACTTAATCTTTATTTTTAAATTTATACAATGTCTGAAATACTAATGTAGTCATGTAGCAATCTATTTCATTCTTTGTTTATTTCTGTTTTTGTTCCAATAAACTGTGTTCCAATCTTAATCATTCCTTGTTTCTTATACAATATTATTTCTTTCAATTGTTTATTATTTTACTGATGCATACTTTCTGCAATCTTATATATGTTCTAAATTACTTAATTGACGATCAAACAATAGCTGATGATTTATTGGTTCTTCTATGTATCTTTTTCAACTTTTATAACATTTTTTATAACATATATCCTGTTAGAAATCTAATGATCAGAGAAACTTAAATCTAAACAATTCAAATCAATCTGTAAAATGACTAGTATCCCTATTCTCTGTAATCAAACTAGAATATATAATTTGTACTGAACAATTAACTGTAAAACCTCTACCATGCCCTGCCTCCCGTCTCAGTATAATTGAAAGATGTCTACATATAGTAATTATAGTAATTATCTCGTTTGGAGAAGTCAATTTAAAAGAACACTTAGAATCCTCTACCAACTCATGCAAAAATGTTGTTAGATGGCACCAAATTTAAAGAGCACTAAGAATTCATCTATAAATTGCTACAGTATCTGCCCCTATTTAGCCATATTTCTTTGCTTGTAATTCTTTATCAGAAGCATAGAAAAGGCTTGAGGAAGAGTGGTCTCCTACAGACCAAACTCAGATACAAACTCGGAGAAAAGAGATGAAAGCTCTTAGGAAAACTACTGTACTATCTATGAAGTAGTACATACAAAAATTTAAATGTCTTAGATATTCATTAAAGGTTGCAGGGTACAAGACTTTAGATGATAATATGGTCATTGAGACGGTACTTGATTGCCTGACCCCGAAATATAGAATTTTCTAGTCTACACTACATGTGAAACAATTGACCTACATGAGGAACTGTCAAGAGTTTTTTAGTTGATTTCCATGCATCTTGGAAGCATTCAATTGATTTCCCAAGTCCTGCACTTTTGATTCGCACTGTTCTTTTACAAAAGCCATTCTTAATGATTCTTGCATAGTAAGTTGAGTTCCTTCATTTTCTTTTTTCTCGCGAATTTGCAACCATTCAGCTACCATCTTATCGTTGTGTAATTTAAAATGGATAGAGAGATTTTTGAACTCTTCTGTCTTCAGAATCTGTTCTGATAGCCTGTCGTTAAGTTTGTTGAATTCTACTTGCAGATTCACTAACTCAACACTATACTCTTCTTCCTTCAATAATATCTGCTTTTTCTAGAACTAGAACTATGACATCCAATTCACTTCTTGAGACACTTAAATTGTCTACGTCATCTTCTAAATATAAAATCAACTTTCTCAATCTCACTTGTTCTACAATTTCCTGTAGATTTTGTTCTTGGGATTCACTAGTAATAAAAACAGTCTTAATATTTTCTGTTAATACATACTCATGCAAAGCTAAGAGTTGAGTTTCCAAATCAGAAACATGATTGTGGAGGAAAGAATTATCACCATTTAATTTTATCTGCAACTCCTGTGCCTGAAATAAGAATATCTGCAGTTCCGATGTTTCTGCCTCAAGATCAGAAATCCGATTTCTGGCATTATCTAGTTCAACATTCTATTTTGCAAAATATAAAATCTGTTCATCTTTGCCTTTAAATTCATATTCAAGGTCACTAACTACGATATCTAAATTCTTCTTTTACCACTCAAGATCTAGCACATATTGCTACTGCTGCAGAAGCTCACATTTCTGCTCATAAAATTGTGCCATCTGAACAGATCCTTCATCTGAACAGATCATGATTATGCTCATAAATTTGTAGCTCAAGAGTCATGAACTGGTACTTAGACTCTTGAGCTACAAATCATATGACTCAATGACTAATTCATGAGTAATATAAGAACCATAATGCGAGTAAAAAGAAATATAGGACAAGGGTCATAAGAACAGAGAAACCACACATAAGAATTATAGCTAGATCTGCCCCGACAATTAAAAATAACTACCACCAATCGATTTTAGACAGAACCATAGGGAATATACATTGTTGTGTAGGAGCATCAAAAAATAAAGAAAAATAGAACAGATCTCAAAGATAGAGAAGCAGCAGATTGCTTAAAATGGAACAAAAATATTTTTTATTGCATTTCATAGCCATCTAAATGAAAAAATTTATTTGGTAAAATAAATGATTGTACAATCTATTTTATGCTTTTCATACGGCTCATGTTGGATTAAAGATCACCAATTTTTTTAATCACATGATAGCATTCTATCAATAACCCAAATTATTTTTCTAACACAGGTAAGTATGTCTGATTCTGATGATGATTTCGACATTTCTTCCATTCAACATGGGCAATGTGGTATGTAACCAATTGGACACGAATTTGTTTTTAATGTTAGTTTATTTAAATTTTTTACTCTATGTGTGTATTCGCTTTTAAGATACTCTACTATATAAATTTTTCAATAATCTGTAGGTAATATCCAAAATACTATTGACAACAACAATACCACAAATATGTCATGTAATGTCTCGAACAATTTTTTATCTTCTATGGACAAAAAAGACACATGTAAGCGTGATCGTGAAGAAGCAACATCATCTCAAGGTGTGTTGGTATTTCTCTAATTAAATTCATTATTCATATTCTCTAAACCAATTGTAAATTTTATGTCTAATACTAGTTGATTTACCAAAGATGAAGAAAACTAGGATAAAGAAATCAAACATAGATCATCGTCTACTACCGCAAATAGAATTTCCTGATTCTTATATTCGTGGAGCCAAAAACAGTAAGTAAACAAGCAATGTAGACTTAGAATAGTTTTTAATATGTGAAATATTCTAACCTTGTGTTAGAATGTGATCTTTGTTTTTGTAGGTCGGTTCCTTGTGCAAAATAGATGTTGCTATTCTGGATATTTTAATACCTATTTATTAGTTGTTGAGAAATTACCCATTCAGTTCTACGATTTAGTAGAAAAAATTGGGTTTGGCCATTTCCTTCGGAATTCCAATATTTCTGTGAATTCTTATCATTTAGATGATTTGGTTGGTCGTTACATTGGAAATTTTGTGTTTCAACTCAAAGACAAGTGCATTCAATTCAAAATAGATGATGTTTCTCAAATTCTAGGAATTCCTTCTATGGGTAAGCCAATTATTGTCAATAATGATGAAGATTGTTCTCATGAAACTATGTTTTGGCATAAATATTTTGGTGTAACACAAGTAACAAGGTACGTCTCCTTATCAATGTTGATTAGATTTCTAATATTTGAATTACAAAGGTTTAGTAGATTAATTTTGTTGTCACATTTCTTAAACAGTACACTCGTCAAGGATGTTTTCATTCGTGTTGTGTCATTAGGACACGTAAATGAAGATCATGTTTTGGATTGTTTCAAATTATGGCTGTGCCTATTATTTTCTTCATTCCTATTACCAACATCAAAGATGACAATTCCTTTGAGACTCTTCTATTATATTGAAAATGTTGAAGAAATTGGGAAGTTGAATTGGTCTCAACTCGTAATGGATCAACTATTTAAGAACATGGATTCAGCATCTCATTCTGTTCGTCGTAGGGAGAGAATTGGAGATCGTACGGGAGAGTATATCCATGGCTGCGCGACAGTTTTAAATGTAATTGTTTATACGAATATAACTATACGTTTTCTTTATGTTATTAATTGATCGTTAGTTTAATCATTTTTTTGCTACAGGTTTTTTTGTGGGAACGAACTAACTTATTTCCCCGTCTTCCCCGGCGAATTATGTAATTTTTCAAAAGTACGAAGGATCTACAAAAAGGCGTAATCGAACAATCGCCTGTCTTTCGAACGAAGAGGTAAACGTATATCTATAATTGTTATATTTCGATTGATTTTAAATTATTGAACTACAACAAGTCTTTATACAGGTGTTTCACTGTCCCCGTTCGTATAGCACCGATAGTTGTTCTACAAAGGTTTTTATATATAGATTCTGTTAAATACTTTCTAATATTTAGTTATGTACTATACTTCGGTAATATCGTCTTGTCTTTCCCTAGAATATATTTATGGTTGTGCATATCAATTTTGCTGTATCCACCCAAAATTAGAAAAATCTTTAACTATCATTTCTTTCTTTTCAATTCTCACAGCCTATTTTGAAAAGTATGATTCAGCCCACATTGGAAGAGTTTATTAATAATCGAAAAATTAAAAAACATTGTCCACATCCAAAAAAGGTATGAATTTTTTTAATTGCTTCGATTACATGAATATTACTAAACACTTCATTCTCATATTATTGTAGAATGCAAATATGAATTCTATTCCGTCTGTGTTACCTCCAGGTTGGTAATTGTATTATTATTTTTTAACTATTAATAGACATAATAAATATGATTCTGAATTATCTCAATATTCATTTTATATCATATAGGTAGATTCAACTATAGCAGAAGTAACATTGATCGTAGTGACGACATTAGTAGTATGGAAATTACTTTAGACAGTACATCTGTGGTTGATCTTTGTACCCCTTCTACACAACAATTCGCTGGAGCCTTGCCTCATGGGAAAAAATCTTCCATTCCTAGATCATTCAATTATCAAATTGATAATTTATCCGAAAATAATCTGGATATATCTTCGTCTACCATTAGAAGTCCAGTACTATTAGACGGTCTTGATACATACGATTATATGCTTACTGATTCAATTCAGAAATTGCAAATATCATCTAGTACTAAAGATGAAAGTTTGGTAGATTCTGCTGTTCATCCTTCATTAGAGATCTTAGACTCAAACATTAATGTTGATAAGGCTAATTTTATAACATCGTTGACCTGTCCAAATAACACTTTTCGGCATGTTGAAATATCGACTAGTCCTAAAATATTACATTCCAACCAAAAATTAGGTTCTCTTGATATTCAGCCACCAAGTTTTGATCTTCTATTTGAGGCTGTTGACAAAGTCCTTGACTTAGGAATAGATATATCTCAAAGTTCATCTACACCTAGTTTGAATACCCCTAGTACTTTCCTCAATATCAAGAACGATGAAGGTCGTAATGTCAATGAAATCCAATTTTGCCAGAAATTGTATAGTCCCTCACATAGTAATTATTCAACTGATCAATACAAAACCCCTAAGGAGGATAAAATAAAGGCCAATAGGTCTGAATGTTGCGTACCTACTGTCATTATTTCGTCGCCCGAATTCTGGGCTGCTGTTGCAGAGTCAGCAGATGTCATAGAACGGAAAGCTTGTAAACCATTTGACAAAGATGAACTCTCGGCCGTTGTTCGGTGCATCGATTTTTCCCCACACACCACTTCAACTAGTAACTCACCATATGTGTCGTCAATGATAAAAAGAATAAAGGACAGAAATGCAGAAAAGGTAAATTAGAATATTAATTACATGATTAAATCTAAACATTTGTTTGTTTTTCTAACATAAGAGTAATATTGTTCTTCTGTAGTTGGAGAATGAAAAACTTAAGGAAGTTGTGGAGGCAACCAACATGAAGGATGATGGAAAACCAAAAAAGAATGACACAACGAAAAAATTAGTTATGGATTCGAAGTAAGTTATTTTTATCATTGCGATTTATTTGTTTTTATGTGAGTTAGTAACCGACAGTCCAAATCTTTATTCTAATTATTATTTAATCATTTTGTCTAATAAATCATTTATATTGAATAGGTACAGATCGTTATTTTTCTTTCTTATAATGGATGACAGTGTATTCTGTTCTGGTGGAGATGTAGTAGATATCATACATCATCAGATATACACGAATTTGGTAATATATTATCATGGATCATATCATCTCCTTTTGCTAATTGAAATATAATTGATTTGATGTATTTTTTGTTGTAGCTTGTGAAAGTTTTTTTTGGAGTCATCCGTGTTGAACTTGTGGAGAAATTTGTACTCAACGATAGGTTCCAATTCTTAGATCCCGATTTCTTTAGTGATGTTGACGGGCACGACACTACACAATCTGTACCTGAACTGGTATCTAATGTTGATGTTGATAATGTGCTACATCTGATTTCCCGCAATAGGAGAGGAAATGACAAACGTAATTGGAAGTATTTCATCATTCCCATTCGTACTGTCAATCATTGGCATTTCCTAGTGTGGTCGAGAGTCCGCAATACATACACTCATTACGATTCAAACCATATGGAACGGGAATCGCTTAATCTTGGAGCTGCTAAAAGAGCTGTGAGTAATAGCTAATTTTCTTCTCGTTTTCTATGCTTTGCCTGACAATCTCTATTTTTTTCCTTAGATGAAATGGATGACCATGTGGTTTAGGCTCACCTTTGTTACAGTGTTTCATGATGAACCAACGTTAGTTCAGTACAAGAACTATCCTCAACAGACTAATTCAAAGATGGATGGTGGTTTGTATATGTTTCATGGAATTAGTTCTTTCGTTGATTACATGCATATTGAAGATGGAATATTCAATAATTTTAGCCTTGACTCGAAGATGACCTGGAAGAAATCGGAAGTTCCTAGAATAAGGAATAGTATGTTCAGGAGGATTGCAGAGAGGCTTGAATTCACACCGTGGCATACGAAATTGGCGAATTATAAGGATAAATCATAATATTCGTATATTTATGTGTACTAAATGAATTTTCGTATATCTATTTTCTTTAGAGACAAATCATTATTGTTAAAATACTACTAACTTTATTTCATAAATATATGTTGTTTATTTCATACATTTTCGATATGAATCAATTAAAAATTTCGTTTTCTTATATATAGTTAGAACAATTATTCAGACTAGTACTAGTTCAATTTTGATTATGTTAAATTATCTAATTAGCAGAACCACTTGTTGATTTGTTTGTATTCATATTATGCCCAACGATGTAAAACTATACAATATATCTCTTTAGTAGATTTTTTATTTAGACACTTTCCAGAAATTGAATTCTGATAATTTGATATTTTTTACATCACAACAAATCATTGTATGCATATTATTCTTAATTTTATCATTACTTCATCAGCAAAAACACAACTCAACATTAAAGCAGATGATAATGGTAACTATGAAGCTATTTTATCATTATTCCTTATTGCACTATCAAAATTTGGGCAATCATTGTGATTTTTGTTATCTATCACAGTCGTATATGTTCAATCTATATGCATCATAAATCCTCATTTCCATTTTTGCCAGGTCAATTCTAGTAGATTGTTCTATAACCTTTCTTTCTTAGCTGCTGGATGCTTCATGTAATGTACTGAGTACTGACAAGTGTTAATATTGTAATTTTTTTGCTTATGCATTTCTGTAGATTTTCTTTTATTAATTGGAATTTAACCATGTTGAATTGATTATATTTTTTTCATTTTTTTTTTGAATATAATTTTTTTCTTTCAAAAGATAGATACTTATAAAGGTAACTTAATCTTAACTTTCTATTTCTCTGTATTAACTAATAATTGATTCATTGGAATATTGGATATGATTTCAATGGAAATAGTTTTTTATTAAAGTGTTTTCCAAGAAATGTAGATTTAAGTGAAATTTTTTCAAGCATCTCCTTTGTATTTTATACTATTTGTGTTCAGTCCCTGTATGCATGTTTAAGGAACTGTAAGACATCATTGAAATATGTTCTCGCAATTTTAAATTGAACTGGATAATCAGAAATCATAATACAACAATCATGTTATATTTTGGTTTGATGTTGAGTACTTAAAGAAATACAAAATAAAATATAAATGAAGAGGATCTTTGTTCCTGCTTTGTTCACAATTTCACTTCCATGGATCTTTTCTTTTTAGGCGTGATGTTTTGTTTCTTTCTGCCACTGGCTGCCAAAAAAGAAATATAAAAAAAAAAAGTTATCAAAACTCAACTTCAAGAATTTAACATTATCACTTCCACACAAGGGTTTTCTCATGTGTTCAAATCTATTGTAATTTGTATTTTGTAATGCAATACAAAACAAATAGTGTGACGCAAAATATCAAATGCACCAGCCCTGTGCCGACTTCAACTTCATTTTCTTAACCCAGAAAGTGGGTCCAATAATTTACTTTAAGAATTGCATGTGATTGATTCTCTTGGATTTTATTTCCCAGAAAATCTATATAGTTCGGCAACTTTATTATCAGTAATAAAAAAATTGATTTTTTTTATCAAAACATCAGGACTTAGAAGACAGGAATTCAGCATAATATATTGGTTACTGCCTTACTAAGTCACTGGTAATTTAAATTTCAGCACAATTCAATTTCAAATAAACGTTTGAAAAGCATAATTCATATAAACAAAGGTACTTATTAGTTACCTCCTCAAGGATGTTTAGTTCTGTCCTGTTACACATCTGATCGTAGTTGTATCGAAGGAAACTCTTGTAGAAGGGATTCAAGATCTTGAGAAAAACTTTCAAAGTTGTCATTGCTTGTATGATCATCAGAACGAACCTGTGTGCTTAAAGAATTTTTTGAATGAGTGTCATTCGATAAAATACTATCATGGAATATCTTTAGCGCGCTGTTGGTTGAAATAAGTTGGATAGTTTGGTGCAGGCTGTCGAGCTTAGTTATACTCTATGTAGATCCAGATAGCTTATCTTTGACGTGCTTGGGTAGACCATGTTAAACTTGTGGAAGGGACACTCGCCGGCGATATTGAAGACCGGAGTTGCCTGTAGCGCGAGATTGCTTGGGAGCAAGAATTGGGGGAACTTCTAGGGTTCCTCGTACTAACGGAACCTAGAAGTTGGTTGAGAGAGATTAAGAGAAATGATTACACTAATCACTGTATTATTCAAATTGAGTTTATTACATCTTTAGTACTCTCTATTTATTGAGTAATTAGTGTTAACCAACTTGACTAATTAATAACTAACTATTACATCAATTAAATCTATTGAGTTAGCCCATTAGTCTTTAAGTTGATTAGCCCATTCCGGATTTAGCCCATTCTGGATTTATTGAAACATTTGCAGTCTTGACCCCAAGCTTCATCGTTATCACATCCAAGTCCATTTATTGAAACTTTTGCGCTATTGCCCTTAAGTTCGTCTGTTATAACTTTATTAGCCTTGGGCTTTTTACCTGCACAATGTTCTTAAAACAAGTAATTGCATATATGTCCAATTACAGTTTAATTACAGATTTAGTTAATTTCTTTAGTTAGTTCTCTTATTCCTTTACTCCCCCCTCAAGCCTTGGAATATATATTCAATATTCCAAGCTTGAAATGGAATCTTCGTCGACTGGATCTTCATGGACAGGTTCGTATTCGAAAGGTTCTGTTTCGAGAAAATCTTCGTCGACTGTATTGTCAACTACATGTTCTCCGTAAACCGCACGAACCAATCCAATCATATCGTTACCAGTTTCCGGCACTGTTTCTTTTCGTTTCACTTTTTTCTCAGCATATCTACTCGGTAACTCTCCGTGACGCGTCCAAACATCGTAATGTTTCAACCAACCATTTATGAAAATATGCTTTCTCATCTCCTTTATAGGAATCACTTCACTATTCGTGCAGGACGAGCATGGACATGGTAAATAATCTTCTGGGTGAGTCGAATTCGAAATGGCGAAATTTGTGAAAGCTGTTAACCCTTCGCCGTATTCTTTCGAAAACCGATCTAAACTCATCCAAGCTTTATCGGGTACTTTCATAACGTTCGACATTATCCTAAAATTTTTATCGAAATATAATTAATTAGATAAACATTAACATTTCAATTTCATAATTACTATTAACAAATAATTAGCAAATTAATAATTTTTATTTCAATTTAAAATCATTCTATTTCATAATTATTCATTAACATTTCTAATATTTCATGCAATTTAATTAATCATTATTAATTCAATTTAAAATCATTCTATTTCATAATTATTCATTAACATTTCTAATATTTCATGCAATTTAATTAATCATTATTAATTCAATTTAAAATCATTCAATTTA
>LFYR01000338.1:907072-937625 GCA_001185155.1 Zostera marina | reverse complement strand
TTCCCACCGCGGGCTATCTTTTGGGTACTAAGTCTACAGAGAGACCCATAACATGAAATCATCATTTAAACCTAACAAAAAATGATGAATCCTATCTTTTTCCAATTTTTTATTGTAAATTGGAGTGCACATATCACAAAATTTGCAATCCGGTTTCTCAATCTCAACAAATTGATCCCATAAGGATTTAAATTTATCAAAAAAAACAGATACTGAATCACTTGATTGATTTAAGGTATTAATCTCATACCTTAATTGGCTTGTTTTAGGAGCATTTTTCTGTTTGTACCTTTCTTGAAGGTCTGTCCATGCTCCATAAGCTGTATCTGTATGAATAAGAGTAGAAGCTATTTGAGGACTTACACTGTTAATAATCCAAGATAGGATTAATCCGTTTATCATCTCCCAATCTTCATACTCTTCCCCTGTCTCATCTATAGGCTTCTTAATTCTGCCATTAATGAAGGCTGTTTTCTTTCTGGATACTAGAGACAACTTCATCGAATTGGCCCATGCTACATAGTTTTCTTCTCCTCTTAATTTGTCAGCAACCATCTGTGCTCCTGGATGATCTCCAGCAGTGAGATGATAGGGGGATGTTCTTGAGTAATTCTTGTTGTTTTCCTTTCGATAGCTCTTGTGTATCGTTCTTGGTTTCTTCTTCAATAAGCTCGACGATTTGCTGTCATCGCTGGAATCTTCAGAACTTTTAGCATTCTTTGATTCATCAGCTGAGTCTTGCATTGCGGAAGCAGTGAGATCTTTGTCGTCGTTACCGGTAGATACCATGTTAAACTTGTAGAAGGGACACTCGCCGGCGATATTGAAGACCGGAGTTGCCTGTAGCGCGAGATTGCTTGGGAGCAAGAATTGGGGGAACTTCTAGGGTTCCTCGTACTAACGGAACCTAGAAGTTGGTTGAGAGAGATTAAGAGAAATGATTACACTAATCACTGTATTATTCAAATTGAGTTTATTACATCTTTAGTACTCTCTATTTATTGAGTAATTAGTGTTAACCAACTTGACTAATTAATAACTAACTATTACATCAATTAAATCTATTGAGTTAGCCCATTAGTCTTTAAGTTGATTAGCCCATTCCGGATTTAGCCCATTCTGGATTTATTGAAACATTTGCAGTCTTGACCCCAAGCTTCATCGTTATCACATCCAAGTCCATTTATTGAAACTTTTGCGCTATTGCCCTTAAGTTCGTTTGTTATAACTTTATTAGCCTTGGGCTTTTTACCTGCACAATATTCTTAAAACAAGTAATTGCATATATGTCCAATTACAGTTTAATTACAGATTTAGTTAATTTCTTTAGTTAGTTCTCTTATTCCTTTAGACCAGACAGTGTGCTGCATCTCATCACAAATCACAGTATCACACACATACATGCACAAAAACTGTTAATGACTTTGGGTCTCTAGATTATAGTGGGTGTACTTGTATTAATGACTAATCAACAGATAATGCAAAAGTTTTTGAACCTTGTAACACCTCTGACAAGTCCAAATTTGTAACCAACTACGACGGATTCTTTGAAACCAACATTGAAGGCCTCCTGTGCGGATGCTTCCTTTCCAGCAATCAAACCATCTCGATAGCCAATCTATGATATGGTCAAGCAACTTCAATTTTTGAAAGAAAGAAAAGTGTCCCATTTGAAGGGAAATGGATGGAGGCATGAAGCAAAAGGTATTCTTAAAATTTGAGGATACTGTGTGGAATTTGATGTTTCTTTTTTCACTCTCCCTGTGCAGCACTGACATGTTGAAAGGATGACTCACAGATTCTTCGTACCAATCATTATCATCAAAATCTGAAAAATAAATCACAAGTGAAAAATGTAAAAAGAGAGAATCAAGACATGCAGTTTATTTACAGTTTATCATGCCAATTCATGTCGTTAATAAGAATTGGAAAAAGAAAACTATAATTTTGAAATCAAGCAAACATGATAATATTGAAATAAATAATTCAGAGCAAAACATAGTAGTGATGGTAATATGGTATGGTGCTAACAATAGTAATAATAGTAGGGGGGGAAGTGGATAGAAAATCAATATTTTGTAAAATATATAGTTTCAAATTTCAGTTATAACTTATAAGTTATATAACAGGAAATAATGCAAAGAATAAATAATTTAAAGTAAAAATAAACAAAAATGTGAAGGAATCAAGGAACATATATATAACTTCAACCTGGAGGATTTTTCGAGTCATTTTCGTAAGAAGAAGAAGAAGCAGTAGGAACCATGGTTCAAAAAAATTATGTACAAGCTATGTAATTATGAATTTTAAAGCATGTTTAAATAAATATAGCTCATCGTAAAAAGAACTTAACTCTGATTATTAACATACACAACATATTGTAAATAGAAAAAAAGCTAAGAATCGTAGAAGAATATTGTAGTGAAAAATTATATTCAATTAGAATAATTCTGATTTAAATATAAAGAAAAAAATCTGAATGAAGTATAAAGAATAATTCTTAATCAAGATAATGTAAATTTAATAATTAATTTATATCATTGAATAGGTGAATGATTAGTTTGTTTTTAAATAATCGTTTTATAGTTAATTTTCCAATATATTAGTTAATATAGACTATCGTCTATTATATATTCAGAAATTCTACATTCAGAATAAATTAACATTCAGAATTCTACATTCAGAAACTACAGAAGATTGTTATATTCAATCCCAGTATTGTTAAACTACTTAAGATTGTAATCCTTTTCGCAATTCCTGGAGTCATGTCCCGGTTGACTGTCCATGAAATAACTTTGTCCTCTTCTTAGAAGGCAAACTGCCCCGCATATCAGAGTTTTGTGGGCCAGCTAATATAGGTCTTTTATTCCGACGTCTAGGAGTGAGAGGCTTGTACATTGGAGAATCATTCACAAGCCCATCTTCTGATTCGTCATCACTGATGATAATGACGTCGTTCAAATTAATTGTACGTCTTTGAGAACGATTTGCACCAGGGGCATTGCGATTCCTAGAACTCATTATCTAAAGTTGATTACAGGTTAGTATGAATTTCTTGTGTATGATTATATAGCAGCCACATTATTTTCAGAAGTAAATCATTAAAATCAAAATATACACAGACTACGATTCTAATATTAACTGGATGATTAGGTGAAATAAAATATCCAGATGCAATTGGCCAATAATAGCAATGTTATGTAGATTTTTTCAAAAATAATGTTGTATTAGGGGGATCTCTGCATTAATCTTAATAAATAGCAGAGATTTCTTGAAACCCTAATATTATCAGATATCAAAGATAAACATGATTTAAAAAAATCAGAAGCAGAAGAATCTAAAATTGTTGGAATCCTACAGGTAGGTATCAAAATTAATCAGATGTGATAACTCAAAAATCATTAAAAAAAATTGAAATAAATTCCCAGTGAGAAAGAAAGATATACAAAGTGAAATGAAATGAAGTTCCAAATATGAATTATGAATCTGCCAAACTCCCTCGTCCCAGTTTTCATGGGATGAATTGGTAAAACATCTGAAGAAGAAGGCCAATTTACAGAAAGAAGGGAATTGTGCAGGAAAATACCAGTACCATAAATCCGTATGTAAGAAGTTTAAAGAAGAAGGGGGGAAGGACGTGGTGGAATAGGGGAAAAAATCGATATTTTGAAAACCCCTAGAAACAAAACGAAAAAAGACAGAAAGAAAGAAGAAACAATTCCCGATGCATCAAAACAAAATGGAAATTCGAAATTAGGAAGTTCACCAGAGCGCGATTTTATAACGGTTCAGAAACACATATCCAAAACAAACGGAATGCTCTGGACAAAGCATTCTGAAACAAACAAGGGTAAATCGGAAAGCAGTTCAGAGAAGATTTTATAACAAAATATGGGTAAAACAAACACGGAAAAAAATCAGGGAATTGAATGAAATGAATCGAATGAAAAGGAATAGAATAGACATACCGTATGTTGGAGATATCGGTGAGATCGGAGTTTGTATGAAATCCGTCCAGTCGGAGTGTTGAATGGTTGATTCAAATCAATTCCACCATGACGGTTTAAATAGAAAATTCCGTCGTCATGGAAGTAGAGGGAAACCGTCGACGATAATTAGGGGATTCTTTTTTACTGCGGAAGGTATGGGTAGCAGTAGGTTTTCGAAGGAAGGACTAGGGTAATTGTTAGTATCAAGAGTGATGGACGACGCGCCAGGACAGTAGGTGTTCATTAGCTCGCATGACGATTGGACGGTGGCCGCGCAATGGTTGTCCGACTAGACGGGCATGGGTCGTACGCGCAGTGAGGAGGGATGCAACGCGTACGTAGTTAGGCATACCTCTGTAGCAGGTCGGACATGTGGATTCGGGACGAGATTGGACACCAATATGGGGGGCAGCTGAACGGGAGGCAGGGCATGGGACGACTGTAGATTGGATATCGGAGGGTACAGAGGTAAGGTATCGCAACAGAGCACTGAGCGGACAGTGTCGTCTAGGATATAAACTGTATATATATATACATGTATATACATGTATATATAGAATCATCCCTTATATACATCTCTGATTAAAGCAAAATAAATATAATTTCTAAAATCTAAGGTGAAAAAATTATCTGTTCCTATAAATTATTGGAATATATATGATATAGATAATTCAATATATATTTAATATACAAAAGTAGTAACAAGATAACAAACCCCACTCACATAATTGTGGGTTTGTTATCCTCAAGTGTATATAAATACCTCTCTTATACTCAAGGCAATTACAACATTATTTGCCCAAAATCTTACCTCCACTCTTGCTCTCCTAAACCTCCAAACGTTGGTTTCATGGCATCCTTTGGATCCTCCTCATGCTCCATGGATAATCAATTCAATATAGATATGTCTGGTAAAATAAATTAAAGTTTAGAAGGAATTTATAGCAATTTTAAATAGTGAAGTGGAGGGGTGAAGAGGTTTTAATGAAGGGAATATGAATAAAAGATCGCCGATAGAAAGCTTGCTAGATGCTTGATCGACGACGATCGTCAGAGGTAGTGGTCGTTGGAGATGATAATCGGCTTTGATACCATAACGAATTAACTATACTTATTTTAATTAATCACTTTTATCATTAATAGAATTTTCTATGATGGGTCAATTGCATTGAATTGACTTAAAATTTATTACAATTAATGTATGGTTAATTTAGATATTGCTCTTTTAGTATATTGTATATATATTTACACAAGTTTAATTATACACACACATAATATTACTTAGATTGGTTTATAAATAATTGAGAAAAAACACTACTTTTTTAAAGTTGTTGGTGTGTGGGCTCGCCGGGGTAAGCTCGCCGTCCAACCTAGTACAAGTGTAACTCTCAGAATTATCAACCCCCTCCCCTGTTGGACCAGGGGAGGTATTTATAGTCTTCCGTCCCAGTCCTTGGGCCTCGTGGGCTCGCGCGCCGGGCCCGTCCGTTCGCCCGGGCCGCCGACGGGGCCGGTTTGGTCCATGGTCCGCGGTCCGCGGTCCATGGTACCAACAAAAGTTATAAGTGTTTTAAATCGATCTGACGAAACATTGTGCATCGCAGTCAATCTTTAATTTTATAAAAAAAAATCTGAAAACAAGACGTGTCAAATTTCAGGCTGAGCCGGCCCTGAAAAATAACTACTAATTTTAACTGACTTTAACTCAATATAAAAACTTGTTATTTATTGTTATTTATTATAAATAGATTTTACAAGAAAGAGAAAATGATTAAATTTAAATCGATCATGGAATAGATTTTTGGATAATATTTAACAGAATATTCGATTTCTACAGTTACTCAAAGAGAAAGCTGCATTTCGAAATCTAAATTCATTTAATTTTCAACTCGAGACTAAGGTGTCAAACGAGCCGACCTGAACTTTTGGTTATAAAGCCGGGTTCGGGTTTGGGCTCGGCTCGTTAAGGAATTTTTCAAGTTTGGGCTCGACTCATTAGCAAAATCGGCAACCTCGGATTCGGATTCGAACTTTAAATTTAACTTGCAATTCTATAAATTGGAAAAAAAATCTAAAATGTGTCAAATTTAAGAAAAATATGTGAGATTTCTCAATCCTCGATGGAAGCAGCAGGAAATCAATTCTTGTATTTGCCAAAGTAAAATGTATTATACAAAAAGTAAAATAACTCTAATGTGATTACAATATTTATATTAATGTATTATATTAACTAATATACACTATACTACTAGTCATTAGTGTGAACTTTATAATAAGTATATTTGTATCTTAACATGCCTCCTCAAATCATGCTTATTATCATCTTATTATAATCTTGTTGAGAACTTGCAACGCAAAACCTTGAAATTTAAGTTTCAATGTTGATGAATTATAAAAAGATGGGATTAAAAACCCAGTGACTGTTTGTTATGGGAAAATCCTCTCTTCAATTAATACATTGATTCATCATTTAATGAGAACTTATCATTCATCATTTTCTGCCAAGTTCTGGGCTTTGCTTGAGCTAATTGCAATCTGAAAAAAAAACAAGCATAGTGCAGTATCAAAGAACAATCGATATTATTTCTCAACAGAACTAATCGATCTACATACTCCGACAATTTTCTTATTATCTGAAATTGTTCATAATGCAGAAATAGACAACTTTTAAATTATTCACTCACATTATATAAAATTCAGAATACAAAATTAAGAACTTCAGAATTAGAATACAATTATTAGACAAAGCAAAAAAAATACAAAATAATAGAAAACATTCATATCTCATTCCAATCTTAATAAGAAAAGAAAACACGACTAACACCTATAAGCTAAAATTAATCTTGAGTTTTCTACCTAATCTTACATAAATGTCAGAAGTCACAGCTTTGGTAAATAAATCATCCAACTGAAGTGAGGAACATATATGTTTTAACTGGATGGAGTTGAATTTTAGTGATCAATTCTCTAACAAAGTGTATGCCAGTTTGGATATGTTTGGAACTCTGTTTGATCACCGGATTATTTACCATAAATATGTTTGAAATATTATCACATAATATCAAAGGAATATAATCTATCTGATAACCTAAATCTCTACAGATAAATATAGACCATCTGATCTCAGTAGCTAGTGAAGCCAGAGCTTTATACTCTGATTCAGCGCTTGATGTAGAAACTGTAGATTGTTTCTTGATGACCAAGTGCATAGGTTTCCACCTATATATAGGAACAATCCAGTTGTGGATTTCCTCGTATCTGGATCACCTGCATAATCTGCAACACAATATCCATGAATTTTATTAAACTTCGAATTTTTAGTGAATATCATACCATGGTTCAAAGTCGTACTGGGCTTACACTGTAACATATTATTTTTATTCAACATGTCCAGAGCATATATGCGTTGAATCATGCTAATTGAACCATCAAAATTGTGTTGAACCTCAATACCAAGAAAAAACATTAGGACCCCTAAATCTCTACATTTGAACTCAGTGCATAGATGAGTAATAAAAGATTCTACTTCTTTATTTATGTTTCCTGTGATGATTAAATCATCTACATAAATTATAACCCAGATTAATATCTCATCTTTGTTATGCACAAAAAGTGAAGTGTCTGCACTACTATTCATTACCTCACTTAACATCAAGAATTCCATTAGTCTTGAGTACCAAGATTTGATCGCCTATTTAAGACCATATATAGCCTTATCTAATTTATAAATATAATCTTATTTTTCTTGATCTATATATCCTGGTGGTTGACTGATATGAATAGTTTCAATTAATTTTCCTTGAAAAAAAGTATTTTTAACATTCAGTTGTCTCAACTTATATCTGTCATGAGATTTGTCATGCTATACTAATTAGGATTGAGTTAGTCAGTAATAATGAATAATTACTTAGGTTAAATTGGTAATTGTGTCAGTCACAGATATTCTATAAATACTCTTATAATACACTCATTTGTGGTTAATGAAATTAATCATTCATTTGGAATTCAATTATATTTTTGATCAACTCTAATATGGTATCAGTTGACTGGTCAACTTAATTAATTTTCTTTTTCTTAAAAAAGAGGGGGTAATTTCTTTTTCCAAGAATTAACTCCTTTTCTTCTCAAGAAACACACGCACAGTACCCACCGTTTCACACATTGCGTTTGCTCCGATACTCTGGATTGTGCGCCGATTTTTCTCAAGGTGTCAAGCCGAATTGGTTTGCTTCCTGATTGCTCATCGATTTGGCGTCCGATTTGGCATCCGCGATTCCGTCAGAGATTCCATCAGAGATTGCTCGCCGATCTGGATTGCTCGCTATTCCGTCAGAGATTCCAGTGCTATTTGCAACTAACAGATCGTTGCAGTCTGGTTTGCGAATTTATTGCTTTTCTTTCTCTGATTGCGTTTATTTTTTCCTGATTGCGTTTTTTTTCTTCTCGATCTCTGATTTTTTTGATTGATTCCGTTCTCTGATCGCGATTGCGTTTCTTTTTCGATTCTTGACAGCGTTTCTTTTTTCGATTCTTATTTTGATCCTGTATTTACTGGCAGAGAGATAACTATCCTCAACGAAATCTGAACTCGCCAAGAAGCAGCGATGATGTGATCGTGAAATCCCAAAACTGAAATCGAAAATCGCAATGACCCAATCGACGACAGTGATGACGACTGACGATACCCCTGGTCCATCAGACCAGGCCCATTCCCGACCAGGCCCATCAAGCCCACTTGACCAGTGAAAGAAGGCCCGGCCCAGTAGGAAAGTGTATAAATACCCCTAGGGGTTGAATGTAGGAGGGGGACATTGATTACTCATCGACGACCCTTCTCTGATGCGGTATTCTTCGTTTTCTCCATTATTCACACGGTGGTTAAAAAAATTGCGATCCCGATCTTCAAAATGATGAAGATGAAGATTCCACGACCTTATCCAGCGCCATGGCAAGAGCCCAAACCGTGTCGTAGGCCCACAGTGCATGGACATCCAAAGAAGCATCGGAATTGAAATCCAGATCTTTTCGGATCCTCATTTTCCATCTAGACGTGAAATTTCAGAGTGTCTCCGACGTCTGCACTGACGAGGGATCTGCTAAATTTAATGCACTGTTGATCCCATCTGTTATGATCCAAATATATCCAAGTCTCCAATCGCCATCTGAAAGTCTCCAATCGTTGCCACCGTCTTGCAAGTCTTGAAACGTCGCCAGCCGCTGCCTCGTCATCCACAAGACACTTCCGTTTCCAATAAACGTCGTCAATAAACATTATCTTAATGAGTAAAAACTGCTTCAATTAACAACTTCGCAACGCAGGGTTTCATATCAACGACACACGCGTTCTCCTAGGATCTGGAGACCGCACCTTCCGTATGGCCAAATCCGCACTTCAGTCCTGGAAGCATTTCGAACTGGACTGGGCGTGCGTGGAGCCTAACACTTCGGTGGAGAAAGGGACCAATTTCTGTGTTTGTGCCAGGATATTAAGGGGTTTCCCGTGGGTCGCCATGCCACTCCAGATTGTCTTTGTCAACGATACAGCATTTGGAAGCAATAATGAAAAAGGTCGTTTTGATTTTGGCAGCGGCACACTTTGTGGCCATCTTCTGGCAGGAGAAGAACGATTTTCCATTCAATGGGACAAAGATGATCGGGTCTGGTATGAAATATCTTCTTTTTCAAAGCCTGCGCACTTTCTATCTGCTTTAGGATACCCGATTGTAAAGTCCATGCAGACAAATTTTTCCATGGGATCCATTCATGCACTTCTTAAACACATGACTGACCACCATGAAAGACAAGAATAGTCATCGTATCATGATATTTTCAGAAAATGATTTTTTTATGCATGTTTATGCAATGCTCTTTTTTCACTCTAGTGATTTTGAATTATGTCAGGCATTTTTTAAAACTAGTATGGAACTAAATTCAACTATTAGCGCATTGATTGGGTGTTTGAGTTTTCCTTCTTTGTTTTATTCTGGATTACAAATGGGATTTCATAACTTCTATCATTGATTTCATGACTGATAACCCTTCGGATCCCTTCGGCCAGTAGATTCAAACAAAATCTACATGCATTTTCTAGACAAGTTTTTATACCATCTTGTTACGACTTGCGAGATCCTTACATGCGTTAACTTCTGATGAACTGATTTCTGTCAATACTTTATTTTCTGCTGTTTCCCCCTCACAATCTCATTGATATCAAAGCTTCCTAGTTCTTTAACTTCTGTTCCATTTTCTGCATTTTTAACAATATGACTTGAAACAAAGTTTTCAACATTTTTGAGAAGTGCTGATTTGACGGTTTTAGACATGTTATCCTTAACCATTTCGATATTTGTCTGGACTTGTTTTCATATCAGAAATATTCTTACTCTCTTGAGTTGGAATGATTTTCTTATTTTTGTTTTCCATAACTAGTTATGATAGGATTGTTCTAATATTTTTTTGTTTGTTTCGTTTGAATGTTTTTTGTATATTTCATTTAGTCTGGCTTAAATATTTCCACTCAATTTGTATCCCCCAATCTTTTTATGAATATTTGTAATTGCTTCTTTTAATGTTTATTTTCTGTTTTCGTTTCTGTTTTCTGTCTTTCATTTATGTTTTCTGATCGTTCAAATGTATTCTATTCATTACTTTTTTTTACTTCTTCTAATTCTTATTTTTATCATTCTTCTATTACCTCATTTTTATTACTTCTCATTTTTCTTTCTTCTAATTTGCATATTTATTTTTCTGTTTTCTTCGTTTTCTTCTATTTTTTGTATTACTTCGATTTCTTCTATTTTCATGTGTTTTCATATCAATTACCAAACGAGGCCTCCCGCCAAAATGAAAAAGCCTCAGGGCAATAAGGTCAGAAGACCAAAGAGGAGGGGATGTGTCGGTACACAGAGACAGCACGCAATGTGATACAATTTTTCACAGAATGAGAACTTCATCACATAAGCCGTACGGATAATAAAGAAGCAGATATTTTAGCAAAGTTGGGGGCATCTCCAAATGTTTCGAAGGGACGGTGGATTCGAGTGGAACAGCAAGAGACACCATCAATAGCAAATATTGCGAGAAATAAAATTCTAGCACTGGCAGAAGAAGAAGATTGGAGAACACCGATAAAGAACTACATTACAAAGGGAACAATCCCGACGGACCCGATGGAAGAAAGAAAACTGAAGAACAAGGCAGCTTGGTTCACAATAGTATGGGACAATCTTTTCCGTAGGGCAGTAGAAGATAGCATTCCCTTACGGATTTGCGTAACGCGCGAAGAAGGAAAAGAGATACTAACGAGCGCACACAGGGGGGTGTGCGGTCCACACCAGGGTGCCAAGATGTTGGGAAAGCAAGTAGCAAGGCAGGGATACTATTGGCCACAAATAAATAGGGACTCCGAGGAACTGGTAAGAAGTTGCAACGAGTGTCAAAGGCACGCGAATATTCAAAGAAGGTCATCTAGTATAATAAACCCAGTTACAACACCAGTACCGTTTGCCCGATGGGGATTGGACATCGTAGGGCCTTTTCTAGTAGCATCAAGGGGTCGGAAATTCTTATTTGTTGCAGTCGACTACTTCACCAAATGGGCCGAAGTAGAACCAACAAGTACAATATCAGAACAGAATGTCATTCAGTTCATCTTTAGAAATATCATCTGCAGGTTTGGTGTCCCGTTACAAATAATAACAGATAATGGAACGCAGTTCACAGGGAAAGAGTAAGGAAATTCTGTGAAGACAGGGAAAAAAGTAAGGAAATTTTGTAAGGAAAAAAGCCTTAGGGCAGTAAGGTCAGAAGACCAAATAAGGCCTCCCGCCAAAATGAAAAAGCCTTAGGGCAAAAGTAACAGATAATGGAACGCAGTTCACAGGAAAAAAAGTAAGGAAATTCTGTGAAGACAGGAAAAAAAGTAAGGAAATTCTGTGAAGACAGGGAAAAAAGTAAGGAAATTCTGTAAGGAAAAAAGCCTTAGGGCAGTAAGGCCAAAAGACCAAATAAGGCTACCCGCCAAAACAAAGAAATCCCGAAGCGACAGACTACCACCAAAAGGTCGCAAGGAAATGTCAACGAATAATCAAAGAAACATGTCAAAAAGCACGTATGAGCCGAGGAGCAAGAAAAACAAGGAAGGATGAAAGAAAAAACAAGGGATAAAAATAAAAGTGCGCGACAAAAGTACAGAATCCAGAATGTAAGGACTTGGAGAGTCTTGGGCCAAGGAGGATGCTGTGCAGGAATCCCGTGCGCTTTCCATTGCGCCCACATTGGCGGATTGATTGGTACAACGACGGATTCATGTTCGGAACTCCGAAGGTTCACCATGTCCCACTCATAATACCACCCGGAGGGGAGGCAGGGAACGCATGATCAGCATATTGTCTGCGTCCTCGGCAGCGTCGAACAATAGAAGGAACAACAGAGCGGTCGTCAGAGACAGGATCAACGGCAGGAGTTACATGGATACCACCCGGAGCGACATGGAACTCAACCACAACATCATTTTCAACTTGACAAAGAACAAAAAAGGCGACATTGAACAGCTAGAAGCAAAGAGTTAAGGCGTTATCTCTCGGCAACAGTAAGAGCGCGAGCTTCTTCCCTGTGGAGAATAAGACTTTCTGACCAAGAAGCTTGTTGGTGTACTAGGTTGCGGCCAAGCTCCTCCAATAACATAGGACGAAGACATGTTGAATTCAGAAAAGGTCAAGAAAAGTAAAGAAAAGAAAAGAAGAATTTACAGGCTGCGAAAGGGGGGGAGTACTGATGATACCCCTGGTCCATCAGACCAGACCCATTCCGGACCAGGCCCATCAAGCCCACTTGACCAGTGAAAGAAGGCCCGGCTCAGTAGGAAAGTGTATAAATACCCCTAGGGGTTGAATGTAGGAGGGGGACATTGGTAATATAATTATAGTAGATTGTCTGGTATATATTTCATACCGCACCATCAACGACGACGGAAGCCGTGAAGCCAAGATGAGGTGATGACACGATGATGGAACTAAAATTCGTGATGCCATGAATTCAAGACGACGGAACTCGCTACGATGATTGAGTCAGCAAGAAGACGGAACGAAATCGCCGATAAACCACGATGAACGAACTCGCCGCGATGAATCAAATCGGCAAAAGTAATCCGTGACAAATCGGACAGAAACAAATCAGAATCGACGATGAACAAATAAAAATAGCTCAAATCCAATTGAAAACATGATTTTAAACGGAAGCACATGTACATCTGCATTGCCCCACATGTACATACACCACATGTAGATCATTCCCGGCATATTTTAACTTTATATAGTAGTCACTTACTGACCTTGGCTATACCTAATTTTCAGAATTTCCCACACCTCAGCTGCACTTTTAGCAGACTTAATGGAAGCAGCAATATTCTTTTCACAAGCTTTGATAATCCAAGACAAAACTACCATATTGACTATTTCCCAAGCCTCAAACTCCTCTGAGTTTTCATCTTTAGGCCTAGAAACCTTCCCATTAATAAATTTTTATTTTCTTCTAGTAACTAGCCAAAGCATCATGTTTTTGGACCATGTGGGATAATTCATTTGACCTTTAAGTATGTCATTAACGATTTTATTGTTAGGATTATCACTTGAATGTAAAAAATATACAGATGATCTGGTTATAAACGCAGTCTTTAGATCAAACACCTTCTTTTGAGTTGGAACTGGAACTGCAACCTCCGCATTTGAGGTTTCCATATCTGTGCTTTCTTTTCTTTAAATTTCCATGAGATTGGAGTATAACACGCACGGGAAGGAACAAGAGCAGCAACTAATTCCCGTGAACAACCAATGATACTATATTAAACGAGATTCACCAAAGATTCACGACGAAAGGCCGAGAAACGAATTGAAATTCAAGAAATTATCCAAGCATCTAGAGAAATTGGGTATAGGTCATCGGTTCTCTGCACCTTACAGTCATCAACAAATGGGGTCTGTAGAAAGACGCCACCGACATCTAGTTGACACGGCACTGACCTTAATGAAGCACGCCAAACTACCCGTCGTGTGCTGGGATTTTGCGGTGCTAACAACAGCACATTTATACAACCGCAATCCCTCCAAAATATTAAATAATTCATCACCGTTTGAAGTCCTGTTTGAAAGAATTCCAGAATACTATAAACTTCGGGTGTTCGGATCGAAATGTTATCCATGCTTATGAAACTATCGAGAGAACAAATTGTAGGAAAAATCGATCCCATGTGTGTTCTTGGGGTACTCTCAAGGTCAGGACGCCTATATCTGCTATGATCCAGTCGACCGGAGAAAATACATCTCTAGAGACGTCCGGTTCATTGAAAAAGACTTTTCTTTAAATAAACTTCTTTCCATTGAGAAAGATGAAAATGTCTCAAATTCGACTGAAGAAAGACGTAAATTAAGCTTCCCTATGATTCGTTGGGTTAACAAAGAAAAACGGCTAAGAAATAAAGAGTGCTCGAATCCCTCATTTTCAGTCCACAAAGAGGGATCGGATGGTCTGAATAACGATCCAGTTACTGTCGAAATGTCGTCCAAATCGGCTGATGAAGAAATAATAGTTGAAGTACCAGATCGGGTTCCCCAAATAATTACCGATAACAATCCAGAACAAAATCAAATCGAACAATCGGGTTCCCCAAATAGCAGGTTGGACTCAACCGATGAAGTGACATTTATCGACAACTCCTCAGACTCGCACGATCCGACACAAGAAAAATATTACTCATCGGAGAAGAATGCATCTGAAGAACAAACAGAGGTGACTACCCAATGGCCGGCAATGAGAGGTTCGAAGGGAATAGTCAAAATAAATTCATGTTATGCATTATCGATCCAAGCCAGCCAACAATTCGTCCCACGCTCACCGAAGACGGCAATGCTAGATGAAAACTGGAGAACGACAATGCAATCGGAATTCGACGCGTTAAAAAGAAATCAAACATGGGAACTGATAAACAGATCAGGGAAAGATAATGTGATAAATACAAAATGGATATTCAAAGTGAAGCAACAACATGATGGTTCAATCGAGCGGTATAAGGTAAGATGGGTTGCGAATGAGATGAAACAACTTGAAGGAACGGACTACAAATACACATTCAGTCTAGTCGTAAAGGAGAATTCAGTTCGTTTAGTTCTCACACTCGCAATTTCCATAGACTGAAAGCTAACCCAACTCGACGTCTCAAACACGTTCCTTCATGGACAAATTGACGAAAGGATAGTGGTTACCCAACCGGCAGGCTTTGAAGATCCGGACCACCTCAACCATGTATGCCTACTTAAGAAAGCCTTGTACAGCCTAAAGCAGTCACCACGAATGTGGTACCGGAGGCTACGGGATTTTTTGATCACAATGAGCTTCAAAGAAAGCTACGCAGACCCATCTCTGTTTCTCCGGTTTCAGGACAATGAAATAATTTTTTTATTTGCATACGTAGACGACATTGTCGTCACTGGATCATTGGAAAAATTAGTTGAAGAAATAGTAAACAAGTTGGGGATGGAGTTCGCCTTGCGAAAATTGGATGAGCTCATATATTTTCATGGCATTCAGGTACAAAGAACAAAAGAAACATTGTTTTTATCGCAACAACAATATATTGTAAACCTCTTAGCTAGTTGCGAATTGACAAACCTCAAGCCATCCACAACACCAATGCTCACGCACAACAAGACCTCTTTTCGGAAGAATCCCCAATTACAGAACAAACAGAATATCAAAGAATAATCGGTTCGAGGTAATACCACACACTCACACTCCCAGATATACAATTCGCTGTAAACAAATTTGCACAGTTCATGTCATCTCCTAAATCGGTACACTGGGCAGCAATGAAGAAGGTTCTTCGCTACTTATCAGGAACCCAAACAATGGGAATCACTCTTTCAAAGGTAACAGATTTCACGTTGACAGGTTACTGCGACACAGACTGGGGGGGGTGACACCATTGATCGAAAAAGTCAGACGGGAATCCTAATATACTTGGGCGAGACTCTTGTAAGCTGGTTCTCAAGAAAGCAAACCACGGTGGCGAGGTCGAGCATGGAGGCGGAGTACAGGGCGATTGCAAGCACGGTAGAGGAATTGGAGGCAATAAAGTCGTTACTGATAGAACTGGGAGTAGGAGTATCGTTGCCAATGAGATTGCTAAGCGACAATCAGGGAGCAACCTTCGTAGCCAATAATCCAATATGTCACACAAAACTCCGCCACGTCGCAATGGACCTACATTTTGTCCGAGAAAAGACGGAGAAGGGAGAGATCAAGGTAGAACATAGTCCAGGAAAGAAATAAAGAGCAGACATTCCCACCAAAGTTGTGAAGCCGAACACATATCATGAACTTTGGCTCAAACTCGTCGGAGAACCTCTGCCGGTTTGAGGGGGGGGTGTGTTATACTAACTGACTAAAATAGTTAGTTGTTAGTAAGATTAAACTCACCATAGTTTGTTAAACTAGAATAATAGTATTATAAATAACACTCTAAACAAATGATAATACATCAGTTGATCATTACATTTTCTGTCCGGTGTATTCTACTGTAACGTACTACTCGCCGGAGGGACGAGAAGCCGAGAAATCTTCCTTGGAGGAAGCCGGGGGTTGGGAAAAAATTCTCCCTAGGGAGCCGGAGGGGGAAGTTGGACAGAATTGACTTGAAAATTGGATGATCATCTCCGACGTATCGTCGTGCTATTTATTAACTTCTATTTTCAGTTTTGATTACAAGTGTTCCTTACCACAGATTTTCCTAACTACTTATTAACCGAAATTAACTAATAATGCCATGCATGTGACAAATTTGCTCTATGCAATCAGCCGCCAGCTTCAAAACAACAATTAGTTTGTGAGACAATTAACTTTCTAGTTTAATTTATTGTTAAATGTGTGATGTATCGTCCAAGTTAATTTATTTTTAATTAATGGTCGGAGGAGCATCGCTCATTTTGTTTTGTGAATTCAAAAAAATAAATTAATTTGATTAAAGGGTGAAGAATTAATAGCACATTACTGCATAATTAGTATTGCAATTAATTAATATTTATTCAACGACCATCAACATGCAACGACCATAGTTAAAGTGTTCGAAGAAATTCCCCAATGAAGGAGTTGGAGGTTGAAGAATAATTTTCTTGACTTGAACTTTGATGCTGCTTCCATCCATTCTTATTAGTATTTGTAGCATCATAACAACAAATTTTATTAACAACTAACTAATCATCCTAAGATTCCTAACTAGAAGATTTTAGAAAATTAATAACAACTAACTAGAAAAATTAAAACAGAAAATTAAATCAAATTCAAATGTTCCAAATAGCAATTTAGCATCCTGCATAATCCAACAAAATTTCAAACGCCCAAATCTCAATTGGAAATCAACATTCGCCATCAGATCGAAATTAAATTTGAGAATGTTAAGTGTGAATTTCAGACCTACTTGAGTTACCTTTCTACTAGCACCGCTATACTCAAATCTATGACAAGTGCATCTTGGTATATTTGAATCTTTAGTAAGGGTCAACTTATGAACTACCATTTGCCTTTCTAAAGATAAACCTGGTAGGAAAACTATTCCCTGATATAAGAAATGACAGAGAGGTAAATAAAATAAAACCTAAAAAAATTTAAATTACAATGGCCATATGTAAATTTATATCTCACTTGAAGCGTCCGTCACTGAAAGTATATGATAGAAAAAACTTTTCTGCACCTTCTCTTGAAATAAAAGAAAAATAGTTTGTATAAAATTTCAAAGCATAAACCTCAATTTCCATACATGTAATATATATATTTTAAATGCCAAAAAGTATCTTTATGATCGTCTAAATTCTCAGTCTCTCGGATTAAATTTATCATATTATTATAACAACGATCAAATTAAAAGAGTAAATTTTTTGTAGTAATCCTAGTTTTGAAAAATGAATTCATACCCTCGCCCCTTTGGGTTGAATGCATCCCAACGAAGAAATATTCACATATCAAACATGACACCCACGACTTTCGAATTTCATATAAACTCTTCAACCAAACGTTTGACAACAAATGATTGTTGGTCAACCATAGTGTCCAAGCTTCCTCAAAATCATCGGGAGTTTCAGAATACTTAATAATTTGATAAAATAAATTCAAGGCATTGGTGTCGCGATAAAAAGTGAGGACTTTAGTTGAAAACTTATTGGTGATATGCTATCGGCAAAGTCGGTGAAATGTTGAAGGAAAAGCAATTGCAATGATACCCTTCATTGCAAGATCTTGATCAGTAATTATAGATTTTGAAGAAGTCCCCATACACTCAACGAAGGTTTTAAACAACCAGGTAAATATATCGACGTTCTTGTTACTAAGATGAAGAAAACATCAGGTTATTTATTTGGAAAAAAATATACATCAGGATATAATAAAGTAGCATTAATAATTTGACAATAATAATTAATATAAGGAAATGGTACCTCACGAATGCACTACCGAAAATGACAGTCTTTCTATGATAATTGACTCCACAAAACATTCCAAATATCAAAGAATAAACGTTCGTCTTATTAATGGTGTCAAATGTAACTGCATCTCCGAATAACTTAAAATGTTAAATCATTATAGAATCAGCCCAAAAAACATGTTTCAATCGTCCGATTGAATCATTGACAGTGGAATGAAAATATCAGGTTGAATAGACTTCTTCATTTCAAATTCCTCGACCCATAGATCAACGTCATAGTTCTTCAAATCGACACGTTTATCACGACTCATATTTAATATATCTAATTGAGTACATCTCATATGCTCAATTCCACCGACTTGAGAAGAAAAATAAGCACTTTGCTGAGAAACAGGTATGTTGACATCACTAAGAGAATTGAAAAGTAATCTAAGGGTAGAGGATATTGAACGGTTTATTAGAAGGTACCGGACTTTTGATGGTGTGGTGAGGGGATGATTGTGCTCTAGAACAATATTTTTAACAATTCATTTTTCAAACATACCATCTCTCTTTAATTTAATGCTTGCACAACAACCACTCCTTAAAACTGCATTCTTACGACGCTTACCTACTTTAACAGAATGTAATAGGTCGACATTTCCTTCTTTCGAACACAACAATCGTCGCATAAGTAATATCTTTTTACCATCATCTTTACTAATAGTAGAGTTTATAGAACCCAATTAAACGAACAGAAAAACCGATTATCGACGCATAACCATAATATTTTTCAACAACTTTTGAATATGAAGAAAAAAGTTGACCAACAAAGAGTAGTGAATTCACATTAACATTGTCTGAAGAAGCATTGGTATCAGTTGGTTGTTTGGGAACGAAAAAACTAGGAGAAGCATTGTCGGTACAATTAATAGCATTAGAGAGTAAAGTTACATCATTATTCCCAAAAGAAATAGGAGTTCAACGAATGTCTAATGGAGTTTCATGAAATTGATTAGGACCATAAGTAGCATTGGGACTGACAGGAAAATCATTATTTTTTGAACATTCAGCATTACCATAAGTAGCATTGGAAATACAATCAAATGTTTTTTCAGGTTGGATAGAATAAAAATCAAGACTCATATTACACTGTGGTCTGGAACGTTCTATCGGTGGATTTAATGGTTGGACATGAATGGGACGATATGTGGGTAGTGTGATATATATTGAGGAAGAATTAGGAGAGAAATGAATGATGTTTTGGGGCTCAATGTTATGTTGCGGTAAGGGTGATGATTGATCAATAACATTTAATGAATTTTGAGACAAACTTTGATGTTATGAATAGATATAACTAAAGAAGAAATAAACCAAAAAACGTAGTCTAGATTGAGGGGAGAAAAATGAGATGAGGATGAAGTTCTCTATGAATAACTTGAGATGGGAAAAAGGTGGAAGATGAGTAAAGAATGAAATGAAAGAAGAGGTAAGATAAAAAGATAAAACTCTAACACGATTTGACATATTTTTGAAATTTTAGCATTAACGGTAGTAAAGGAAGCATTATATTACTGCGGTATAAACATCGTTAGACGAAACATCAATAAAACGACGATAGAGACATAAAAGTAAGAGAAGATAGATGACGGATGTCAAAAACATTTAATGATGACAAGATGGTGATAAAAAAACAAGAGGTAAAGACAAAAACACAAAAAAGAAGATATGAGGGAGAGAGAAACATTAAAAAAAAAATTAAAAAAAAAAAACTACACGTCGGTTGTAAACTGACGTAACCCACGTGATGCGCAAAAAATTTCACCGGTGAAACACGAAAGGTCGGGATTTTTTAAAGAAATTTGGTAGGCTTGGATGCCTTCTCATTGTTAGAAAATGAGAAGGCTTTCGTAACTGATTTTTTTTTGTATCGTAATAATAAAGTAATTGCAAAATGGACAAAATTTGTAATTTCAAGATTTATAATATTTCTTGTTGACGAACTTGTACTATTAATAAAATGCATAAACTATCTCTTTAAAGAGAAATTTACGGTAAATCCCTACTATTTATGCTTCACTTAGATGTTTGGGGTAACCTCGATTGAAGGATTCAAATTCTACATAATAATAGTAGATGACTTTAGTAGTTTTACCTTGATCTATCCGTTAAAACGGAAAAGTGAAGTGTTTAATCAATTCTAAATTATCAAAGAATGATTAAGAATTTATTAGACAGATTTGGGTGAGGTGTTTTTAAATAATGATTTTAAAACCCATACCCAGCAAAAAGGGATTATTTAAATGTTCTTATTAATAGTTAGATGCAGTTAGAGATAATTGTAATTAGTTAGAGATAATAATATAAATAAGGATGTATATATACTAATAATAAACTCAAATTCATGCTCACACACAATCACATTACAATATGGTATCGAGAGCAGGACTTCTACCAGAGATAATGCACCTTTTTCTTGCGTTCTTCATCTACTAGAACAGCAATCCAGTTCCGCGCAGACGAAGATTGTGCAGGTTGTGCAACAATCTTCCAGTTCCGCGTTCCAGATTTCTCTTCAAACCGATAGGGCAGGTTCCGCGTTCCAGATTTCTCTTCAAATCGATTGCGCAAATTCCAGTTGCGATCTTGCGACGCATTCTGCCCGAGTCAGTTGTGATCCAGATTCCAGTTCAAATCGCGATTTCCGTTTTCGGTGAGTCTCCGAATCTTCGCGTTTTCTGGCTTACGATTTATACGGACGTGAACAACGATTTCATGTGTCCAGACAACGCGACTTCATCTCGCAATTTTCAGAATCATTCTCGAGGTCAAAATCATCAGCATCGCCGGATCATCAGACGCAACTTTCGATCATCAGACACGGTCCAGAATCATTCGCGATTTCATTCCAGAATCGGACGGAACTTCCGTCTCGAGAATCATCTGCGGTCTTCACTCCAGACACGTTCCAGAATCATCAGATCACCTATCGCATTCACACTACTACGAGTCCAGATCGTGATTCAGATTATTGTGTTTCCGTATTACATTCTTGATCTCCGATTTCCGATTCCAGTTCAAATCGCGATTTACGATTTCGGTTCATCAGATCGCAATTACGTCCAATTCGTTTTTCATCAAGAGATTGCCAGATCTTCAGAATTCGACGATAACTGCAGAGTTCGACGACAACATTTGTCGAAAAAATTGCAAGTGTTTCCGCTGCCAAATACTTCTTCAAATCAGTTCGAGTAACCAAATCAGTTCTTGCGATCACAGGAAAATCGTGAACTATTTCCTTGATCTTCGGTTTATTTTTTTCTCGACTATGAGTGTTGTAATCTGTGAGTCACAGAAGTAACTACAAAAAACTAGCTTTGTTATACCGGCGGCCAGGTCGCCGGTATAATGAGTCCTGGCGGCCAAGTCGAAATTATGTCATCTTTGTAATATCCTGGCGGCTAGGCCGTTGGCAATAAATTGTGGATTCCGATTTAAACGGAAATGATCCCGACCAGCGGCCAAGCCGCTGGTAGATATTTTTTTGAAATTATCTCCTGGTGGCCTGTCGTCTGGTAGTGTAAATTTGGAAAAAATACCTAGCGGCCAAGCAGCTGGTCATTATTTTGCGGCAGAAAAAAAAATTCCCCGGGAAAAAGTGCTCGCGCCGATGGTTATTTTTTGTTTAAAAAATATTTTTTTAATAATTTTGAGCTTTTAAATTATTGTTTTTTTATTTTTATTTTTAAATTATTATTTTATTTAAATAATGAAATAAAATATATTTATATAATTGAAATTGTATAAAATGAATAAACGGAAATGAAAATGAAATTAATATTCGAAAATGAAAGTACGACAGAAATTAAATTGGAAGTTATTATTAGAAGTCGGTAATTACTATTCTATTTTCTATTTTGTATTCTTCTTTTTTTTAGACGCGACCGCCTTTCATAATGCCGATTTTGAGAAGATAATCGGTCTTCCTCCACGAGATTGTGGAATAGTGTGCTCCTCTGGTGCCATCGTTTATTGAAAAGGCGTAGTTTCCTACAGTAGTACTTGCGGTGCTCTTGAAGTCGACGCTCCAGGAGAATGTATGTTGAACCCGCCCGCGGGTTGCGCTGTAGTTCGTTGAAGAATGGTGGAAATTTTGGTAAGCCCAAGTTTGGATTCTGAGTGAGAATTGCGGTATTGTACTGTTGGAAAAACGTCATTTCACGAGTCATCGCTTCATTCTGACGAGCCATCACCCTCTCGACTGCATCGTTGACCTTATCATCAATCTCAGTTTCGGTCATAGGAGCTTTTCCTTTATCTTTCGAAAAGGTGCCCACATTCATCCGATGCGTTGTCTTCTTGCTTAATGAGGAACCAATTGTTCCTAATAGTCTAGTTTTTTTCGAGCTTCTACTGATATGTTCGCTTATAGCAAACTGGATGAGAGGATAATTAAAAAATAGATGAAAATAATGTAAATTTATTTAAATAATTATATTGAAAAAAATATGAAATACCATGTCCGTCATATTTTCTTGTTAAGCCATTTTTTTTGCTTTTTCACTGTCTATCCATTTAAGCACTTTATCCTTAAAAAACAAATGAAAGTAGTCAAAAAAATAGTAATTAACGGTAATTAATTAAAAAGATGGCGTATCACTCGTTGGTCTTTTGGATAAGCTGCCTTTACATTTTGTTTCCAAATTTCAGCTTCAGTTAATCCCATTTGTTCCTGAAATATTAAAATTAGGAAAAAAATTGAAAGTATATATGAAATTAAATAATTTGTTTACAGATTCGTAATTTCGTTGTGAAAGACTTTTCGAACCTAAACTGTGTGAAGTTTGTTTTGCCCGATTGTCTTTGTTAATTTTAGAAATTTCCTGCAATCACGAAAAAGATAAAATAAAGTAATTAAGTGAAATTTTTCTAATTTTATTGTTTAAAAAGAAATAATATTTAATACGTACTGTTCCCTTTGATGATTTTCTCTCGTTTAGAAATTGATCTTTGATGATGTAGTCGTGTAAAGTTTTCATAACCTCTTCGACTGATAAATCTTCATTATTATATTTATCTAGTAAAGCGTTATAAGCGCTTCTCCATAATTTGTTTAACCTTTTGCTGATATGTCGATAAACATCGTTTGTCCCGCTAAAATCAAATTCTCTCTGTTCGATTAATAATTATAAAATTAACTATATAATTTAAAATAATAATTAACTATGAATTAATGAACTTATATCGTTTCCATCGCTTCATCTATGTTTTTCTTGCCTTGTTCAGTCCATGGTACGTCCATTGGTAGTAACCTAAAATCATTCGTGAACAATCATGATTTTCGTGTTACGCTATCGTGGACAATTTTATCCTTTTTGAATGTTACTACAAACCGTTGTTCTTGTGATGGATGATATTCGGGATGATCTTTGTTTCTTTCTCTTAATTTTTTCTTCGTTTTATTACCTTGGTTTGAACACCCAGCCGTGTTCATGTCTACATCATGATGATCATAATACTGATCATCAGAGTGAGCAGAATCATCACTCTCAGGAGTCGTGACGATCATGAAAACCGAGAAGACGAATGCGATAATTAACCAATACATCTAAATAAAATAAAGACAATCTAATTATTTGAAAGATAATATAAAATAAAGATAATATAAAATAAAGATAATATAAAATAAAGATAATATTGAAATTAATAATATTGAAAGTCATTATACATCGTCTACATCAAATATTTTTCTATAAGGTCTGTTTAATACAAAACTTCTATTAGGTTCTATAGGATCTATTAAATAAAAACATTGGATTTTCAAACAGTGTTTTCATATAAAAACTGATTTTTGGAATTTCCAATATTATCTTCATTAATTAATAATTTTTAATTAATTAAAAATTAATAATTAATTACTAAACAATTATTTAAAATCTAACTAACAATCACACTTATAGAAAATCTGATTGTTATTTTTTTAATTAATAATTAATTAAATAATTATTTTTAATTATTAATTAAATAAATAATTATTAATTTTTAGATAATTGTCTCAAACATTGTATTTTCAATCAGTTTTTTCATATAAAAACTGATTATTGAAATTTCCAATATTATCTTCATTAATTAATAATTTTTAATTAATTAAAAATTAATTGCTAAACAATTATTTAAAAACTAACTATCAATCACACTTATACAAAATCTGATTTTTACTTTTTTCATTTTAATTAATAATTAATTATCTTATAATTATTTACTTAATATCTAATAATTATTTAATTAATTATTAATTAATAATATTTAATTAATAATATAACTAATTTCATTGCATTTTTTTAAAATAAACGACTAACATGCATTGCATTCTCTAATTTCAAAATATAAAAATCATTTTAAATTTATCAATTCTTTAAATTATAATTCATTTCATGGCATTCATTTCATGGTATTTCATGGCATTCATTTCAAAATTTTGCATTCATTTTAAAATTACACAATTTAAGAACATGCATTTCATTTACCAAATATTTCACATGCAAATTATATTAACTAATTAATTATAACGAACATAAAATTTAAATAATTTCTAATGAATTAAAATTATTACATTGATTGAATTGAAATATGACCGCCAAATTCTAATTCCATCAATCCAAAAAAACCTACAACAAAATACGAACACATATAACACATACAATATACAACACACACATAACACATACAATATAAATAAAACATATAACACAAACAATATACAACACACACATAACACATACAATATAAATAAAACATATAACACATACAATATACCACACACATATAACAAATAATAATTTTAACCTTATATAACCTAACCAAAACAGTAAATTATATAATTAACCAAAAAACCCAATAAAAAATAATCATACCTAATTTCAATTACATAATTACAATTACATAATACCTAATTCAACCTCAATAATAAATTTAATTAAACTAAAATTAAAACTAAACTAAACAGTAAATTATACTTAATTAAACAAAATTAATATAATTTATAAAAACAGTAAAACCATAATCTTAAATTAGCTAAAATCAGTAAATAATAAAAATAAACTAAAAACAGTAAATAAAAACCCCCAAATAAAATCAGTAAATAAACTAAATAAAAACCACCAAATAATAAACTAAATTAAAATCAGTAAATAATCAAAAAATACCTAATTAATATAATCACATAATTATAATTAACTAAAATAAACTAAACTAAATCAAACATCCAAAATCAAAACCCCTAAATAAATTCCAGCAAACCATATTTCTTTTTTAACTAAAACAGTAATTAAATAACTAAAATAAAACAAGAAAACATTAAAAACAAATTTCAAACAGTATTTATAGATAAATAAATATAATTCCAGTAATATCCTCAATAATAAAACTTAAAACATTTAAAACATTACAACCCTAATTAACACTAAATCAAACATTAAAATACGCATCAAAAATTACAACCCTAACAACATAACATCCACAAAATCATACCCTAACTACATAAGATCAAATACACAAATCAAACACTCTTAATAAATAAAATCAAAGCCCCAATTAAAAACCCCCAATTTCATAAACCCTAAATTAGAAGGAAAAAACTACAATAACTAACATTATCAATTTGGAACACTTTAACAAATCATAAACCCCCAATTTCATAAACCCTAAATAATGAAATTAAAGAAGAAAGTAACAAAAAAATAAAACAAATAATATAGAAGACAAGATTAAATGAATAAGAACAACAACAAAAAGAAGAGAAGAAGTACAAAAATATATAACAAGTACATGTAGAAGAACATTGAAAAAAAAAGATAAGATGAAGAAGATGACAAAAAATCAGAAAAAGAAAAAAAGAAAAACTAAATGAAGATCAAGAAGATACCTTGCGGATAACCTTGGAGGATGACCGGAGACAAATGACCGGAGGACTGGAAGATCGTCGGAGGGGTTTGGGGAGGGTTAGGGAAGAGTGGGGAGAAATGGAGAGGATTTTGGGGGGAAATGAAATGAAAGACATCTTGAATTTTTTGTATATATAAAAAAAATCCCGGCGCAAGTTGTAAATTTTCTTTGACTGGTTTGGCTGTACGGGGGACCATGGCAGCGCAAGTTATAAATTTAGGGTTTCCCAAAAATGCTGGAGACCAGGCCTCCGACTATTGAAAAAAACAAGTGGGAAAAAATAGCCTTTTTCTCCCGACCGTTGATGGTTTTTAGATGTCGGCGGCCGCCAGCTCACTTCTTCCCGACCGTTGGGGAAATTGGAGCAGGCGGCCAGGCTGCTAGCATCTTAAAAAAAAATGCCACCGGCGGCTTGGCTGCCAACTTATTTCTCTCATTTACGAGGGAAAATTATGCCGGCGGATAAGTGGGCGCCAGATCTACGCTGTTTTTTTAAGTGAGTATTTTCTTTTGTTGTTTTTTCTCTCTCACCGACGACGACTTCCATTGTAAGCAGATATATAACTACAAAAACGTCAAGCTTCGCCGGTAATCTCACAATCCAAGTGAGATCAAAGTTTTCATTCGATAAGAATGGAATGTCCAGTATATGATCCCACATGCCGCACTCCCACACTATATGTGAGGAAACTGGTATTTGTTACCCTTAACAGGGAAAATTATGTACCATGGAAGGCCCAGGTATCTACCGTTCTCAGATGAGCGGAACTTCTGGAATACGTGGAAGGACGAGTCGATCTTTCCACATCTTCGATCCATGCAAGACATGATCAGATAATTTTAGGATGGCTACTTGCAGCACTATCACCATCAATTCTTCCACAAGTTGCAAATCTTGAAAACTCTCCAAAACTTTGGAAGGCACTATCCAGTCTATTTTCTCTCAAATCCACCACTCGAATACTGCATCGATCTCCACCAACAATTTCTGGAAATGAAACAAGGAACAATGACGATGGAGGCATACATCGCCCATGTCCGCAAGATCCTAGACAATCTTGTGGAAGTAGGTGAAATTGTGAATGAATCCCAGATAGTCCTCAAGGTCCTTGGAGGACTTAAATCAGAATATTTCCAGTTTGCCAACTTCAATCACAATCTGACATTCATGGATCTACAAGCTATTTTAATGGACCAGGAAATGTGGATGTTGAAAGAACAGAATGAGTCACCAATCGCTGCCAACATAGCCACCACAGGTACAAAAAGAAGTTCATCTTCGACATCATCCACGGGTAGTAACTACAATAGTGCCCATAATAAAGGATCATATCAAATCTGTGGGCGCAAAGGTCACATAGCACTCAACTGTTACAACAGGTTTAACGCTCGGCGATTTTCTCCGAATCACAATCGAAAGATGGTGATGATAGGGCTTCCAGGGGTTGTGGAGGCAAATATAGTAGTTGTTAAAGAAGAGAATCATCCTCTGATCTGGTATCCCGACACTGGGGCATCTGCACACATCACAGGTGATGAAGCACGAAATCTGCTACCAGGAGGCTCGCGGGGTTGCGAGGAGGGCCGGAGGCTTTGGAGTTCACGACGCGTGCTCTACGTCAAATACCTGCAGAGAGGAGGGGAATCGATGACTCAGCTTGGGAGTCAGCAATTCGGGCTCCTAGATGTGCTCTGGTATGGAGTGTGTCAAGTGAATGTGTGGTGTCCTTTTGGAGGTCCCCAAAGGCTCCTTTTATAGGGTCTTGGCGGTGTCCAAAAGGGGATGTCGGGCCTACACCAATATGGCGCCTGGTTGATGGTGCCATAATGGCGTGGGCCCCATGAAAGTAACGTCTGAGAATTGCCTACTCAGGTGTGGGAATCAATGACTCAGGTGGGAATCGCCTACTCAGGGGGAATCAGCTATTCCCCACTGGAATCGACTATTCACCACCAGAATCGACTATTCCCCACTAGAATCAGCTATTTCCATACGTTGACTTGAGGACTTGACGTAGATACTTGTTCCGCAACCGTGGAGCTCTCCAGGGATCCGGCATAAAACGACAGAACCCTAGTCCTTGTTGAAGGGCGTTGTTGGGAATGACTGACGTAATCAGGCATGTCTCACCAGTACTCTCCCCTGAAAAGAACACAAGAAACATGCGTGTATCGCCAGTATCCCCCCCAGCCCTAAGCAAGGTTTTGTGTGATCCGCATCAAGGCCAAAGCGACAAGATGGGTTTGAATCATTGCGGCCACAGCAACACAATGATTCTGTATCCATCACTATCAGATGGATTGATTCACTATCAGAATCTAGTTCCAGGCCAACGGAACTACGTGTTTAAAGTCCAACCCTGATCAAGAGCGACTTTTGCTGTGTCATCAAGGCCAAAGCGACAAGATGAGAGAATTATTAAGGCCAAAGCGACAAAATAATTCCCGGTCCATTAAGACCAAAGCGACAAAATAGACTTGGATCTATTAAGGTCAAGGCGATAAAATAGATCTGATTCTGGCCGAAGCGACAGAATCATACCTGCAAAACAAAAGTGTCGGGGAGAGCTTGTGATAGTCCCCCTTGAGATCATTAAGGCCAAAGCGACAAAATGATCTTTTGGTCTATCAAGGCCAAAGCGACAAGATAAACCGGATTCTGGCCGGAGCAATAGAAGTGTCGGGAGAGTTTGTGATACTCCCCCCACTACAAGATTCCTGCGATTCAGCGACGATCAGAAATCGTCGTTGAAAGTCAAAAATCGTCGCTAAATTGGTTTCAGCGACGATTTTTGATCGTCGCTAAAGCTTCGCTGTAGGTCGCCTCGCTAAAAATTTAGCAACGATGTTGGATATCGTCGCTAATTATCAGCGAGTATCAGCGACGATGTGTCATCGTCGCTGATGTAATCCCACACGCGCGCTATTTTTTGGCGCCAAAAAATAGCATCGTCGCTGAATCGTCGCTAATATTTGAAAAAGATCGTCGCTAAATCGTCGCTGAATCGTCGCTAATATTTGAAAAAGATCGTCGCTAAATCGTCGTTGAATCGTCGCTAATATTTGAAAAAGATCGTCGCTAAATCGTCGCTTTTGTTAAATTTTAATTTTCCCTGTTTCAACTTATCGTCGCTAAATCGTCGCTTTTGTTAAATTTTAATTTTCCCTGTTTCAACTTATCGTCGCTAAATCGTCGCTAAAATATAATACAATAAAAAAAAAATGTTTTATTTATATAGGTGCTCATTTAGAGCCTTACTATTCAATCACACCTGTAAATACATGCAAATACAATTCAACCCTAAATACAATTCAATACCTGCAAATACAATTTAATTCACACCAATCTCATACATTCAATCGATCACACCAATCACATACATTCAATCATACAAATTTCACATATTGAATCACAAATGAATCACAAATGAACAATTACAATTTCACATTACAATTTCACATTACAATTACAATAGTGTTAAGTGTTTCAATTACAATAGAGGTAAGTGTTTTACAATTTTTTTTGTTGAACAATATTGGAAATATCTAAAGTCTTACCTTTTGGTCGAGGTGTCGAATTCAAAGTAGTATCTTCTTCCCAATAATTTCTCGATAATGGAATAAGTTGGTTCAACTGAGAAGAAACAGGAACATTACTCGATGATGGACGATTCGGGTCGTTGCTTGTAACATTAGCCTGAAAATAAATGAAGATATTCAAAAATTAATAAATTTAAAAACTAATTTAAAAACATTTATTAAACTCACATGTATATTGTCAATTAACCGTTGTTCTATCATTTTAAATCGTTTTTCGTTTTCTATTTCGAACGCTTCCATTCGTTTTTCAACGGCTTTGGAAACTGCCAATTCAAATTCTTCAGTGTTGTGCTTCTCAGTTTCCTTATTGCTCATTTTCTTTCTCCTCTTATTTGATAACATAGAGTCATTGCCAACTCTAAATCCCAGAATGCGCCCATTTTTCTTTCCCTTTGATGCTTTCAGCCAAGGTCCAATATGATCGTTTTTAAACAGAGGCTTCGTATGAAATGTAGTTGAACCTTGAGACGATAAATTTTCATCTTCGCTATCGTCATCAGAATCAGAATCACTGTCTTCTTGGTGTAACGAAATGTCCGCTAGTTTCTTAGCCAATCCTAGAGAGACTCCGTAG
>LFYR01000338.1:867803-895645 GCA_001185155.1 Zostera marina | reverse complement strand
AAAATAAAATTTCATACCTCATTGAGCTTTAATCACAAATTCGATTTGTGTGGTTGACCAAATGTGACGTCTTGCTTATAAGAGTGTTAGTCAATCATAAAGGAGAAATAACATGTAATTTATGCTCATTGATAAAATATTGGATTGAAGCCAATTTTGATATACATTATAAGGCAAGTATGATGATAATTTAAATTGCCTTGTGTTGAGATCATGCAATGAATAATAATCCATGTGTGGATGAAGATGATCTTAACATGTATGGATTAAAGATTTTATAATGTTATAATCCATAAGATATTAGTGAATGATATGTATAAATCCATAATATTCACTAATTGCTTTAAGGAGAAATTGAGCATTTAAAATTTTAAAATCTATGTCTTAGTGACAAATATAATCATGTAAATATTCACTAAGTTTTAAAAGATTTAAAATTTTCATTTTAGTCCTTAAAGTCTTAGTAGTAAAACTTCACTTAAAATAAAATTTCATTTAAGCCCTTTGAAGTTATAATAAATACTTAGATTAATACTTGAAATATTTCATGTAAACCTTGGAAGTATTAACCAATTCTAAGCATTGAAAACTTCATGTAAATATTAATTTTAAGTCCCTGAAGTTTTAACTAAATTTATATTCGCTGAAAAATATAATTTTGATCCTTAAGTATTCAGTGAATCCATTAAAACTGAAAAACTTCATAAACGATTTTCGTCTAAGTCCCTGAGGTTTTAACTAACTTTATATTCACTGAAACATATAATTTTGATCCTTAAGTATTCAGTGAATCCATTAACACTTAAAAACTTCATAAACGATTTTCGTTTAAGTCCCTGAAGTTTTAATTAAATTTATATTCACTGAAAATATATTTTTGATCCTAAAGTTTTCAGTGAATCTTAAAAACTTCACAAATGATTTTCATTTAAGTCCCTGAAGTTTTGGCTAAATTTATATTCACTGAAAAATATAGCTTTAATCCTTAAACTTTCAGTGAATTATTTTAAACTTAGAAACTTCACAAATGATTTTCATTTAAGTCCTTGAAGTTTTCACTAAATTTATATTCACTGGAAAATATAACTTTAATCCTTAAGCTTTCAGTGAATCTTAAAACTTCACAAATGATTTTCATTTAAGTCCTTGAAGTTTTCACTAACTTTATATTCACTGGAAAATATCACTTTAATCCTTAAGCTTTCAGTGAATTATTTTAAACTTAGAAACTTCAAACATAATTTATGTTTAAGCCCTTGAAGCTTCTAGTTTATCCATACAACCCTTAAATATTTGAATCTCTAAAAGATCTTGAAGATATGGAGTTAATCATATTTATTTAATGGTTGGATTTCTGATGATTCTTGATAATAAACTATTTGGGAATCATATCTACTTTTAAGTCTTTAATTCTTAGTGAAAAATTGATTTTTCATTGAGGTTTTTCACTAACAATAAAGCAAGCTTAGGTCTATGGTTAGACCTTAAACACAACAGACTTAAACAAAGTAGAAACATATGTATTAATCAGATTTCACTAAGCTCACATATACCCATAGATCTTCTGATTTTTGAATGAACTTCTTGATCTAAAGGTTTAGTGAAGATGTCAGCCATTTGATCTTCAGTAGAAATATATTCTAGGCATATATTTTTCTTTTCTACATGATCTCTAAGGAAATGATGTCTGACATCAATGTGTTTAGATTTTGAATGTAACACAGAGTTTTTGATAAACAAATTGTACTCTTGTTGTCACATTTAAGAGCTACTGTTTCTAAAGCTATATCGTAGTCGGATAATGTTTGTTTCATCCACAAAATTTGAGTGCATGCATTAGATGCTGCCATATATTCTGCTTCAGTTGTGGATAAAGCAATACTATTTTGCTTTTTACATGACCATGCTACGAGTGAGCTTCCCAACAGAAAGCATGTTCCACTAGTGCTTTTTCTGTCAGTCTTGCATCCACCAAAGTCAGCATCACAGTATGCTGTCAGTGTGAATGAGTTGTCCTTAGGGTAGAATAATCCAAGTGTAATTGTTCCTTTGATATACCTGATTATTCTTTTAACCGCTTTGAGATGTGACTCTTTTGGGTCTGATTGGAATCTGGCACATAAGCAGACTGCAAACATGATGTCTGGTCTACTGGCTGTTAGGTATAGCAGTGATCCAATCATTCCTCTGTATTTCTTAATGTCTACTGATTGACCTTCAACATCTTTGTCCAATTTAAGAGTTGAACTCATCGGAGTTGGCATAGATTTAGATTCAGTCAAGTCAAATTTCTTTATTAATTCCTTAGCATATTTGACTTGACTTAGGAATATTCCATTCTCCTTCTGTTTGACTTGTAGACCTAAGAAAAAAGTCAACTCTCCCATCATACTCATTTCAAATTCGTCTTCCATTTGTTTGGAAAATTTCTTACATAGAGTATCATCTGTTGATCCAAATATAATGTCATCAACATAGATTTGAATTAGAATAATGTCACTTTTGACATTTTTAATGAACAATGTATTATCTATACTCCCCATTCTAAATTCCTGAGAAGTGAGAAAGTTTCTTAGTCTTTCATACCAAGCTCGGGGTGCTTGTTTCAGACCATAGAGGGCTTTCTTAAGTTTAAGGACATGATCAGGGTTTTTGTAATCTTCGAAACCAGGGGGTTGTTTAACATATACTTGTTCATTGACTATTCCATTCAAGAATGCACTCTTTACATCCATTTGATATAATTTGAAATCTTTATAACATGCAAAGGATAGGAGCATTCTGATAGACTCTAGTCTAGCTACTGGTGCAAAGGTTTCATCATAATCAATTCCTTCTTGTTGATTGTATCCTTGCGCAACCAGTCTAGCTTTGTTTCTTATTATAGTTCCATCTTCATCCAGCTTATTTCTGAATACCCATCTTGTCCCAATGATTGATGTATCTTTTGGTTTTGGAACTAGTTCCCATACATCATTTCTCTCAAATTGGTTAAGTTCTTCTTGCATAGCTTGAATCCAGTAGTCGTCGTCGAGGGCTTCATCAACTTTCTTAGGCTCAATTTGAGAGACAAAACAGTCAAGAACACTGTTTCCTTGAATGGATGATCTGGTTTTAACGCCAGCTTGATGGTCACCAATGATTTGATCAGTGGAATGTGGATTCCTGAGCAGCCTGTTGGATTGAGGCTCAAAGACTTCGATTTCGTCATTGGTAGTTTCTTCAGTTGGAATGATGATTTCTTCTGGAACTATTTCATCTTCTTCTACAATGGTTGTCTGAGTGGATTTCATCTTCTTCTACAATGGTTGTCTGAGTGGATTCATCAAAGTCAACGTGTAATGATTCGATCATTATTTGTTTTTCTTTGAGAAGAATTTTGTAAGCTTTGCTCCTTCTAGAGTATCCTACCAGGATACCTTCATCAGATTTCTGAGCAAATTTATCTTGGTTGCCTCTTGTTCGGAGAACATAACATTTGCATCCAAAGACCTTGAAATATGAGACTTTTGGCTTTCTTCCATTCCAGATCTCATATGGAGTTTTGTTCAAGGTTTTTCTAATAATCACCTTGTTTAATATATAACAGGCTGTGTTAACAGCTTCTGCCCAAAGATACTGTGGTGAATCATGTTCTTGTAACATGGATCTACTCATTTCTTGTAGAGTTCTGTTTTTCCTTTCAACAACTCCATTCTGAGGGGGTGCTTGGGGAAAAGCAAATTCATGTTTTATTCCATGAGTTTTGCAAAATTCTTCAAATTCAGAGTTCTCGAATTCTCCTCCATGATCACTTCTGATTCTTTTTATGAGGACATCCTTCTCATTTTGAACACGTGTACAAAATGATGAGAACTCGTTGAATGAGTCACTTTTATTTCGTAAGAAGAAAACCCAAGTAAATCTTGAGTAGTCATCTACTATTACATACGTAAACCTTTTACCACCAAGACTTTGGGTTTGGGTTGGCCCAAATAAGTCCATGTGTAGAAGTTCCAAAGGTCTGGACGTAGTAATATCTGTAAGGGATTTGAATGAGCTTTATGCTGTTTCCCTTTTTGACAAGCATCACAGAGATTACTTTTCTCATATGCTATTTTAGGCAGTCCAGTTACCAGTTCTTCTTTTGATAGTTTGGATAATCGAGAATAACTGGTGTGACCTAACCTTCTATGCCATAAAGTCTTTTCATCACTTGCTGCAATCATGCAGAAGTCATGAGTTGACTTGGAGGGATTAAAGGTTATGGAATAAGCATTGTTTTTCCTATATCCTTTAGCAATTATAACTCCCTTGGAGTTAATGATTGAGCATAGATGTTTTTCAAATTTAACTGTGCAATCATTATCACATAATTGACTTATGCTGATAAGATTATGTTTAAGGCCATTAACTAAGTAAACATCTCTAAGAAATGGTTTATCTATATTACCTATATTACCCCTACCTACAATGGTACCTTCGTTGTTATCGGCGAACTTGGCCTTCTTGGTAGTAGGCCAGTCGGTCAGGTCTGTCAGCAGACTTGAATCTCCAGTCATGTGCCTTGTGCATCCACTGTCGAACAGCCATTTTGACACATGTTTTTCCTGAAAGAGTTGAATAGTCTTTTGGTACCCATACTGAGTTGGGTCCTGATGAATTAACATATTTAATCTGCTTATAGTTTCGTAATTCATCTTTAGTCATCCATCGTTGCTTTGGATGATTCACCTTAGAATGATTTTTCTTTTTCTTAAGATGAATGAACTTTGTATTGCTAGAATGATTATTATGTATTAAAGCATGCAAAGGTTTTGTATAACTTGATTCCTTTCAAAATGATTATTATACGTTGTGTCATTTAGGGTTCTGTTAATCGGTGCATTTGACTCAAACCCTAAGCCAAATTTCTTTTGACCCAAGTTCGAGCCTTGCAACATATTATCTAACTTTGATGAACTACTGAAGAATTTCTCAAGAATATTATTCTTCTGACCTATTCTTTTGATTTGTAATTGCATATCATTACATTTTTCAGATAATTTTTGTATGTTTTCTACATGCTCAAGTATGATTTTGTCCTTAGATTCTATTTCTGTTTTGAGCATGATTATTTCTTTTTCTTTTAACATAATGTCTTCTTCAAAATTATCTATTTTTAATTCTAGCAATTCAATCTTATCATCATCTATTTCCTTAGATTGATTTTCTTCAGATTCTAAAATGTTAAGTAATTCAAAGTTTTGACTCTTAAGTATCTTGATTTTTTCTTTATCTTTGTTTAATTTACTTGTGAGTTTTAGATTTCTTTCTTTCAATTGCATGCATTCTTTTTGTGATTCTTCTAATTCAGTAGATTGATCTATATGTGATTTATTCATGCATTCTAGCCTTAATGATTTACTTAATTTTTTCTCAGCTTTATATTTATCCATTAATTCTAGAAATGCTTCTTCTAATGAATTAAATCTAGTATTTGTAAAGTTTACCTCAGAGTCGTTCTCATGAGCCATGAGGCAGTCTTCTTGATCTGAGTCGGAGTCTGTCCATTGTGCCTGATTTGCCCTTTCTTTCTTTAGCAGAGGACATTCTGGTTTGATGTGTCCAGACCTGTTGCATAGATAACAGATTGGTTCTTTTGACTCCTTGCTTATTCTTCTGTTGATCTTCTGATGGCTTGACCTTGAGTTTTTCTTCTCTTTCCTCTTTTTCAGATATCTTCTCATATGATTGGTGATCATTGCTAGATCATCTTCTGATGTTTCATTGTCAGATTGACTTTTAAAAGCGATATCCTTTTTCTCTTCTTTAGCTCTAGAGAGGAATCTTTCTTCTTCATAGGCCATCAGATTTCCACAGAGTTCCACAACTGTAAGTTTGTTGAGATCATGAGCCTCTTGGATAGCATTCCTTTTGGAGTAGTACTTGTCTGGGAGGCTCCTCAGAATTTTGCTTACTTGCTTCTTCTCAGATACTGGATCCCCTAATCCAGCCAGATCATTGACTATTTGTGATAGTCGAATGTTCATTTCTGCGATAGTCTCATCTTCCCTCATAGAGAATCTTTCGAACTGAGAAGTGGCATGTAGTAGTTTATTTTCTTTGACGTGGGAGGTTCCTTCATGTAAATCCTCCAAAGCTTTCCATACCTTGTAAGCTGTATCCAAGCATCGAATTCTGCTGTACTCAGATTCATTAAGAGCGCCATATAGTGCATTCAACGCTCTTGAGTTGTTGTTTTCCTTGAGAATATCCATTTCTCCCCAAGTCTCTTCATTGCTTGTTGGAATTTCATAATCCTCTAATACGATTTTCCAGACTCCATTGTTGATTGACTTCAAGTATAACTTCATCTTGTTCTTCCAGAAGTCATACTTTACTCCATCGAACCTGGGAGGTTTGTTCGATGCAAGACCCGTACTGTTTTCACCATTTGAAGCCATAGTTGTTGTTGTAAGATGTTAGTCTGACTTCAACGGAACTTGGCTCTGATACCACTTGTTGGATCGTGATCCGAGGCTATAAGGGGGGGTGATAGCCTCTTTTCGATTTAGACAGGTTGATAGCGGAAGGAATTACCTGTAAATACTTAGCAAACAAATGGTTGAACAGTAATGATATATTATTATTTTATAGTATTGCAAGTATTACTCTTTGAAGCTTACTACAGTATATGAATACTGAGTCAACTTGCTTGATAATGTTTCAAGTACAACTATAGTATATGAATACTAAGTTATATTGAAAACACAAATTGTATTGTAGAGTAAATGACCAGATAACTGGATATATAGATAAGCAAGTAAATGACCAGATAACTGGATATATTGATAAACAAGTAAATGACCAGATAACTGGATAATTTGATAAACAAGTAAGTGACCAGATAACTGGATAAATATGATAAGAAATATAAGAATTTAAAGCAATAAATATAACCTCAGATAGTTGACCAGATAACTGGATGAGGGATCTGCGTAAAGTAGTCAACCTCTGTACTTGACCAGATAACTGGAAGAGGGATCTTTTTAATTATGTGTTGTTTTTAAGTGAAAGATAAAACTAAAATTAACAGAGAACAACACAAGAGATTTATACTGGTTCACCCAAACACGGGCTAGTCCAGTCCCGACCAACTGCCGGATTTCACTCGCCTAAAGGTAATGGCAAAACCTTTTCTAAGCTTTAAGGCTACTACGCTTAGGAACCAGTCTTTTACGGGTAGACTCACACCTTAGAGTATTACAGGGCACTCTTAAGAACCTCTAACTTTTACGGGTAAGTTAGTACCTTAGAGTATTCAAGGAACTCTTAAAAACCTCTCTAAGCTTTAAGGCTACTATGCTTAGGAACCAGTCTTTTACGGGTAGACTCACACCTTAGAGTATTAAAGGGCACTCTTAAGAACCTTTCTAAGCTTTAAGGCTACCTCGCTTAGGAACCAGTCTTTTACAGGTAGACTCACACCTAAGAGTTTTCCTGGAAACTCTATAAAACCAAACAGAGCTTTATGGTTGAGCTCGGAAACCTTACCTCACACTTTGGTACTATTGAGACAAACCTCTCAACCAACGTGGACACAGACAAGAGGTGATTAGAGGAGTGGAATATCAAAGCAAACAACACTTCTTACTTGTACAAATGACCAAGAAGATTAGAAGAAGAAGTTGGAGAGCTTTTGAAGCTTTGGAAAGCTAGGACACTTGAGCACTTGGAAGCTTGGAAGCTTGATGGCAAAAACGTGTGGACAAGTGTGGAGTGGAAGCTCTTGAGTTTGCTTATGGTGTGGTGAGTGGAAATGAGGGGATTACCCTTCTATTTATAGCCTTGGCCACTCAATGTCCATCCTTGGATCTTCAATGGATGGCTCCTTGATTTCTCACATAAATCCAAGCTTTGTCTTTGAATAGTGTTTGCCTTGGATAGTGTTGTGTCTCCTTGTCTTTGTTGGAGAAATTCAAATCTTTGTAAATTCAAACGTTGTAGGAGAATTCTTTTCTTTGTAAATTCAAACTTGAATAGTGTTTTGTCTCCTTGTCTTTGTTGGAGAATCTTATCTTTGTAAATTCAAACTTGAATAGAAAATTTTACCGTTGTAGGAGAATTCTTTTTTTTGTAAATTCAAACTTGAATAGTGTCTTGTCTCCTTGTCTTTGTTGGAGAATCTTATCTTTGTAAATTCAAACTTGAATAGTGTTTTGTCTCATTGGAATATTATACCTTGAATAAAGTGTCACAAGATAATAATAATAATATGCAAGGTAAAATGCAATTATTCCAAATAATAATATTCAAGGTGAAAATGCAATTCTCCCAATTAATAATATTCAAGATAAAAATGCAATTCTCTCAATTAATAATATTCAAGATGAAAATGCAATTCTCCCAATTTGACTTTTAACTTTGACTTAAACCCTTAACTCAAATGATTAATTAATTAACTAGAGTTAGGTTTAATATCTATTGACTTATTTAACCCCTATTGATTAATAGTGTAATTAGGGTTTAAATTGACATGATTAAAATATAATCCTATGTCGACAATTTTGATTCTACAGGAAGAAGAGCACTAGCCTTCAAAATCATACGGCTGGGGTACTATTGGCCCACATTGCGGTTAGAGGCTCGCACTTACTTCCGCAAGTGCCGAGCATACCAGTTGCATAGCCCAATGCAACAAAAACCATCCGTGGACATGACTCCGATCTTGAGCTCGATCCCATTTGCAAGGTGGGGATTGGACATCGTAGGACCATTCCCACCCTCGACATCCCAAGCTCGATTCATTTTTGTGGCAGTTGTTTACTTCACAAAATGGGTCGAGGCTCAGGCTGTAGCAAAGATTACTCAAGATGCGGCAGTCAAATTCGTATATCGCTCCATAGTGTGCCGATTCGGAGTTCCCCAATACATTGTCACAGATAATGGTACCCAATTCACAGGGGGGAAGTTTTCGAGAATGTGCGAGGACCTGGGCACAAAACTTCACTTTGCTTCCGTTTACCGACCACAGGCAAACGGCCAAGGGGAGGTAACCAACAAGGCCATCGTACAAGGGCTCAAAAAGAAAATTGAATCGGCAAAAGGGGCCTGGGAGGATAAGTTGTGGGAAATTCTATGGGCATATCGCACAACTAGTAAAAATCCCACAGGAAACACCCCCTTCGCTATGACATATGGAGTAGAGGCCGTCGTACCAATTGAGATGAGTATACCAACATACAGGGTCTCGAAGTACGACGAGCAAAACAATGACCAAAACCTAGCTACAGGGCTAGAGTTGAGGGATGAAACCCGCGACGAGGCAGACCTGCGGAATGAATCGTAAAAGCCAGCGTATCACGATACCACAATCGCCAAGTACGCAAAAAAGTGTTTCTGCCGGGAACCCTCGTCACGCGGAAGGCTAGCATCACTGAAAGGAATAGACCAAGGAATAAGTTGTCATCCAACTTCGAGGGTAGATACATCGTCGAAGAAGAGATAAGACCCGGAACTTATCGCTTACGGCGACAGGATGGAACAATGGTTCCAAACACCTGGCACGCAGACAACATGCAACAATACTACGCTTAGTATTGACCCTCCCATTCCTTAGGTCCTTTCAGTGTATAGCAAAATAAAATAGTTAGATTTTATTTTCAAACATATGTTTTCCTCTTTTTTAAATAATAAAAAGTTACATTTCTCTAAGTTCCCCCATATTTACGACTCTACCCTAAATAGAAAATCTATTTTGTCGCTCCGGCCTTAATAGATCAGAAATTGTTTTGTCGCTATGGCCTTAACAATTTAACTTCATCTTGTCGCTATAGCCTCGATGAAGGTTCAAATCACTCTGTCGCTTTGGCCAGAGGAGAACTACAAGGGTATAAGTCACAGGAACATATAGAGAACACACGAATAAAATCCTAAATTTTTTTTACATCACTCACGGTTAGGGTTTCCAAACTCTCGCTAGTCTATTTTGTCGCTTTGGCCTCAATAGATTAGAAATCGTTTTGTCGCTATGACTATAACGATCCAACCTCATCTTGTCGCTATGGCCTCGATGAAGGTAAAAAATCACTCCGTCGCTACGGCCGGAGTGAAACTACAATACAATTCTAGAGTCTTAAGGTTTATCAATATCCTTTTGTTATCTTTCGATATTTTTTGTTGTTTTTCGAACTTGTTAGTTTAATCGATATTGCGAGTTTCTATTAGTTGTGAAGTTTAATTTATTTTCGCGAATTTAACCGTAGACTGAGCTACGATTCGTACGACCAAGTCTACGCCCAGAGTGGCTAACGATAGGGTTAGTCTAATTTACGTCCAGAGCGGCTAAATTACGACTCGCGAATCTAATTTCGGGTCTTAGTTATAATTCAAAAGAGTAAAGTAAATGAACAATTAATAAGAAAACAAAAACGATTCATTCATTAAGTTCGACAAAAAGGATTATAAAAAATGATAACAAGAATACAAAATATCTAAGGACTAAGAAGATCTATTCTTGGGCAGCTTCGTCCTTCATTTTGTCCAAAGCATCCTTGTTCTTCTCCAGTTCCTCAGGATGCTGCTCTACCCATGCCATTATGTCCGTGATGTAGTCAGGGGGTAGAGCAGGAAACACGGAAGGACCAAAAAAGATGATGAGCTCTTGAAGCTGATCGGATTGGTATCGCACGTCCAATTCCAATCCTGCAGCTTTCCCGGAGAGTGCAGAGTTGTCTTTCTTGAGAGCCAAAATCTCCTCTTCTGCACTAGCTAGCTCACTCTTCAGCCCAGTTGTTTCTCCTTGATATTGGGCAACTTGCTTTTTCAGATCTGCGATGGTAGCCTCAAGTGAGACTACGCGCCCAATCTCACCGGCTAGCTGACTCTTTAAACCTTCAACCTCTTTGGTGCGGTCAGCAGTGGCAGATCTCAGCTCATTGCGAAGTCCCAATATCTTCGTGACATATTCATCTATTTCTTTCTGCTTGGACTCGATCGCCTTGTCTTTCTTCAGCAGAATATTGTCGCGCAGGTTCTCCATCCGGGACCTCACATTCTTCAGCTTATCCAAGGCCTTCTCGCTCTCCTTGAACTTTGTGTCGAGCTGGTTGTATCTCTCTTGAATCTTCTCGACATCATGAATGGAGTCGGCGTGATAGCACGCATGTGCCATGTAGCAAGCGGCAGTCATATGCTTGAGCAGCTCGCTCCGACACCACGTCCCAGACTGGCCCATTAAGAGTGACATCGCTTCCCTCCGAGTTTCAGGATCAACATTGAAATCGGGAAGCGACACACCAGAAGTGTAGGGCACGTAACCAGCAGGAGATGGCTGTGCAGAGCGAGAACTTGATCCCTTCTCGAAGGTCCGACGAGGTTCAGCACGCTTTCTCTTCTTCCTTAGTCGAATGAGCTTGCCCTCTCGGAACCGCTTGCGCATGTAGAGAGGAGCGGCGTCAAAGTATAAAAGCGATCGCTTTTTTCCGCCCTCCAACTCCTTCTCTGTCAGTGGTTGCTGAGCTTCTTCCACATCCTCAAAAGTGAAGTCTTCCCTTTGGCAAAGGACAAAGGGAACACCGCGCGGCACAGAGTATTCGGTCAAGGTCTGCGCTATTCGATCAGAGTCTTCTATGTCCCTCGTAGTCAACCCAATCGAAGCATTCATATGCACTCGATGGGGATCATTCCACGCTTCCCGACTCTCGAGAAGAAACTCAAAGGTGATGAAGAAGAACTCCTTCTTCCAATTACATCCAAAATTCGTCGGCAGTTCATCGACGATATTCTTGTCAAAGTGACGTCGCGTAAATCCAACGCGACCAGATCCTGACTTCTCTTTCACAAGCTTGTAGTAGTGAAGGAACAATCTTGCGGTGGCATTGATATTTAGGCCCCAGCAGATGTTAAGGAAACCACGAAGGATCACGAAGAATCCCGTCGGGAGCTGCGACAGGGACACTTCAAAAGTAAGTAGCACGTCGCTGATTATCTCCGGAATCGGCAACTCAGAAGTGCTTGAAGTAGATCCGTGGGATGGCCTGGAATCCCGGGGGTGGAAGATTCGCAGGCTGATAGCGCGATATCCAGAATCGTAGATGTCCAGAGAGTTGAACCCCCAATAGCAAGCCTTGAGCATCGCTCGCGTTAAGGTTTGAAGGGGGGTTCAGTCCGTCAGAGCCATCCAAGGTGGCATGGGTCATCACTTGCTCGAATTCGCCATCCCCGGAGCGGCCTATAGGGAGCAACCTTGGTTCGCCGTTTACGGCAGCTTCACAGTGAGCGAACCCAGATGGGTTCAAAGCTCCAACGTATGTGTCCAAGTCGAGGTCCGGATCTCGACTGGAATCCAAATCCACGGGAGGTGGCGGAGTTCTTTCAAAAGAGTGCCGGCTCGCTCTACGGCGTGGGTTGGAAGCACCACGGTTTACATACAGCGCCTCCTCGAAATTTATGTTCAGAGGCGGAGGGATCCCCTCATCTTGTCCGGGCTCATGAATTTTGCCCTTACCAGTGGTGCGTCTTCTTTTTCGTCTAAGAGAGCCATCACCCACGGATGACTCCCGGTGCGGGTTCAGTCCCGACACAATGTGACCTTCCGCGTTCACGACCAACGGAGCGGTGTGGCGCGCAGAAGAGTCATCAACCTCCATGGGAGTCGCCGACTCTGGCCCTCGAGTCGCCGATCCAATGAGAAGGAATCGACGAGTTACGGCCAGCAGTCGCCGACCCAGTGGCACCTGAGCCTTGCCTCTCCGCTTAAAAGATTTTCCATTAATGGGCCCAGTCTGTGTCGCCGACTCCACGATGGGAATCGCCGACACAGAGGACTTGGGAATCTCTCCCAGCTCGAGAGGCTCTCGTACGACTACAAGGGCCTTGCACTGTGTCGCCGACTCCACAAGGGGAGTCGCCGACACTGGCGAAGCGCCAAGGAGTTCGTGCACAGAGGCACTCATGTCCACAGTAGAAGGTGGAACTCCCGGAGTCGTCGACTCAACCCCTTTGTCAGGAGAAGGAATCGGCGACTCTACGGTGTTCAACACCTCGTCCAGACCAGCTGTAATTTCAGCAACAAAGGCTGACGTTTCAGATTCAGCCAAGAAATGGGAATCGGGGGAAGACATTGCGTGGGAATTATCAATTCAAGAAATAAAACAAGGGAATCGGGGATAGAAAATTCTAGGGTTTTAGGCGATTGAGGAGGCGAAAGGTGTTGTGAGGTTTTGGGGAAAACTCTCCACTATTTATAGCCCCTAGGAAAATTGCAAAAAACCCCTAGAAAATCCGAAATTTACAAAATTTGAGATCGGGAATCGATCTCCAAATCCCCTGTATCACGCTACTGTCGCCGACTCCACAAAGAAGTCACCGACTCCAAACAAAATTTCACAGCACTGTGAGATACATTTCCTTATTTGGAGATTTTGCATATATTCCCTGTATATTCTCCAAATATCCCAAGGATCTCCCAAAAAGATCCGACGGTTACGCAAGGAGTCGCCGATCCAAAGAGGGAGTCGCCGACTCACAGGGGTAAAAAAATAGAAATGCCCCCTACAGTTACCCAGACCATAGGTGTCGCCGACTGGTGGCCTCAGTCGCCGACTCCGGGGTAAAATAGCAGCAAAAACTGCCCCAAGTGCATGTTTTCAAGGGGGAGCATCACAAGCTTTCCCGACACTTCTGTTACTTCGGCCAGAAATCGTCAAAATTCAAGGGGGGAGTATCACAAACTCTCCCAAAACTTCTAACGCTTCGGCCAGAAGTCATCACACCTCAGGAGGGAGTATCACAAGCTCTCTCCATCGTTAGGGTTCCAAATTACATGGCAACCCTCGAGTGTCGAATATTTCTTATTCGTCGTATGCTCTATCTCTAGTAACTCTACGTTAATCTAGAGGTATAAATTATCCGTAAATTTAACCGTAGGCTGAGCTACGATTCGTACGGCCAAGTCTACGCCCAGAGTGGCTAGCGATAGTGTTAGCAGAGTCTAATTTACGTCCAGAGCGGCTAAATTACGACTTGTGAATCTAGTTTCGGGCCTTAGTTACAATTTAAAGGGTAATTATATGAAACATTAGCAAAGGAAAAACAATAGATAGTTCACCGACAGTCACGTACTTCGAAAAACACTCGTCCCAAAAGTTTGTGTGTCGCAAAGGCACAATCTTCGGGGGGGAGCATCACAAGCTCTCTGACCCTTCTGTCGCTTCGGCCAGAAGTCGTCAAAATCCGAGGGGGAGTATCACAAGCTCTCCCAACACTTCTGTCGCTCCGGCCAGAAGTCGTAAATTACGGGGGGAGTATCACAAGCTCTCCCGACACTTCTGTCGCTCCGGCCAGAAATCGTCAAATTTCGGGGGGAGTATCACAAGCTCTCTCGACACTTCTGTCGCTCCGGCCAGAAGTCGTCAAATTTCGGGGGGAGTATCACAAGCTCTCCCGACACTTCTGTCGCTTCGGCCAGAGGTTGTCAAAAAATTTGAGCACGGTAAAAACTGTCGCTTCGGCCAGATTTGAGCAAAGGAGGGGAATCACGAAAGGTAAATCGCACGGTAAGTTCAATAATAAATATATGCGTTTTGGACTAATCTAGTTATTTTGCAGAGTGTTTTCCTTTTTTGCAGGTAAGATTCCGTAGTCCGGGCTAAGATCGGATTCTGATAGGGAATCTGTAGCCTCGACCAGAATCAGATTCTAATAGTGAATCAGCAGGTCCTGTATCCGAGGCGAGAATCGGATTCTGATAGTGGATCTGTAGCCTTGGTCAGAATCAGACTCTGATAGTGAGTCGGTCTATTTTGTCGCTTCGGCCTTAATAGACCAGAGGTCATTTTGACGCTTCGGCCTTGATAGATCCAGGTCCATTTTGTCGCTTTGGCCTTAATGGACCTAGAATTATTTTGTCGCTTCGGCCTCAATAATTCTTCTATCTTGTCGCTTTGGCCTTGATAGACTTGGAGATCATTTTGTCGCTTTGGCCTTAATGATCTCGATCCACTTTGTCGCTTTGGCCTTGGTGGGGTAACCGTCGTTGCGGACGTAAAGTCGCTCTTGATCAGGGTGGACTATAAATATCAGTTCTGATAGTGAACTAGATCCTGTCGCTTTGGCCAGGATCCACGCATTCTGTCGCTTTGGCCAGAATCAGGCTCTGATAGTGAGTCGGTCCATTTTGTCGCTTTGGCCTTAATGGATGGGAATTATTTTTTCGCTTTGGCCTTAACAATCTCCTCTCATCTTGTCGCTTTGGCCTTGATGATAACACAGAAAAAGTCGCTCCTGATCAGAGTTGGACTATAAACACGTAGTTCCATTGGCCTGGAACTAGATTCTGATAGTGAATCAATCCATCTGATAGTGCATGGATAAACAGAGTCATTGTGTCGCTGTGGCCGCAATGATTCGATCCCATCTTGTCGCTTTGGCCTTGATGCGGATCACCTTGCTTGGGGGGGATACTGGCGGTACACACATGTCTCCTATGCTCTCTTCAGGGGGGAGTACTGGTGAGACATGCATGATTACGTCAGTCACTCCCAGCAACGCCCTTCAAACAAGGAATAGGGTTCTGTCGCTATATGCCGGACCCCCGGAAGGCTTCCACGGTGTGGAGCACGTGTCTACGTCAAGAGCCCAAGGCAACACTTGGGAGTTTCCGACTCCAGTGGTGCATCGTCGACTCCGGCCAGGGAACTCGGGTCTGGTAGACCGATGACTTGGCCTTAAAGGAGTCGTCGACTCTACCTCTGGGTCGACGACTCCACCTCTGGGGCGACTCCCACACCTGAGTCGCCGACTCCCAACCGTTACTTGGGCGGGCCCACACCATTATGGCGCCCTTCAATAGGGTACCATAATGGGGTGGGCCCCACTCAATTGAATGGAAACGCCTCTAGGACCCTATAAAAGGGGTCCTAAGGGTGTCCTCCATTCACAACATATTCTCTTGACCACACACTTCACACTAGAGCATCCAGGAGCCCGAATCGCCTACTCCCAAGAGAGTCGCCGATTCCCCTCCTCTTCTGCAGGTGTTTGACGTAGAGCGCGCGTCGTGGACTCCACAGCCTCCGGCCCATCTCGCAACCCCGCGAGCCCACTGGTAGCAGATTCCGTGCTTCATCAGTTTTGGATGACAAATCTTAGAAATGACAACATATGGAAGAAAAGATTATTGTAAGTTAGATGATAATGATGGCAGTGTGTGTGAAATCTGACATGTGCGTCGTACAAGCTTCAAAAAGCAGTTATAGGTCATTACCAATAGTAGACGTATGTCAATCAAGACATCAAACAATTAATAATAGGTTGTATATACGAAATTTTGTTAAAATATACCACAAATTAGTTTTCTCTAATTATTAAAGTGAAACACATAGAATGATGAGCAGGGTACTATAGGTAATGTTAGAATTAGTACGTTAAGTAGAGATATGTCCTACAGGTTGATGTTAGAATTTATCGAGATCCCCGCCCCACGTCGTACGTGATAGAGTTTTGGAATGGTTTATATAATTAAACAATTATATACGTGTGTAATACATAAGCATGTTATGAATAATTGAATGGAATATGTAATGCTTAAGTATATAAACAATAATGATACTATTGGATGATCGATTGATTGGAAGATAGCTCGATAATCCAACGGATGATTTGCAGGTTTGATGAAGTTCCAATTGAGTTGTGATGCGGAAGTGTAGAGCAAACAAGTGTGTTGAAAATGATCAGTGTATATGTGTATAGTGATTAAAGAATGTAAGAACGTACTTGTGATGAAGGTTTGGGTAGGCTTAAATAGTAAACACCCAACGGCTATATTGGTGTATTGATTACTAATATGGAATTAAATGTGTTGGATAAGGAATTAATTATCTATGGCAATTCAGAAAGGAATGTGAGAAGTTAATATTTAATATGAAGTTAAAATAAATATACTTAATATGGTGTACGTTTGATATCTATGAATCTCAAGGTTCTTAGATTAATATTTACAATAAGGATATACTTCTAATATTTATAATTCTTACGGGGTTATATTTCTAATAGTACGCAAGTTAGTATTATGTGCATAACGTAATTTGGATCGATAGATGACAAACGTGTGTTGTTGAGGATTTTTTTTTGTCACACGACGGTGCACATATTGATCGTGCAACTGAATACTATTGTATTAAAATACTCAATTATTTAATATCTAATAACTAATAAGTCTTTTACATTTCAATCAATTTAATTAAATACTTGAAGAGTTGAATCTCAAAATGAATAAATGAATTTTTAAATAAATGGTGAATGGTTACATTGTAATATTATAATAATATCATAACGAATATATCCAATTATTTAATGTAAGTCTATTAGATTTCAATCAATTTGAAGAGTTGAATATCAAAATGAGTTTTTAAATAAATGGTGAATGGTCACATCATGTTATAATATTATAATAGAACGCACTTCACGCCCTAGTTTGAATGCATCATCAAATCATGGTCATTAGTATTTAAAATAATGAACTGCATAAGACATTAACACATGTACGATGTAAAATAATGTATTGCACAAGTCACTAACACATGTACGACGTAAATTCGATGTAATAGACATGATCAAGGTTGGTAACGTTCTTCCTCTTCTCCATCAGCTTCCACCGATGCCTCCTCCCAGATCTGCTCTTCCTATCTAGGTATGTCCTTCGTTGCTTCTTCCTCTCTTCTATCTTCATTATTCAGTCTCTCTTGCATATCATGTAATACTACTTTCCTTTGACATGTGTATCTATCGTCACCACTACCGTTCAGACCAACCTTGCCCTCAAGGTTGAGTGACGGAAACGCTCTGGACAGGTCCAACATTACCTCCCACGACGCCTCTTCAGGTGAAAACTCCCTCACACTGAACGAGTAGTTCTACTAGCTCCCAATATGGCCATCGGGACTGTGAAAATCTAGTTCTTCCACAATAGTTCAGGTAACGCTTGTGCTTGTTGATCTGGATTTTCCCCTTTGTGTTTTTTAATCTTGATATGTGAAATACTTTATGAATTTTGCTAGTCTCGGGTAAATCGATTTCATATGACACCCTGTTAATTATTTTTAACACTTGAAAAGACCCAAAATATCGCGACGACAATATTTTTGGGTGTAGACGCTCACAGTGACCATAACCCATTCCCCAACAACAAGCTCTCGACTTCCACTCTTTTCTTATCCGCTACTTCTTTTATATAGTATTGTGCTTTTTCCATATTTTCTTTAACTGATTTTATATTTAATGATCTTCTTTGTAGATCATCGATCTTGGACAGCCTCGACAACAGACGAACTTCCAACAAAAGATGTAAATGCCGGTGCTTCCCTTCCATATAGGGCTTTGAATGGCAACATTCCGATGGAAGTATGAGAGTTGGAAGCAAGAAGATGAACACTTGCTTTGGAGAACACCTTGGAAACCTTGAACACTTGAAGACTTCAAGGCTAGAGCTCTCTTGGATGATTGGGCAATTTTTGGCAAGAATGAAGAGTGGTGTGTTACCTTTAAGTGTTTCCCTATGGTGTCTATTTATAGCATAGAGTATCTTTGATGACCACTAGATCTTCCTCTTGAGATGTGTGTTGGCACATAGTTTGAGGTTATTTTGAAAGAGGTGCATCTTGATCTTATCTTGGGAGCACTCTTGATGACCATTGGATCGATCATCCTCTTGAGATATGTGTTGGCACATAATTTGAGTTCATTTGGGAAGAAATGCTTCTTTGATTTTATCTTTGGGAGCACTCTTGGTGATCATTAAATCTTCCTCTTGAGATGTGTGTTAGCACATACTTTGAGTTCATTTGGGAAAAAGTGCTTCTTGATATTATCTTTTAGATTCTTAGAAACTTTTAGAAGCAACCTTTTGAAAAATGTTTCCCTTTGTATTATTCTCTTGCATGGGATTTCAAATATCTATACAAGATAAAATTCAACTTGTGTAAGACATAGATAGTTGTACATAGTATTATATATATAAAAGGGTTCACTCCTCCGATCCATATATGATATAGATAATCGTGTAAGACATAGATAATTGTGCATAGCATTATATATATAGAAAATGATTCACTCCCCTGTGTATTGTGTATGGCATAGATAATTGTGTAAGACATTTTAACAGATTTAATTCATGTGCGCAGATAGATTTTATCAGTCGACAGTGCATGCATGGTACAGTTCATAGAATCTTTGATTAATGATTAGACTATAGATATATCTATTTCATTATTTTCAGTGTTTTAACTGTAAACCTTAGTTGGTGAATTATTTAATACTCGTATATATGATTTTGTTGAGTAGATAATTCTAACCCTAACTATGAATAATAGTCGTTTAATCATAACTCAGGGTTTCATGTATAATTTGAAAGGTAATTCAATCCTTATGATTTTAATTGAAGTGATTAATATGAATCGAATTAATCAAGATAGAATTAATTATAATCACTATATGCATCAAGAATTTAGATTCTACATAGCCATGGTTCTTTTAGGAATTCTGATAGTCAAGTTCAGAATTTCATTAATCCAAATTCATTTAGTACACCTCATGCTATTAACTCCAATATTTCATGTCAAATTTGTAATAAAAATGGGCATACAGGTCGTGTTTGCCCAGATCGAGGGAATTATGCTTAGGTTGCAGGCACCTTAGTTGACTCATCTTCTCAACAGTCCATGGAGAATGTGGCCGATGAAAATTGGTGTCTAGACTTGGGAGCGTCACATCACATGACGCCCTCACTGGATCAATTTTATGATGCTCAACCTTATTCAGGTATGAGATCGATTATTATTAGAGATGGAAAATCACATAGGGTTACACATATAGGTACTGTTAGAATTAAAACAGATGATGGCATAATTAATTTAAAAAATGTACTTTGTATTCCATTTATGAAAAAGAATTTAATTTCCATTCAATACCTATGTCGTGACCTTAATTGTAATTTTATTATGAATGAATGTGGTTTTTGGGCATTGGACAAGTTGACTGAAAAGAGGTTGTTGAATCGCATTAGTGCTTGTGGATTATATCATTTACAATCTGGATTAAGAAATGGATCAACACAAATGGCTTCTGGTTTAGTAGCAACTTGTAGCACTATTAAACGAAATAAAAGTAGTATTTGGCATTACAGATTGTGTCATTCCAGCAATAGTATTATATCTAGTCTAGCAAAACTTGTAATTTTGAAATAAATAAGGATGATGAATGTCAAGTATTATATCGGTCGGATTCGGATCGGATATGCAAGTATCTGAATCCGAATAATTATCCGGATATCCGAATCCGACCGAATAAAAACCGGATATGAAAATCCGAATCCGGGTAATTTTTTTTATAAAAATCTTAAAATAAAATTATAAAAATATAAAATCATCATCAATAAAGTTAACTATTAGTCAATTAATCACCCTAAAATCCGGATATCCGAAAGTCAATTTATATTTATTCGGATATCCGGATATCCGAATCCGAAATTCTTAAACGAATTCGGATTTTAACGATGGATTTTCCGAATATCCGGATAAAATCTGGATATTAATTTAGGTATCCGAATTCGAAATCCGAAAATCTAAATCCGGATAGTCATATTCGAATTCGAATGCGGATTTGAATACAGATTTCGATATATCATTTACAGACTTAATGTCAGGCATGTAATGTCAATAAAATGCATAAAATATAATTTAAAAGAAGAGAATTATTTTGCGATTCACTCCTCTATATTCTACATATGGATGTCTGGGGACCAGCCCCAGTAACATCTATAGTTGGGTTTAAATATTATTTTATCATAGTCGATAAATTCAGTAGGTTTACGTGGATTTAACCTCTAAAATATAAAAGTAAAGTTTTTAATCAATTTCAGAAATTTTAGAAAATGATTGAAAACTTATCAGATAATATAATTAAAATAATTCAATCCGATTATAGAGGTGAATTTAAAATTTAAAAATTTCAGTCTTATACTCAACTACAGGGTATAATTCAGAGATTTTCATCTCCATATACTCCCAAACTGTTAGGGATTGCAGAAAGAAAGCATCGTCATCTAATTGAATTAGTAAGATGCTTATTATTTAAATCTAAAGTTCCTAAGGTATATTGGATAGAAGCTTGTCAAACAGCTCTTTATACAATTAATAGGTTTCCCCTAATAAATAATAAATCACCTTATGAGTTATTGTTTAATAGATATCCCGATTATACTTATCTAAGAGTTTTGAAACTCTTTGTTATCAATACCTCTTAAAATAGGAAGAAATAAATTTTCTCCAAAATCTGTGGATTCATGTTTCTTAGGATATGTTAGTGACTCTAAAGGATACATGTGTTTAGATCTAAGTAGTAGATAAATTATAATTAGTAGACATGTTAAATTCTATGAGCATGCATACCCGTTTGATATATTTTTAGAAAAAATAGAGAAGCTGAATAATAATACAGAAGATAATTGCTTAAATGTTTTTGATCATTTGCATTTTTTAAAAAAATCTTAAAAACAGTTAATCAAAGTAATATTTAGCATGTTGGTGGTTCTAATTAATGTTAGTACTTTTCTTTCAAATAATACTCTTAATACTACTAATCACAGTAATGATTCTAATATAGATATATCTAATATAATAGTGTTATGCATAACGATAATAGTGTGAACGATAATAGGTCAACAGAGAAATGATATGTCATTAGTGGATAGGAATATAAACCAATATCAGAATATTTCTAGTGATGAAAGAAATAAAGAAAATCAGGATACACAATAATTAAACAATGGTTTAAGATATAAAAGACTAAGTATAGAAAATATAATTGATGTAAGAAGAAGTATGAGAATGAAGTCAGACCCATTAGATCTAGCTAAAAACTTTGTAACAAGACATATTCCACCCAGAGCATTATAAGTTGCTGAATTAGAAGAAAATGTTGAACCTAAACATTTTAAGGATGCAAGAAGAATATAAAGCTTTAGTGAGTAATCAAACCTGGACTAGTTCCAACTGATCCATCCATAAATTTGGTTGGGTGCAAATGGGTGTTTAAAATCAAAAGAAAGAGTGATGGATCTATAGAGAGGTTAAGGCACGACTTGTGACGTAGGGGTTTAATTAAACAAGTTGAAGGTGTTTACTTTAATTTGGTATATAGCTTAGTAGTAAAATCACCTATAATTCGTATGGTGCTCTCTATTGCAGCCTCCAGAGGTTATATGTTGAGATAATTAGATGTTAAAAATACCTATTTGCAAAGGGAATTACATGAAACAATATTCATGAAGCAACCTCGAGGGTATATTAGTACTAAATTTTCAGGTTATGTTTGTAAATTAAATAAGGCAATTTATGGGTTAAAACAAGCACCTAAATCATGGTATTCATGTCTAAGTGATTTCATAATTCACATTGGTTTTAAGAATAGTATGGTTGATCCCCTGTTATGTGTATAGAATGAGTATAGACACCTGATGATACCCTTAGTCCATCAGACCAGGCCCATTCAGGACCATGACTGAGGCCTAGTAAGGTAAATAAAAGACTGGTCGGATCGGTCGGGCCAACCTACCAGGTCAGCCGGATCTCACCCGAGCGAGTCGCCCGGGTCCAACAGTCGGATGGGTCCGCCCACCGAGTCCGTCGAGTCAGATATAGGCCCAGCAATACGAGGCTCGATCCAGTAGAAAAGTGTATAAATACCCCTAGGGGTGAAGTGTAAAAAGGAGGGGAACATTTGATACTTGTGAGATTGTTTAGTGTATACTCAATACTAAATGATCAGCGGTGAACCTGATGTGAAATGGACTCAGAGTAGCCGGAGCGAATAATTCAGATGGAGAAAAAGTTAGGAGTTACAGTGGCGGTGGAGGCAAACGAAGAAGATCAACAATTACCGGTCCCTACTGAGAATCTCATTTCAGAGGGGCCGGTTCATGTGGAGGAAAATATTGAAGAGGCGCCTTACCGTCCTCAACTGCAAGCGTGGGAAAACCCTTGGCATGTTGACAGACCGGCGCCAAGGGATAACGTATCTATATATTGGTCAGGACAATGTCGATCAAGATCAAGATTTCACTCGAACAACACATGAACGAACAGACTGGATATAGAAGAGCATTTCATAAACCGTGAAATGGAAGGGAAGATCGACTCCTTTTGATTTCACGGAGTTGCAGAACAATCAGAGGCAACTGCAAGAATGAATTTTGTCATTAACAGACAGAAATACGCAGGGAAGTGATAGGGCACCTGTGCGGCCATCAATCGGCTACCTAGACCAGCCCATACTAACATGCGGTGATGAAGCCCTTGCGCAACATCTTCTGTTGGAAAATGACCCAGTCGGATGGAGAGCCCCGAAGATGACTATGTATGATGGAACCACAGATCCGGAGGATCATATTCGTAGGGAATGTAAAACTGTCAAGCGAGCTTCGAACAAAATTATTAAGGTCCTGATCGGCAAGCGGTTAACCCAGGAACAAAGAAGAACTGAGATTAAGCAAAAAAAAAAGAGAAAATCTAAAAGGAAGCAGAAAAAGTGAAATAATTTTTCATACGGTAAGTAGGGAGCAGGAATTTACATCACTACAATCGTATCGAAAACAAAGCTCAAAGTATTGTGGTAAAGTATCAGTATGTAAAGATAAAAGAAAACACGCTAGCTCGCTCACTGGCAAACTCGCAAAAAAATTGCAGGAAGGCAAAAAAAGAAACAACATTTAAGTACAAATCAAGAAAAACACACTAAAAACAGGCCCATGTGAGGGGGACGTTCATGACGCCCATCAGGTCGGCCCGCGTCAGAGAAAAAGACGAAGATCGGTCTAGGGGAGGTGAGGGAACGCATGACCAGCACGCTGTCTGCGTCCCTGACGGCGCCGGACAGAAGGTGTAGCAGAACGACCGGTGGAGGAAAGCTCGACAGCGGCAGGAACTCCAACAAGGGCGGAAGCAGTTGCAAGAACTTCAAACGGAGAAGCACCATTCTCAACCACAACAATATCACTTTCAACCTGTCCAAGAACAGAAAGGCGACGCTGAATGGCTAAAAGAAGATAGTTGATGCGATGGCCCTCAGTAGCAGCAAGAGCACGAGCTTCCTCTCCATGAAGAATGAGGTTCTCAGACCAAGCAGCCTGTTGATGCACTAAATCACGGCCAAGCTCCTCCAACACAGAGAGTAAAGACATGATGGGTTTATGGAAATGATTGTAGGAAATCTGAAGAAAAGAAGGATTTATAGGTCGCAGGAGGGGGGAGTACTGATGATACTCCTAATCCATCAGACCAGACCCATTCAGGACCGGGACTGAGACCTTAGTAAGATAAATAGAAGAGGTCGACCTATGTTGCCCGACGGGTCGGTCGGGCCAACCTACCGGGTTAGCCGAATCTCACCCGAACAAGTCACCCGGGTCCAGCAGTTGGGTCGGATGGGTCCGCCCACCAGGGCTTCCGGGTCGGATATAGGCCCAGCAACACGAGGCCCAGTCCAGTAAGAAAGTGTATAAATACCCCTAGGGGTGAAGTGTAAAAAGGGGGGGAACATTTGATACTTGTGAGATTGTTTAGTGTATACTCAATACTAAACAATCAACAACATATTTGGATATTAGTTTACGTAGATGATCTTATCATAGCAGGAGACAATAATGATATATGTTATTGAAAAAATGATCAAAAGTATTTGTAATGAATCTCATTGTAGAGATTTAGGATTATTAAGTCATTCTTAGGAATAGAAGTCACAAAGAAAAATGATGGATCATTCATGTTAACTCAAGCAAGGTATGCTTTGGATTTGCTAAAGAAATATAATATGACATTTTGCAAGCCATGCAAATTACCAATACCTGCAGAGTCAAAATTATCAAACATTGAAAGGTCTTTATTAGATTACCCAACTCCATTTAGGATGCTGATAGGATCCTTGCAGTATTTAACCTTACCTAGACCAGGCCTGGCATATCATGTCAATCGGGTTTCACAATTTCTACAAGCACCTAGATCAGTTCACATGACTACAGCCAAAAGAATTCTAAGATTTGTCAAAGGAACAATTCTTAAAGGAATACACATTACTAAATCTTCAACAAACATATTATTAGCCTTCTGTGACTCCGACTTCGCAGGAGATCTAAATGACAAAAGATCTATAATAGGGATTTGTGTATTTTTAGGAAACAATCTAATTCTATGGCCATCAAGGAAACAAGCAACGATATCCAGATCGAATGCAGAAGCTGAGTACCGGCTAATTGCATATACAATAGCTGATATTAGATGATGCTCATTCCTATGTAGAGATTTAAATATACCAATTATCCCTCCTATCGTATTTTGTGATATTTGTTCAGCAATATTCTTGGCATCTAACCATTTTGTTAGAGAAATAATTCAAAGATGAGCATTAGAATTAAAATTTGTTCCATCGGTTGGGCAATTGGCAGATTTATTTACTAAGAGCTTGGGAGTTGAAAGGTTTCTGGAATTGAGTAAGAAATTGAATATTTGTTAATGTCCAAATTTGAGATTTTACAAGAGTTCGACAAATTAAGTAAGTATTATTCTAATATTATGTTGTGTATTTTATTGTGTCTGCTTTTTTTTGTATGTGTTGTTATTATATGATACAGGAATAAGAGTTAAATCAAACTTATAAGAGAATGACAACTGAGATTGGCTTGGCTAGATTTTATTAATTGAATTGATGAGAGGGTTTTCCAGATAAAATAAATTAGAAAGAGGAACAAGAGTATGAATCTCACTCTGGGTTTTTGCCCTTTACATCACTTCAAGTAATCATGTTCTAAAGTAGTATTTGAGTCAATTGTTGGTTACTAAAAAGTGTTGCTGAGAAGTGCTCAAAATGAAGAGTTAAAAAGTGTTGTTGATGAGTAGCTACATAAGTTTATATATTAATTTTTTTAAAATTTTTTTTTAACTCTGTTCATTTTGGGAGGGAGTATGAGAGATTAACTAGTAATTAGATATTAAGTTAGTTGTGTGTATTTCTTTTAGAGTTAGTTTTAAATATTATACTATATATTATTAATGGTACCCTTAGTCCATCAGCCCAGGCCCATGCGAGAGTCCCAGTAAAGTAAATAAAAGAAGAAGACCCAGACCGCCCGACAGGTTTTAGCCCGGGCGGGTCGACCGGGCCAATACACCGGGCCGGACGGTTATACTCCCAATGGTTGCGTCCCAAACTTCTCGGATCCGTCGGGTCGGATCTGGGTTCGGGAACGCAAGGTCCGAGAACCAGTAGTAAACTGTGTAAATACCCCTAAGGGTGAAGTGTAGAAGGGGGGAAAACAGTTGTTACTTATAAGATTGTCTAGTGTATACTTTATACTATACGATCAATTATTAACTACATTGCAATGTAATTGTCACCTTGTTATTACTCTAGTGTTTGCTCATAGAAATGTCAAAGCATTTCTTTTACTCAATCAAAATCATATTTTACATTAAATTGTATTTATATAAGTAGTTAATTCCTTAATACGCACTACAAAAAAAAGTTAGCAGTTAGGACGAGCAAAGTTAACGGAATTTCCGTTACAAATACTCTTTTTAACGGAAATTCCGTTAACTTTGGTCCGAGACAAAATTTCCGTTAAAAATACCCAAATCCGTTAAAAAAATCCGTTACAAATACTCCAAAGTCAAAGTTAACGGAAAGAAAAATCCGTTACAAAATTTTTAGTTATTTTTAACGGAATTTCCGTTACAAATTCCGTTACAAATAAGGAAAAATAATTTGTAACGGAAATTCCGTTAAAAATGAGGGACAAAAATTTTTAACGGAAATTCCGTTACAAATGAGGGGCAAAAATTTTTAACGGAAATTCCGTTACAAATGAGGGAAAAAAAATTTTTAACGGAAATTCCGTTACAAATGAGGGAAAAAAATTTGTAACGGAATTTCCGTTAAAAATGAGGGGGAAAAAATTTGTAACGGAAATTCCGTTACAAATTTTTTTTTTTCAAAAAAAAATTCCAGAATTCCAGTGCCACTGGAATTCTGGAATTCCTGTAAAATCAATGCCAATTCCTGTAAAATCATTCAAATTCCTGTAAAATCATTCAAATTCCTGTAAAATCATTCAAATTCCTGTAAAATCATTCAAATTCCTGTAAATTCATGCAATTAATATTAATTCCTGTAAATTCATTCAATTGATATAGATTCCTGTAAATTCATTCAATTGATATAGATTCCAGTAAATTCATTCAATATTCAACAAATATTCAATACATAAACAATATTCAACATTAAAGAAAAGTTAAATTCATTCAATATTCAACAAATATTCAATACATAAACAATATTCAACATTAAAGAAAAGTAACATTCAACAAATTAACATTCAACAAAAACTAACATTCAAAAAAACTAACATTCGACAAAAATAAAATGAAAGACCTATTTCGATGGAGGAGTCTGAAATCTTTGATCACTCTGAGCAGCATTAACACTTCTATCTTGCAACGATCCACGATCTGAAGGTTGTGGAGTTGTATTTGATTGAGATAGAACTGTTTTCTTCAGGTCTTCAAACATATCAAACATTTCATCGTATTTCCTTTTTAAAATTTGATTATCCTGTAAAACATTTAAGATTCATTTATATTTATGTATTACTTTAAAATTTTATTGACTTTCATACACATACCTCCATGAGCTTTTCCATTCGATCGTTCATTTTTTCTTTTCCTTTTTCTTTTTCTTTGTCTTTGTCGATAGATCTTGCATTCATTTCAATTGAAAATCTGGTAGAAGCAGTGCTCGACTCAGCAAATGATCCTCCACCAAGTCCAATGTGCCTC
>LFYR01000338.1:846188-857449 GCA_001185155.1 Zostera marina | reverse complement strand
ACCCTAACCCTAATTATGAAAATTATTAAATAATTGTTATTTTTAACGGAATATCCGTTAAAAATACTTAAAAAATCCGTTACAATATATAAGTTCTAGTATTTGTAACGGAAATAGCAAAGTTAACGGAAATTCCGTTACAAATTCCGTTAACTTTGATAATAAGTATTTGTAACGGAAATTCCGTTAACTTTGCTTCGTCCGAACTGCCTACTTTTTTTTGTAGTGACGTAATAGTCTTAGTAATTGGATAAATTATATATATATAGAAATATTCAGGTACGCTATCTATCGGTGCGCCATGGTGCGCCAAAATAATCCTTATTATTCGTTTATAATCCATCCATCGAAATCCCATCATGCATTACGTACGGCGTATATGACGGGGATCTCGATAACTTTTGACATTACCTGTTGGACATCTCAATAAAAAGACTATTAGATACAATACCTTACTCATCATTCTCTTTGTTTTACTAAAATTAGAAAAAACATATTTGTGGTATATTTATCAATATTCCGTACAACCTTGCATTAATTGCTTGATGTATTTATTGACATACGTCTTTGGTAATGTTCTACAATTGCTTTTAAAGCTCGTACAACGTAGCTAACTAACTATAATTTTATTTTCCATAATTTTCATCATCCCCAAAGGTATAACTTTTTCTCTTTGTTTTTCGTAAAAGTTTAGGTCTATATTCTTGGATGTAGTTTCAGTTGCCAATCACCTTAATAATCGTGATCGGTTTCATATGACATCTCTACACTAACATGGGGGGCCAATATGTCAACTCAGAAAAAATATATACCACTAAAATATCACTACAAGAAATCCGACCTTGTATGGCGGGCTTTAGATGGCGGATTTCCGCCATCTAAAGTGATCCTCGGCGGAAATCCGCCATCTAAAGCCCGCCATCTTGGACACCGTCATTAAAACCCATAAACCGCCATCTAAAGACCGCCATCTATTATCCATCCCCATTTCCCACCAAAAATAGTTTAGATGGCGGATTTCCGCCATCTAAACTGAAAATTTTGGCGCGAATTGAAAAGTTTTAGATGGCGGAAATCCGCCATCTAAAATATGGCGCGGGAATAGTTTGGCGCCAATTCATTGATGGCGGTTAATTTCATTGACGACGGATGTCCGCCGACTATCCCTGGACCTTTAGATGGCGGATTTCCGCCATCTAAAGTACAGCAGGCGGTTCCCTTAGTTTATAGATGGCGGATATCCGCCATCTATTCGTGGGAGAGGGCGATTGTGCCCAGCTTTAGATGGCGGATTTCCGCCATCTAAAACTTTCTTTCCATGCTCTAAACGAATACTTTCAGTGTCGTTTTTATATACTGCACAGGCTAACTTTCCTTTAGTGCTCCACCCAGATATATCACCGTATCCTGGATAATCATGTATCGTCCACAGAAGTGATGCAAACATCTTAAAAGATTTCTGCGTACGTACATCAAAAGCTGTAACACCTTCTGCCCATAAAATCTTCAGTTCATCGATAAGCGGTTGAAGATAGACATCTATATCGTTCCCTGGAGCTGACGGACCGGAAATTAGTAGAGACAACATGAAATTCGGTTGTTTCATACACATCCAAGGTGGAAGGTTGTACGGTATAACAATCACTGACCAAGTACTATGAGATAGAGATTGCTGACTGAACGGGTTGAATCCATCAGTTGCTAAACCAAGTCTCACATTACGAGGTTCGGATGCAAATTTAGGATGAACCTCGTCAAATTTCTTCCATTGTAAAAAATCTGCTGGATGCCGAAGAAATCCGTCGTCCTTACGTTTGGAATGGTGCCATATCATGTCTTCAGAAATTTTGGAACACAGATACAATCTCTTCAAACGTGGAATCAACGGAAAGTGACGAAGACATTTCGCTGGAACACGTTTGTTTTTCTGAACGCCTTCGACGACCCACCTACACGTTCCGCAATTCGGGCAAGTTTCTGCGTCTGCATACTCATTTCGATATAAAATACAATCGTTGCGACATGCATCGATTTTCGTATAATTGAGGCCCAGGTCACAAACTACCGATTTCGCATGATACATGGTTTTCGGAATGGTCGACTCCCCATTTGGAATAGCACGACGCATGATGGATAGTAATTTCTGAAAACTTTTATCACTCCAATGATTGTCGCATTTCAACTGATACAATTCCAAGATAAAAGATAGTTTGGAAAACTCAGTGCAACCTGGATATAATTGTTCTTCACCTTCTTTTAGACGGCGTAAGAACGAATCGTCATATCTCTGCTCTGGATCTTCGTCGACTGGATCTACATCGACTGGATCTTCCTGAACTGGTTCGTATTCGAGAGGTTCTGTTTCGAGAAAATCTTCGTCGACTGTATTGTCAACTACATGTTCTCCGTAAACCGCACGAACCAATCCAATCATATCGTTACCAGTTTCCGTCACTGTTTCTTTTCGTTTCACTTTTTTCTCACCATATCTACTCGGTAACTCTCCGTGACGCGTCCAAACATCGTAATGCTTCAACCAACCATTTATGAAAATATGCTTTCTCATCTCCTTTATAGGAATCACTTCACTATTCGTGCAGGACGAGCATGGACATGGTAAATAACCTTCTGGGTGAGTCGAATTCGAAATGGCGAAATTAGTGAAAGCTGTTAACCCTTCGCCGTATTCTTTCGAAAACCGATCTAAACTCATCCAAGCTTTATCGGGTACTTTCATAACGTTCGACATTATCCTAAAAATTTAAATTTTTATCGAATTATAATTAATTAGATAAAAATTATTAATTTGACTATTACAATATTAGTTATAGTTCAAATTTTTGGGAAAATCTAGATATTATTGAACTAGGTACGTAATCTAGCTAGTTCGATTTTTTATAGGCCGGTGATGGATGAACCGGGAGATAAAACCGGAAAGCATCTTGGGGATTGGGTGGTAGAGCGGCCTCCTACGAGGTAATTGCTTCACTCTAGGTGGCATTTCTTAAAATCTAAAAAAATATTAAATTAATTAATTTAATATTTTCTTAACAAAAAAATAATTATTTATTTAATCAATACATGGAAAACTAATTATTATTATCTCATTTTAAAATCATTCAATTTCATAATTTTTCATTATGATTTCTATAATTTCATGCAAATTATATTCATTAACATTTCAATTTAATAATTACTAATTAATTAACAAATTTTTAATTTCAGGCAAATTAATCATTAACACTTCAATTTAATAATTACTAATTATTTAAAAAAATAATAATTTCATGCAAATTTATCATTATTATTTCAATTTAATAATTAATTAAATAATTTCAAATTAAAATGATCATATATAATTATTTCATGCAAATATTTCATTACTAAAAAATTAATATTTAATAATTGTCAATCAATTAATAAAATACTAATTATTCTTATTTCATTTGATAATTAAAATGATAATTTAATAATTTATTGTAACAACAAATTAAATAATTTGAAAATAAATTAATTAAATAAAATTATATAATTTTTACCGCAAATTAGATTTTCTTCAATCCAAAACTTACTTCAATCTTGATTTTAAAAAACCTATAAAAAATCAAAAACACATTAAATTTTTTATTTAAAATTTAAATTATTTAAAAACATAAAATAATTACAACATATTTTTTTCATGCAAATAATTAATTAAGATATAGATTCATGTAAATTTTAATTAAATTGATATTTAATTACAATTATTTATATAATTTAAAAAATTAGTTGATTAAATAAAAATTTTAATTATTTTCTGTTTGAAAAAAATACGATAACTAATTATTTCAAAACATTATATTAATTAATTAACTATTACAAAATTAAGTTATAAACAGTAATTAAAAAATTTTATTAATTATTTATAAACAGTAAATAAAATAATTATATAATTAATTATTTTAAACAATATGTTAATTAATCAATTAAAACTTCTTTTAAATTATTTTAAAATAGTAAATAAAATAATTTTTTAATAATTTATTCATTATTTTAAAATCAGTATATTCAATACAAAATATAAAATTATTTAAAGTATTGATAATTACAAAATTATTTATATTATTAATCAAATAATATTTAAATTATGTACAAACAGTAATTATTTAGTTAAATTAATCAATAATCAATAAATTAAATTAAATTCTATATTTAAATAATAATTTATTTATATTATTTATTTATTTTATTTATAAACTTTAAATTAAATATAAAACAGTAAAATTAATAAAACCCTTCTCACCAAAAACGGCGACGGGATCAAATCAGGACGGAGGTGGTGGCTAGCGGAGACGACCTTCGAAGCGGAGTCGGCTATCGGATAATCAAATAAGTAAATTTCATTATGATAATCAAATAACATATCGCAAAATTAAACCGTATAAATAAAATTATACCCAAACAAACATATCATTCTTATCAAAACAATAACATAATAAACAAACCATCAACAAACCATCAAAAACCCAACAAACGATAACTTACTATAAAAACATCAAACTAATTACAATCAACACAATAACTAAAAAATCGTAAATCAAACCCATAAATCAACAACACGATAACTAAACACTTATCAAAAACACGATAACTAAACAATTATTCAAAAACCCAACACTTATCAAAAACAATCAACACGATAACTAAACAAATTTCTTTCCTAAAAGAATACATTCAACAGCAAACAATACTAAACAATACTAAATCCACATATACATACATTCATTCAAACTGAACATGTCAAATTACAAATAAATACTAATCGTTTGTTAAAAAAAGCGAAGCATCCTTAAACTCTGTTTAATAAAGCATCATAATCATGAAATTTAATGAAGATAAAGCAATTAATTTGTATTTAAATCTGGGAAAAGCAATTCATTTGTATTTAAATCTGGGAATTGGGAACATAAAAAATAGATGGAATGATAATAGGAGAAATAAAATTCTGGAAATTGAATGAAGAAATAAAAACCAATAACAGGAAAAATAGAATGAAGATAACCGGATGAAGAAGTCTGGAAATCGGATGCTCGGATGCTCAAAATAGAATAGAACCTGCTGGAATATTATTTCATTCAAACAAAAAATCAATAAATCAATCAAAATAAAATAATGAAAACAACATAACAATACTTAATATAACATCTAGCTATATACATAACCTAAAACTAAGATTAATTCAATCGAGAAACTAAGATGAAACAGAAACATTCAACATTAACGAAGAGAAATCAAAAAACACTCTTATAATTAAAACACTAAAAAGTTCAACACTCAATCTTAAACACTAAAAACATTAACGATCAACTGTATAATAATTAAAACACTAATACAATCAACATTACATATATAAAAAATTCATCCAAAAAAACATTTACAAAAAAAAAAATCAAAACCCATTTGCAATCTAACCTTCACAGACGAAGATGCAGGTACCGGCGGGAGCGGATGGCGATGACGAGCGGCTGAAGACGACGGACGAGCGTAGAACCGGCGGGAGATGGAAGATCGCTAGGGAAATCGGCAGCAAGGGGGCGCTAATCGGCAGCAAGGGGGAGATCGACAGAACAGACGCGTTCTTTCGATTTGGGGTTTTTAATAAACCCCAAACCGCCATGTAAGTACACTTAAGTGCCGTCAGCACTTAAGTGAAAGTCCGCCCAATCGAAATTTGGGCGGGCTTTTTCCGCCCGAGTCCCCGAAGACTTAAGATGGCGGATTTCCGCCATCTTAAGTCAATTTAATCGGGTAATCGGGCTGGAAATTGGGGGAGATTCGAAATTTTGGGCGGGATAGTTTAGATGGCGGATTTCCGCCATCTAAACACCGTCATCGAAAAAAATTTCGAACCGCCGTCAAGCCAAAACGTTTCCTCGGCGGACTGAAAGAATAGATGGCGGATTTCCGCCATCTAAACTTTTGAAGTATTGATGGCGGAAATCCGCCATCTAAAGGCCGCCATACAAGGTCCTTTTTTTTGTAGTGTATATACATCATTTTCATCCAAAAATATGATCAACTACCGTAGAACATGTTAGTATATAGTAGGTTCTACATAATTTTAAATTATATCTAACAAACATTTTAACATCCAGTAGGTTCAATATGTTGTACAGGTACTTTTTCCACAAAATAATATCTTTCAGAATATAATTTTTGAATTATATGTACGGTCAATACAATTTTATTTTAATACAATGGTTCACAAGACTACGGCACAAATAGCATTTGAACCTCGACTTGTTTCATAGCTTTCAACTGAGTTGTTGACTCGACGCACTGACGGATAAGCCCAACGACCCACAACTCCATAAGACGTACATGTGATTTTCGATTGGTTGTATGAAATATACAAAATAAAATAATCTAAAACGAGAGATAGGTAATTTCAAATTGACCCTTAAAATATGGAAACATTCAAAGGGTTGTGCATGTAAAAAGCATCGCTTAAGTTGGTCAATATATTTAAGTCCAATTACTTATACTTTTTATTTTAATATGGATAAGAAAACGTTAGGGCCAAATTTGTGAAAGCTTACTCTACGGTCCATCATAATTGATTTAATTACAAGCAAACACTTCAAAACGGTTGAAAATCATAACAACCATTTTAGCCTGGCGTCAACCTAAAAATATATATCTTAACCATTCGTTTCATTCTATCCCAACCGTTCATTCAATTAATGATTTCATTATTTAAGAATACCCACCCGTTTTTCTTTCTGATGACTATCATTTTGGCCTCAATTCTTATCCTCCGTCTACTCCACATTTTCCACACTTTCTTTTATTTATTTATTTTTTTCTTGTTCTTCATTCATGATCAATCTTTTTTCAGATCGATCTTAGTTTCTCAGATTATGTATCGATGGTGTCGATATATATTTGTTTGCCTGTTGCGGATTTGAGCAGTCATACAGTATAATCTCTTTGATTTATTTTTTTATTGTTTTCAGGTTTAGGTTTCGTCAATTTTCGATGTGATTGGATATTGATTTCTTTCTATTCGTTTCTTGTGGTGTGGTCTATTGGAAAATGATCAAAAATGATATTCAAGTGTACTTTTATTGATAGACTTGATTCTATTATATAGTGTTTACATATGATTTGTAACGGTTAACTAACACTAACTAACTTGCTTAACACCCCCCGCAAACTTAGCGTGAGTAAGTTGATAAGTTTGGATTTTTAAAAATCAAAGATAGAAATGGTAAGATGTTTTATAGCATATCTGCTAACGAATTGTGTGCCTGTGTGTTTGATCATGAGTGAGCCAGCCTCTACCTGCTCTCTGACAAAGTGATAACTAATTGCAATGTATTTTGATTTCGCGTGAAATATTGGCTTCTTCGCAAGATAGTTAGCTCCTATATTATCGCACATTATCACGAATGGGAGTTTAATTTGTACCCTTCAATCTTTAATCACTGATTCTGTCCAATTCAAGTCTGCCACCACATTTGCTAGGCTTCGATATTCTACTTCAGTTGAAGACCTTATGACAGATGATTGTTTCTTTGATTGCCAAGTGATAAGGTTGTCCCCCAAGATTATTAGATGACCGTCTTGGCTCCTTCTGTCGGATGGGTCACTTGCCCAATCGATGTCCGAAAAAACGGTGAGCTCTAACTCCTTTATCTTACTTATTGTAATCCCTGTGTATGGTGTGCCGTAGAGATAGCGCAGTATTTGTTGTAGAGTTGTTCAATGGACCTTTTTGGGTTTCTTCATGAATTGTGAAACCTTATTTACACTATAAGAGATATCGGGTCGAGTCACGGTTAAATATTTTAGTGACCCCATAATCTGTCTAAACTTTGTACAATCTGTTGTATCTAGTTCCGGTGATTGATCCTAGAGAGATCCTCGAGGTTCCATTGGCGTTGGTGTAGGTTTCAGATTTTCCAAATTTGCCCCATGAAGTAGATTAGCCAAGTACTGATGTTGTGTGACGAGAAGCGAGTCATTTGGTAACATGTTGACATGTATACTTAGAAAGAACTTTAACATTCCCAAATCCTTGATGAAGAATTCTTTACAGCTTGTTGTTGCAAAAGTTGGGTGAACTGTTTTAAAGAAGATGCTAAGATATTCAAGAATATGCTCGATCTAATACCATATTGGAAAGTGATCAAGAATGATATTCAAGTGTAATTTTATTGATAGACTTGATTCTATTATATAGTGTTTAAATATGATTTGTAACTGCTAACTAACACTAACTAACATGCTTAACATGGTCATCGACTTAGATCAAATTGATTACGTTCCTTATAGTCTTTGGATTTGGATATTTTTCTTGTTGATGAAAGCTGAAAGGATCGGTTCTTTGGTGCTGAATTTTTGATAAATTTTATTTTCATGTATGAACTTATCGCCATATATTTTTGGTTAAATTGAACTCGACCTTTGCCATGTTGGGTGCACTCGCATGGTAGGTCACACTAAATCCTAATAAAAAAAGTTTTTTGGTTTAGAGAGGAAATTGTACGGGAGTTTTTTTTATATCCATGGGATCTTTCTCTCTTGAGGTACCCATTAATTTATCCGTCATAAATTCGTATATCTAAATTATTCTTTCATTTTAAAATCGTATATACGTTCCACTTTTGAAATTAAATTAAATCGTTAGTGTCACATTCGTAGTTTGTTATCGGATTATCCATTTTTATATTATATATTTATTTATAATTCATTCTTCAAATCTTACAATATTGTTATTTAGTAATAGTAAGTTGAAAAATATTTTAATATTTAATTCTTCTGTTCTTTGTGTCGTAGTTATGAAATTTGTAATTGGATTGAGGTTTATAATACTTTAGTTATATTGTCAAACCTATATACTTTATTTTTCAAAAATTTGGATTGAATGAAGAATTATCAATTTGCATTTTAGACGATGAAGATGTTTTCAACAGTTTAATCTAGATTGATCATTTTTTAATTTTATGTTTATTTGTTGTACTATTTTGTATGTTATTTATATTATTGTAAGTTTTAAATCCTTAAGTTTTTAACTATTAAAATGATCTTTGATTTTATGTTTATTTAACTAGTATACTATTTAAATATTATTTGTATTTTTTTTTAATTGTTTAAATCAGCTAGTAAAAAAGATTCAGTTAGTGTATTCTTGTAATTTTTTGTCTAATTCTTATTTACACTTTGATCGTATAGTATAGGATATACACTAATCGTATAGTATAGTATAAGGTATTACAAGTAACAACTGTTTTCTCCCCTTTTCTACACTTCACCCCTAGGGGTATTTATACAGTTTCCTACCGGTTCCTGGACCTTGCATTCTCGGACTAAGATCTGACCCGACAAGCTTGGGATGCAACCATTGGGGAAATAACCGCCCAGGCCGGTGGATCTGCCCGGTCGACTCGTCCGGGCGAAAACCCGTCTGGCAGTCTTGATCTTCCTCTTTTATTCACTTCACTGGGCCTTGATTATGGACTCTCGCATGGGCCTGGGCTGATGGACTAGGGGTACCATCAGTACTCCCCCCTCCTTCCTACCCTATAAAAGGGGTTTCTTTTCTTCTTTTGACTTATTTCTTCCCATTCATCATGTCTTCTCTTGAGTATCTTCTGGAAGAGCTGGGGCGCGAGTTGGTGCATCAGCAAGCTGCTTGCTTGGCCTGAAAATCTTCTCCAACATGTCGACGACGCTCGCGAACTTGCTGCAGGTAACCCTCGTCTTAACCATCTGGTTTCGGAGGTCCAGCACCGCGTCCGCGCTCTCTGACGAATCTCCAACGGGACCGGTATTGTTATTCCGACAACTGCAACCGCTCAAGGTAGCCGTTTCTCTGCGCCTGGTGCTCCGCTTGAACTTCCTGTAACTGCTGCCGTCCCCGATGGAGTTCCTGTAATTACTGCCGCCCCCGATGGGGTTCCAGTAACCGCCTCTACTGAGCTTTCTTCACTACAAGAAAGAAGGCTTTTTCTGACCAACTCTAGTGACCAACTTCGAGGTTGGTCGCTTATAGTTGACTTTTTGAGACCACTTTTGAAGTTGGTCGCGAAGTTGGTCGCTTTATACTATAGGCGACCAACTTCGCGACCAATTTCGAAGTTGGTCGCCAATTTTAAGATGAAAGCGACCAACAGTTTGGTCGCCTGACTCTTTTTTAATAAAAAAAATTAAAATATGACCAACATGTTGGTCGCAACCATGAATTCAAAAATTTTAAAAAATATCTTTCAATTTGGCTAAATTTTTTAAAAAATTTAAAAAAATAAATAAAACAATGCGACCAACTAAATTGGTCGCCTGATTAAAATATTCTAAATTTGAAAATTAAAAAATATTCTAAGTTGGTCGTTTAAATATTTCGTAAGTTTAAAAAAAAAATCAATTCGCGATCAGTTGGTCGCTTACATATTTCGTTAACTTAAAAAAAATCAATTTTACTACCAACATAAATTTGAAAAAAATAAAAAAGACGACCACCCAGTTGATTGCTTGAATTTAAAAAAAAAGGCGACCAACCAGTTGGTCCCTTAAATATTTCAAAAAATTTAAAAAATATCCAATTTGACGACCAAATTAAAAAATATATATAAATAAAACAATGCGACCAACAAATATGGCGACCAAGTCGCTTAAATATTCCATAATTTTAAAAAAATTGCAATTCGCCTGTATAAAAAAATTAAATTTTGAAAATTGAAAAATATAGCGACCAACCAGTTGGTCGCTTAAATATTTTGTAAGTTAAAAAAAAAAAATCAATTCGTGACCAACCTGTTGGTCGCTTATATATTTCGTTATTTAAAAAAAAATCAATTTTACTACCAACATAAATTTAAAAAAATAAAAAGGCGACCACCCAGTTGATCGCATGAATTTTTTTAAAAAAAGACGACCAACTAGTTGGTCCCTAAAATATTTCAAAATTTTAAAAAAATATCTTCTAATTTGGCGACCAAATTAAAAAAAATATATAAATGAAACAATGCGACCAACAAATATATATGGTGACGTTTAAATATTCTGTAAGTTTTAAAAAAATTGTAATTCGTCTGAATAAAAAAATTAAAATTTGAAAAATATGTCGTCCAACCAGTTAGTCGTTTAAATATTTCGTAAGTTAAAAAAAAATTCAATTCGCGACCAACTTGGTTGGTCGCCTGAATTAAAATATATTTAAAAATAAAATCAAACACAATGCGACCAACCAGATGGGTCGTCTCATTAAAAATTAAAAAATA
>LFYR01000338.1:822170-846088 GCA_001185155.1 Zostera marina | reverse complement strand
CACTAGAGATCGTTCTGTCGCTTTGGCCTTAACGATTCTCAACCCATCTTGTCGCTGAAAAGCCTTGAAGGGGGCCGTCGTTGCGGACTTTAAGTCGCTCTTGATCAGAGTGGACTATAAACATTAGTTCTATCGCTCCGGCTAGAACTTGGTTCTATATCGCTCTGGCAAGAACCCGATTATGTCGCTGAATAGCCTTAATCGATTCCGTCGCTTTGGCCGGAATTTATCTTGTCGCTTCGGCCTCGTACACTTTGGTGAAGTTGGAGAAGATGAAGAACACGGGTCGAGCCAGAGGTGCATCGGAGACGTGAGCATCGTAGTTCAGAGTGTAGAGATAAGGAAGAGGTTTGTACCGGAGACCCAATGTGTTCTGAGCAGATTCTGCAACGGTGTTCCAGACGTAAAGTTCTTGTCTTGGGGAATGGAAGTTGGCATGGTCTCTGGAGAAAGGGTAAAACGCGCTGAGTTGGATCCACCTGTTACAGAGTTCTTCGGTGGGTTGGGGGTAAAACCCACAGATATCGGATCCGACCATCGGCATACCAAACATATCGGTGTATCCGAGAGGAGCTCCGATTCTGGAGATGTTGATCTTGTACGGCGGATCGTCCCACCTGGTGTTGGTTATGTTTTTACAATCCAGACAGCAAATCCACGGCTGCTCGTTTCCGGGGATCGGACAAGAATGGGTTGTCGGAAGCTTACAGTTACCGGTACAAAAATTTGACACTTCATTCATGTCTATCCATAATCCGTCAATCGGAATCCGTTGGTGGAATCTCTCGATCCCGTCGATCCACCGTGATACGCCTCTTGGATTAAGAAAGTGAGGGAAATACACCGGACCGGACCTGTGCTAGGTACGGCTTGCATCATGCTTGATGAAAATATCTTGCTCCCTTGCTCGCCGGTAAACGTCGTAGTTGGGATCAACAACGATGCCGGGATCGTTGATCATGATGTACTTCTCTATCCACCACCAAAGCTCGGACAGTTTTATGATTTACTTTCGTTTTCCCATCTCCGCTCCAATGTAACTTCTTTCGTTTGTGCCAATGGTAGAATATTAGGATTTTAATAACAATGTGCAGGTGAAGATCTGCAATGGAAAATTAATAACAATTGTTGCTTCAAGATCGAACTGGGTTTTATCCCGTGGGAAAATCTAATCTCCTCACTCATTCTTTGGTTGCTTTGTTGCAGCAAATCAGTAGAGCATTTGATGGGGTATGTAGAAATCCAGATCGAAATGGGGTTGATTTCCATATGAGTACTAGCATTTAATTTATTTTGTTTGTTTTTGGTTTTTTGCAGGCATATAAAGCTCTGATGAAGTCTTTTACAGATCACAATAAGGTCGGTTATAGTTTATAAGCTGGTAACAGATCATGTATAAATCAATTTGTTATTTCATTGACTAATTATGATCTTATTAATTTTCATGCATCCCAGTTTGAAAATCTTCCATATGGGTTTAGAGCAAAGTAGCAAACACATGGGTTGTCTCTCCCATTGTTGCAGATTCTCCATGGACATTCCCTACATTTCAAGGACAAAGTGTGGGGAGGCAATCGAGGTGGTTAGGGAGGAAACACAAAGCACGACAACAGAGAATTGTCCAAAGAATTTGCCTTTCTTGCATCTATGCCATGTAAAACATCTGAAGAGAGAAAGGATACTGCCACTCTAGGAGTAGTCATAGTTAGGCATTGCGGATATACCGCTATTGTCAATGTTCTTGTGTATTATAATTCTGAAGGAGTTCATCTCCCGGACGATGTTGATATTGAAGAACAGCTTGAAGGTGGTGCCAATGCTCTCAATGTTAACAGGTTTTTAGGTCACATTCTTCAGATTTAATATCAAGTGTCTAATGTTTTAGATTATCTAAAAAATAATTTAATTAATACAGCCATTTTTCATTATAAATTTCATCGTCGCATTATTTTTATATATTTTACAGAGATAATATTAATTTTAATCGACATGTATAGTTTTTTTATCTTGATTTTAAATTTTAATATTAATATTTTGATTCTCTTTCAGTTTAAGAATTTTGTTTCACGAGCCAGCCATTGTCTCAATCTTTGGAACCCGGAGATTCTGATACAGCAAAGGAAACCATTCGAAAAATCTTAAGTGATAGTTTGAGAATTTTAGAAGAAAAATCTACAAAACAGGAACGATCGATTAGGTGGGAACTTGGAGCATGTTGGGTACAACATTTACAAAATCTTGCTTCTGAGAAAACCGATTCCAAGAAAAATGAAGAAGCTAAAAATGAACAACCTGTTGTGAAAGGACTTGGAAAATAGTTTGGACTCCTGAAAGGTATAAAGAAAGTAGATAACAAATCGAACCTGAAGGAAAATTCCACCTGTAATGGATCTGAATCTGGTACTGTTTGTAAAAACTCTGAAAAGGAAATGATTTTGCAAGATTTACTCTCTGATAAAGCTTTTACAGTACTCAAAGAATCCAAAACCGATCTTCACATCAAGGTGTAGATTTTTTTTTTAACATCTTTAAACTCTTTTAAATATTTAATAATCTTTGTAGTATATTTATTCATGATTTTTTCCAGACACCCAATGAGCTGATTGAAATGGCACATGCATATTATGCAGATTTTGCCTTGCCCAAACTGGTATTTATTTTTTCATGGCATACAAATATTTTTCTACGATTAACTGTTTCTAGTAATCTAATGAAGTTTCAATGTCATTTCACATAACTTCTATTATCAGGTGGCAGATTTTGGCTCTCTTGAACTCTCTCCAGTTGATGGTAGAACACTCACAGATTTCATGCACACTCGAGATCTTCAAATGCATTCTTTGCGTCACGTGGTATAAATTTTAACTAGTGAACATCATCCACGTCATTGTTTGTCATTACTATGATTAACAATGTTATTAATGACCGTGTTTGTTTCAATCAAAACTTCAGGTTGAGCTTTCAGACAAACTCCCCCATGCTCAGTCACTTTGTATTCATGAGATGATAGCTCGTGCATATAAGCATATACTTCAAGCAGTTATTGCATCCGTTAATGTTGTGGAGGATTTTGCCCGATCAATAGCCACTTACTTGAACTTTTTACTAGGAACATCCACAGTGGAAGAAGATTCGAAGCTAAAACAAAAGTGGATCGAGACATTTATTTTTAAAAGATTTGGATGGAGATGGAATGAGGAATGTTGCCAGAATTTAAGAAAATTTTCCATCCTTCGTGGTGTACATTTGCCACAAGGTATAGCCAGTATATATCAAAGTTAAATTATATTGGAATTTTGTTTGAATTTTCCAAATTTTATCATTTGCAGGTGGGACTTGAGCTTGTTCCAAGGGACTATGATTTGGATTGATCAGATATTATCAGCTTGATCCCTGTATATAAAGTAGGATTTCTTAGCACCTTATATAAAACCCAAATATTTATTATTTTGGAACATTATTAATCATTGTATTATGTACTATTTATTCCTGCAGCATGTTGCATGCTCATCCGTTGATGGTCGCACACTTTTGGAATCCTCCAAGACTTTTTTGGACAAAGGAAAACTTGAAGATTCTGTTAACTATGGGACAAGGTTCATTCTTTAATATTTATTATTATTGCTATCGTCATCGTTATATTTCCAGAGTTTAGTTTTATTTTACACTTTGTAAATGATAAGCCTTGAACTTTGCAGGCACTTGCAAAACTTATAGCTGTGTGCGGGCCTTACCATCGAATGATGGCTGGGGCTTACAGACTTTTAGCAATTGTGCTCTACCATACTGGTGATTTAAACCAGGTTGGTTACGCTGGGCGACACAAACATTCTTTTATATATGAATTCATGCCAGATTGGTAATTTCTTATTTTCTATATAAGGCAATCATTTACCAACAAAAGACTTTAAACATCAATGAGAGAGAACTAGGTCTTGATCACCCTGATACCGTAAAAAGCTATGGAGATTTAGCTGTCTTCTACTACCGCCTTCAACAAACTGAATTGGCTTTGAAGTAAGTGCAGAGATGTGATATTCTTTTTTGTTTTCAATTGAGCAATTTGATTTGGTAAAATTTCAAACTAAAATTCAATTTTTTTGCAATGGTTTTTAGATATGTCAACCGAGCATTATATCTTCTTCACTTAACTTGTGGCTCTTCACATTTGAACACGTACATCAATGTAGCTATGATGGAAGAAGGATTAGGAACATGTTGCTGCTCTTAGATATCTACAAGAAGCTCTCAAGTGCAACCAGAGACTTCTTGGAGCTGATCACATACAGGTTTCTGTCCCTTTACTTTTCCATCTTTCTCTATCCATTTTTTTCATCAATCTAACCCAATTTAATGTGCATGCATGTATCACAGACAACGGCTAGTTACCATGCTATTGCTATTGCTCTCTCGTTAATAGAAGCATATTCTCTCAGAGTTCAACATGAACAAACAACTTTACAAATTCTCCAAGCTAAGCTTGGTGCTGAAGATCTTCGCACACAGGATGTTGCTGCTTGGTTGGAGTACTTTGTGTCTAAAGCAATGGAACAACAGCAAGCTATTCGTAACGGAACTACGGTATTTGAATCAAATTATTTTTTTCAATTCTAATTTCATATCATTTATTAAATATTTTTTTTATTTAGTCGTCATCTCAAAATATTCCATCGTTTTCATCCGAAAAGATCCAGACCTTTAACTCAAACGTCGAAAGCACTCAACAAATTCAGTAAGTAAAAATTTGTAATCTATTTGATTTTTATATTTTATATACATATAATATTTTTCTATTTTAAAATGACAGGATTTCCAAACGTTTCAATTGTAACATATTCGCAACAGAAAAACAAATATAAGGAAAAGGAGAAGGAGAAAGATAAGAACATGGGAAAAAGAAGAAAAAATTGAAAGATAGGTTACTTTAAGTAACTTTTGAATAGTAAACAAAAATTAAAGTTAAACTAAAGATAAATGATTGTATTGTCGAATAATCGATAAATGGTTGGATATATTTTTAAATGAATGGTTAATATATATTTGGATGAATGGTTGAATATATTTTTGGATGAATGATTGAATATATTTTTAGATGAATTGTTGAATATATTTTTGGATGAATGATTAAATATATTTTTGAATGATTGATTTAATATATGTTTGGATAAATGTATATTATATATTTTTTATTGTAACAGGTTATATGAATGAGTTTTTGTAAGGTCCTAATGGACACCCATGTAAAACAAATTTTTTTTTTTCGCCTTAAAAATTTGCGACCAACTAGTTTGTCGCCAAGTGTAGTTCGTCTAAAATTTTGCGACCAACTTAGTTGGTCTTAAAAATATAAAATACTAGCAAAAGCGACCAACCAAGTGGTCGCCTATAATTTCGCGTCAAATTTTTGTGACCAACCATGTTGGTCGCTCTTATGTTGGAGGAAATGTATGTGACCAACCAAATTGGTCGCCCATTTGTTGGTGCCAAATTTTAGCGACCAACCAAGTTGGTCACCTTTATGTTGACGCCAATTTTTTGAGACCAACCAAGTTGGTAGCCCTTATGTTGACGCCAATTTTTTGAGACCAACCAAGTTGGTCGCCCTTATGTTGACGCCAATTTTTTGGGACCAGCCAAGTTGGTCTCCCTTATGTTGGCGCCAAATTTTTGCGACCAACCAAGTTGGTAGCCCTAGTGTTGGCGCAAATTTTTTGGGACCAACCAAGTTGGTCGCCCTAGTGTTGGCGCCAAATTTTTGCGACCAACCAAGTTGGTCACCTATATATTGACACCAAAAATTTGGTCAGATTTAGATTTATTGAGCGACCAATCAAGTTGGTCACTTTCAAGCGACCAACTCAAAAAGTTGGTCGCTTATAGTCACTAGCGACGGGGTTTCTTGCGACTAACGTTGCGACCAACATTTTGGTCACTTTTTTCTATAAGTGACCAACTTATGCCTTTTTGCGACCAACTTGGTTAGTCGCAAAAAAGCCTTTTTCTTGTAGTGCTTCCACTGGGCGCTCTGCTGCCCCTGCCGCTCGCCGCCATTGGGGACGCAGATAGCGTGCTGGTCGTGCGCTCCCTGACCTCCCCCCGAACGACCTACGTCATTTCCTCTCTCGCGGGCTGACCTGACGGGTGTCATGAATGTCCCCCTCATTGAGGCCTGTTTGTAGTGGCTTTTCTTAATATGTACTTGAATGTTTCTTTGTTCCCCTGCAACTTTCCTTACGACTTCATCTGCAAACGAGCTAGTGTGTTTTCTTTTATCCTTACGCACTGATACTATACCATCATACTTTGAACTTTATTTGCGATACAATTTCAGTGATGTAATTTTCTGCTTCCTTATTAAAAAACAGTTTCTTTTTCCCTCAGTTTTTTTTATATATTTTGCTTGATTTTTCATTCCCAGGCGCAACCGCTTGTTGATCAGGGGTCCGGCAATTCCCTTCGAATTTCGACTGACCGTCTATCATTTCCTACGGGTACTACGGCCACTCGGCTCTTGTCGTTTATTTTCTATACGGGCTACTTGACCAGCAGGTATAACTTCCACTTATTTAGGACTCCGTAGCTCTTATTCATCTCTAATTCTATTCAGGCGCTTGCCCCACGACTTCTTTGTTTTGCTTCCCTCGAGCGCTCGGGTTTACGATTTATGAACTGCACTGTCCCGATTTTTCCGCACGGGCCTACTGTTCTTGGGATATGTTGCCTTTCCATTCTTGCTGCCCTCTCTTCGTACGGGCTGTTCGATCATCAGGTATAACTTTCACTAGGACTTCGTAGCTTCTCTTTTATTTTTATGGCTGATTTTGTTCAGGTGCTTGCCTTACGGCCTTTTTGTTCCGCCTTCTTTGAGTATCCGGGTTGAACATGACTCGTGGGCTGAATTGCCCTTGCACTACCGTACGGTCCTATCGGCCTTGGAGTATGTGAAATTACATTTCGGAAAAGAAAAAAAATTTATTTCCCACCAACGCTCTTCTATAAATTCGTTTTTCACTCTCATTTTCACTTCTTACCTTCACTCATTTACTTACCAGATCTAGGGTTTCTCTTCCGCCGACTGCCGCGTCTTCTCCTATGGCTGATCTTAACTCTTTCGTGGATGGCATACAGTTTGACGGTAACTCTTTAATCCCTTCTGAAAATCCTCCTTCTGTTCTTAGTCGGCGGCAGGCCCGTCATCACTTTCAAGGGATCACCCCTGGTGTAGCAATAGCTCACCATAAGGTCCCTGATGATGACCCTGCCTCTTCGCCTCCTCCTGGTTATACCGCTCTTTACTCCGGTTTCAAGGACCTAGGGCTTCGGCTTCCTGCCTCCCCCTTTCTCTTGTTCTCTTTCGTACACTGGTGTTGCTATCTCCCAGTTTTCTCCTTCTAGTCTTGATCGAGTTGTTTCGTTCGAGCGATTGTGCCTTGAGCTGCACATTGAGCCCTACGAACGAGTATTTCGACTGTTTTTCTCTGTCTTCCGACCTAATGCCGCATGGCTTTTGGTTTCTTCCCGAATACGGTGCAAGATTTTGGATTCCTACCCGAATCGCTCACATAGGTGGAAAAATTGTTACTTCTTTGTGAAGGCCAATATGGTGGGGTTTGTCGGGCGTCCCTTCCGATGGATAAATACTTCTTCTTTTGACGCTCGGCCACTTTCCGTAGGGGAACTTTCTACGGAGGAACGTGAGGCGTATACTTGTCTCGTTTCTGTCCATGCGAGTCTCATTGATTATTCTAGTCTAATAACTGGGAACTGGAAACTTACTCATCCGCATCTCGTTCCCTCTGGTAAACTATTTTTCGACTTCATTGATTTTTTCCTTTTTTCTCTTTCAGGCGACTTTGATGAAGAAGGTTTGTCGCGCTTGTTTGCAGGAAATGGCCCGTATGGAAGTTGATCCTGAGGTTGGTGAATCTTCGCACAGTGCTTCCCGAGGGAGATATGGGGCTTCTGAATGAAGATGTAATGAAGTATATCAATTTTTCGGACGCCGATGTCACTATTAGCGGGCACAATCCTGGGTACCGTCTGATTGTGACCGAACATATGCAGGCTCCTCGGATTGCTGGGATTTACGAAAGGGCACTTGGTCGACTGGATCCCTTGATTGAAAAGGAAGAAGATTGGGGGATTCTTGAGAAAAAAGACTCCGACGATATTGACGACGCGTGCTATATTCGTGCCCTTCAGGTTGTGGTTATCGAACGTTACCGGCAGAACAGAGGTGCCCGGCGGACCCGTGAACTTAATGATGCTTTAGATGAAGTTACTGCCCTAACCAATGAACTTTCCCTAAGGGATACTGAGATTGAATCTCTTAAGAAGGAGAGGGATGATGGAGCCACCCAGATTGCATCAATGCAAAAACATGTCGAAAGTGCGAAGCTGAAATTTACAGAACGTGCCAAGTCTGTTACCGATCGGAACAAGCGCGCCTGTTTTAAGAATTTTGTTGAAAGTATGGTTCACGAGCTGGACATGATGAACCTTCGGAATCCCGAGTATGAGTCAGTTGTTGTACCTGTAAATCCTTACATGTGGGAGCAGTGGCAAGCGCATTGGATCCCTGAGGAACACCCCCTGGTGAGACATGCCTGATTACGTCAGTCACTCACAGCAACGCCCCTCAACAAGGACTAGGGTTCCGTCTCATATGCCGGACCCTGGAGAGTCCCACGATGCGGAGCAAATGTCTACGTCAAGTACTCAAGGCAACACCTGGGAATCGCCGGCTGGGACTACCAAGTCGCCGATTCCAGGGGTGCTTCGCCAACTCCAGACAGGGCACCATGATGGAGTGGGCCCCACGTTAATGAATGGGGAAACGCCCCCATGACCCTATAAAAGGGGTCCTTGGGGGTCCTCAACTCCCAAGTCATTCACCCTTGACTCACACTCCACACTAGAGCAACCAAGGAGCCCGAGTCGCCGACTCCCACGTGAGTCGCCGATTCCCCTCCACTTCTGCAGGTATTTGACGTAGAGCGCACGTCGTAGACTACAAAGACTCCGGCCCTCCTCGTAACACCGCGAGCCTACTAGTAGCAGATTTCGTGCTTCATCAACTGGCGCCGTCTGTGGGACTATCGAACTACGATATCCCGTCGTAATCGCGAAATTTTCTTCGCAAAGTTCGGCTCGATTCCCTTCTGGTGAATCGCTGACTTTGTGTCAAGGAATTGTCGATTCATACAGGAAATTGCCGACTTCACCTAGTGAGTCGCCAATTCTGGATTACTCTGTTAGCTAAGAGTGTTGTCCACGGCTTGGTTCAAAAAAAGCCATAAGTTGAATCGCCGATTCCACGTAGGGAGTCACCGATTCCATTAACTTTTTGAACAAGTGCTATCAATGCCTTTTGCTCTGGTACTTTCACATAGGTTGGATTTTTCATAGAAAATCGCCTATCCTCATCTGAATCGTCGATTCCCACTTGAATCGACGATTCCCAACTGAATCGACGATTCCCAACTGAATCGCCGACTTCCACACTGAGTAGGCGATTCCCACACTTAAATTGTCGATTCGGTCTCGTCTTCATTCATCGTTTTGGCTGAATAAGACCACTCATTCATCGTCTTCATTCATCGGTTTGGCTGAATAAGACCACTCATAGCCCAGCTCTTTGATCGAAACGAAAATCCATCGCTTTGGCTGGATTCGCCTCGTCGTATGGGCCTTTTCGCCTTTTTTCACTTTCAGTGATCGTGTCGGTCCATCTCCGGAATACCCAGATCTGATTTTGGGATTTTACGACCACACATCACGTGAAAAAAGTTTTCTCTACGAGTACAAAAAAGTAGAATTTCCCAACAGTGCAAGGAATCTTTTTTGGGATAGGTCTAAACAGACATCCTAAAAATGACCTCCGACGGCACGATTTTCTGCAGAAAAATTGCAAATTTTTTTTTGCTAATTTCAAACTTTGGGGATTAGTAGTACTGCTTAAGGGGGTCACAAAACTACAAAGAAATATTATACAAAAATTTTCTGTTTTGTGATACCCGGGGGGGCAGGTACCTACCCATAGCTTCCGACACTTCGGAAGAACTTCCACTCGTAGTTTGTTGCTTCAACCCGATAGAAGCAACCATCCCATTTATGGCTCCTTTTACTAAGGATCATAAAAAGAAAGCTCCCGCTATTGCTACTGAAGTAGGAGCTTCTGGTAGGAGCTCCAATACACCACTGTCGGCACATGAGGTGCCCCCATCACTCCCATCAAATGGGGGAGTGAACCTAACTCCTGTGCTAGAAAAGAGGTTGATTAACTTTATAGATTCCATAGAAAAAAGAGTTAGCAACCTCGAGAAAGCGAGGGGCAACAAGACCATCATCTAGAATTGTAGTCTCTGTCTCTATATTAGTACAAGTTACAAAATAGAATAGTTAGATTTTATTTTTGTGTACCTCTTTCGAAATCATGTTCTAAGTACAAATGAACCTAACCCCATGAGGTTCTAAGTACCCACAACACATACGAAAATCTATTCTGTCGCTATGGCCTTAATAGATAAAAAATCATTTTATCGCTATACGATTCAACCCCATCTTGTCGCTATGGCCTTGATAAGGATAAAAAGTTACTCTGTCGCTTCGGCCAGAGTTCAACTACACATTAGGGGATGTAATCTAGAGTCTTAGATCCTCAAAAAATTATAAATCCTATTCCCAATAATTTTTGTATCTCCAACTTATTACGTCACTTAGCTTTGCGAGTCTTGATTAGTTGTGAAGTTTAATTTATTTCGTGAGTTTAGTCGTAGACTGAGCTACGATTCGTACGACCAAGTTTACGTCCAGAGTGGCTAGCAATAGGGTTAGCAGAGTCTAATTTATGTCCAGAGTGGCTAAATTACGACTTGTGAATCTAGTTTCAGGTCTTAGTTACAATTCAAAAAATAAATTAAGTAAACAATAAATTAAGAAAGCAAAATAATTGATTAAATTGAGTTCCAAAAAATTACAAAAATATCAAAACATTTCAAGAGAGTATCACAAGCTCTCTTCGGCATCAGGGTTCGAACTTAAGTTGTAATTAGAAATTACAAACATAACCCTCAAGTTTGAAATATTTGCATCCTTCGCATTTGTCATTCGCGCTATCTTTTACAACTCTACGTAAATCTAGAGGTATAAATTATCCGTAAATTTAACCGTAGGCCGAGCTACGATTCGTACGACCAAGTCTACGCCCAGAGTGGCTAGCAATAGGGTTAGCAGAGTCTAATTTACGTCCAGAGTGAATAAATTATGACTTGTGAATCTAGTTTCGGGCCTTAGTTACAATTTAAAGGGTAATTTATATAAAAGATTAGCGAAGAAAGAACAAAAGATAACTCATTGACAATCAAAATCAAATATTTCAGAAAACAACTCATTCCAAAAGTTATGTCTCACAATGATACGATTTTAAAGGAGGAGTATCACAAGCTCTCCAGATACTTCTGTCGCTTCTGCCAGAAGTCGTTACATTTCGAGGGGGAGTATCACAAGCTCTCCCGACACTTCTGTCTCTTCGGACAGAAGTCGTCACATTTCGAGGGGGAGTATCACAAACTCTCCGGACACTTCTGTCGCTTCAGCCAGAAGTCGTCACATTTCTAGGGGGAGTATCACAAACTCTCCCGACACTTCTGTCGCTTCGACCAGAAGTTCTCACATTTCGAGGGAGAGTATCACAAACTCTCCCGACACTTTTGTTGTTTCGGCCAGAAGTCGTCACATTTCGAGGGGGAATATCACAAACTCTCCCGATACTTCTGTCACTTCGGACAGAAGTTGTAACATTTCGAGGGGGAGTATCACAAGTACTCCCGACACTTCTGTTGCTTCGGCCAGAAGTCACCACATTTCGAGGGGGAGTATCACAAACTCTCCCGACACTTCTATCACTCCGGCCAGAAGTCGTCAAAGTATTTTGAGTACGGTAAAATCTGTCGCTTCAGTCAGATTTACCAAGGATCAATTTGAGCAAAGGAGAGGCATCAAGGAAAGTAAAAACGCACGGTAAGTTCAATAAGTAAATAAAATATGCATATTGGAATGATCTAGTTGTTTTGCAGGATGTTTTCTTTTTTGCAAGAAAGATTCTAATAGTGAACCAGACTCTGATAGTGAGTCAATCTATTTTGTAGCTTTGGCCTTGATAGATCCAGGTCCACTTTGTCGTTTTGGCCTTAATGGACCAAGAATTATGTTGTCGCTTTGGCCTCAATAATTCTTCTATCTTGTCGCTTTGGTCTTGATACACTTGGAGATCATTTTGTCACTTTGGCCTTAATGATCTCGACCCATCTTGTCGCTTTGGCCTTGGTAGGGTAACCGTCGTTGCGGACATAGAGTAGCTCTTGATCAGGGTGGACTATAAACATCATTTCTGATAATGAACTAGATTCTGATAGTAAATCCACACATTCTGTCGTTTCGGCCAGAATCAGATTCTGATAGTGAATCCACGCATTATGTCGCTTCAGCCAGAATCTATGCATCTTGTCGCTTTGGCCTTGATGATGACACAGCAAAAGTCGCTCCTGATCAGAGTTGGACTATAAACACGTAGTTTCGTTGGCCTGGAACTAGATTCTGATAGTGAATCAATCCATTTGATAGTGCATGGATAACTGAGTCATTGTATCGTTGTGGTCGCAATGACTCGATCCCATCTTGTCGCTTTGGCCTTGATGCGGATCACCTTGCTTGGGGGGGGATACTGGCGATACACGCATGTTTCTTCTGCTCTCTTCAGGGGGAAATACTGGTGAGACATGCCTGATTATGTCAGTCACTCCCAGCAACAACCCTCAATAAGGACTAGGGTTCCGTCGCTCTATGCCAGACCCCCGGAGAGTCCCACGGTGCGGAGCATGTGTCCACGTCAAGTACTCAAGGCAACACTTGGGAATCACCGGCTGGGACTACCAAGTCGCCGATTCCAGGGGTGCATCGCCGACTCCAGACAGGGCACTCGGGTCTGGAAGACCGAGGACCTGACCACAAGGGAGTCGGGGACTCCACCTCTGAATCGGCAACTTCCATACCTGAGTCGCTGATTCCCAGCCGTTACTTGGGAGGGTCCACGTCATTATGGCACCCTTAATTGGGCACCATGATGGAGTGGGCCCCATGCTAATGAATGGGGAAACGCCCCCAAGACCCTATAAAAGGGGTCCTTGGGGGTCCCCCACTCCCAAATCATTCACCCTTGACTCACACTCCACACTAGAGCAACCAAGGAGCCCGAGTCGCCGACTCCCACGTGAGTCACCGATTCCCCTCCACTTCTGCAGGTATTTGACGTAGAGCGCGCGTCGTGGACTCCAAAGCCTCCGGCCCTCCTCGCAACCCCACAAGGCTACTGGTAGCAGATTTCGTGCTTCATCACCCTCGTTGGCCGAAGACACTTCAGGATCTTACGTGTGATGCAGATGATAAATAGATGTTGTTTTTTTGTAATGTACCTTTTATTTTTGGTTTTGTCCCCCTTCTTTGTATAACTATTTCTCGTTGCTTTTGCTTATTTTATGACTTGTCCGTTCGTCCTTGTTTGTGCTTTCTTTACCCTACGGCTTACCTTCTGATGCATTGCTTGTTTCCTCATCCCCCTTTTTTTCTTACGGCATTTCGTGTCGCATAGTTGCTTACGCTTCCAACGTCTGATGGGTGGATTGCCTTCGACACGATTGCCCTACGTTATTTTTATTTTGGCGGGTGGCCTCCTTTTCTTTCAATCTTATTACCCTACGGCATTTTTTCTTTTTGGCAGGTGGCCTTGCTTGGTCTTTTGATGTTATTGTCCTAAGGCTTTTTTTTATTTTGACGGGTGGCCTCATTTGGTCTTTTGACCTTATTGCCCTAAGGCTTTTTTTTTTGGCGGGTGGCCTCACTTGGTCTTTTGACCTAATGCTCTATGGCATTTTTTTTCTTTGGCGGGTGGCCTCATTTGGTCTTTTGACCTTATTGCCCTACGGCATTTATGGCGGGAGGCCTTGCTTTAATAATAAAAAGTTTTGTATTGAAAATAAAATTCCCCTAAGGCTTTTTGTTCGTTATGTACAATGATTATTCAAAATACCTTGATAGATTATCCGAGTACCAAGTTCTTTCTATTTCTTGGCCATCCTCGAACGCTAACATGTAGTTTCCCGGACGAACTTCTTCAATAACTATATAAGGCCCTTCCCATTTTGGGGATAGCTTTCCATTAGTTTGGTCTATCCCTGTGACTCTTCCGTTCCGTAGCACTAAGTCCCCTAGACTTATCTTTTTTTCGTTTACCTTTTGGTTATGGTAACGAGCTGTTCTCCTTTTATATGTTAAATCTCTCGTTGCTACGGCTTCTCTCAACTCTTCGCATCTTTCTTTGGCTAGTAAGATGGCTAAGTTGTTGTCATCTTGGTTGAATTTCGCAACTCGCGCTGTTGGTCATACCAATTCCGCTGGGGCAACCGCATCTATCCCGAAGGACAGGGTGAATGGTGGATGTCCCGTTGGAGTCTATACGGTTGTTCTGTACGCCCACATTGTTTCCGGTATTAAGTCTGCACGTGTTCCTGGGTTGTCCCCTACTTTTCTTTTAAGTATATATATTATTGTTCGGTTTGACTCCCATCTTGGGACTACCTTCATTTCCCGGAATCCAATCGCACATCTAAATCTGAAACATGTAGCCTTAGACATGCATTTCGTTCGTGAAAGGACTGAGAAAGGAAATCTCAAGGTGTCACATACGCCAGGAGTTGATCAATGGGTAGATATTTTAACGAAAGCAATAACTCATAAGACGTTCTCTGATATTTAACACAAACTTGTTCGGGAAATGTATTATAATTTCCACTAGTTTGAGGGGGAGTATAAGCACTATTATTAGCAATTAGCTAATTTAGGAAATGTATTGTAATTTCCATGAAATGTATTGTAATTTCCACTAGTCACGGATAAAACGTTGATAATACTCGATCAAACCCAGAAAGTTGGGTATTTCGGTACGTTTGTGGGTTGATTCCACTTTTCTAATGCCACTACTTTGCTTGGGTTCAGGGATTTACCCTCCTAGGAGATGACATGCCCGAGGAACGTTATCTTCTCTAACCAGAATTTACATTTTGATAATTTCACGTACAGTTGATTCTCACACAATATACTTAAGACGGTTTGAAGATATCCGTAATGTGATTCCTGGTCTGAATTGTACACTAGTATATCGTCGACGAATACAATAACGAATTTATCCTGGAACTCTCTGAATGCAGCTGGGGTATTTGTCAAACCAAAAGGAACCACGAGAAATTTATAATGACCATTCCTAATTGAATAAGGTACCAGATTCTCTCGATGCTCACTGACCCTTGGCATGTGCTGATCACCGAGCGTACAGGTTGGACTCTTGATAGGCGTTTCGATAAGCCGCCTCGGAATGACTACCGGCGGGATGAACCGCCTTGCAGGGAATGCAAAAAACGGCCCGTTGTCAAGATTCCTGCTCGGACTCCTCCGTCCACGCGCTCATCTACTGATTCGAAGTCGCTCTTTTTGACTCGCGAAAGGAGACAAGGAAAAAAGAAGGAAAGTTGTCGCAACGAAGAAAGAGAGAACCCCTGCCTCTTCTCCCAAGAAATCTCATTCGGATGGTGAGCCCGAGCAGCATGATAAGCCTTATTCGGACAACTCACACCTGTCTGAGGGTTTGGATGATGAAAACTTCGAGACGTTGGTTAAACCCTACGAGCTTTCGGCCAAGTTTCCCGGTCATGTTGCGAAGGTCGACACCTCTTGGTCCGTTCCCCATCTCCCCGGAATTCTTTTGCAAAGCAATGGAAACTATGACTCTTGGATGTTGCAAGAGGAGAAGCATTTGAGATAGTCCGCTCGTGAGCTTCCAGATCTTGACCATGACTTTTACCATCAGATACTCCAACTTTCCACTCTTTCGAGGATCCGCCTACTGCGGGGCAAGGACCAGGCGGATGAGCTGGCGAAGCTGCGGGATCAAGTCAGCCGTTTCGCAAGCGACCTCTCAACCTTTGTAAAGGAGCGGGATCAGCTGGTGGAGGACACCTCCAATGCTTCCAAGGAGCACTGGATTCATGTGGCCAAGGACACTTTCAAAGCTGAGTTGAAGGCTGCCGTGCCCGCTGCCCAGGAAACGGTCCTAGGTTCGCTCGTCCCTGGTTTCGAAACGTGCCTTGATGAGCTGAAGAAAGATTTCCGAACCGAGGGAAAAATTCTGAAATGAGATCATCCGTCCCTTTGGCTAGCCCAGGCCTCCCCAAAACAAGCAATAAGTAAGAACGCAAAAGCGATAAATTGCAAAAAAAAAACTAAGTGTCATCAAATACGGATTTTTTACAAAAGAATGAAAAACAACAAAGCTAATCCAAAGAAGGTGGAGAAGTAAACTCTGGAAATTCTATAGAATCAAAATTATCGATATAAGATTATATTTTAATCATGTTAATTTTATCCCTAATTACACTATTAATCTAAAGGATAAAATTAGTCGAGATTAGACCTCGATTAATCAATAAATTAAGTCAAGGGTTTAATCAAAATCAAATTGGTACAATTGCATAAAACACCTTGAATATATTTATTGTTATCTCTAACATTTTAGTCAAGGTACAATAACCAAGGAGCAAAAGTCACTATTCACAAAAGAATCTTCTCAAGATCTTCTCAAAGGAAATCTACTATTCAAGCTTCTACTATTCACAAAAAACAAGCTTCTACAATTCAAGCTTCTACTATTCAAACTTCTACTATTCACAAAAAACAAGCTTCTACTATTCAAGCTTCTTGGGAAGACAAAATCTTGGACTTTTGTGAGGAATCAAGGAACCATCCATTGAAGATCCAAGAGTGGACAAATGATGACCTAGGCTATAAATAGAGATCCAAACCCTCCATTTTCGTTCACCACACTTCAAGCACTCCAAGGAGTTTTTCATTCCTCATCTTGAGATCTACAAAGTGTTCTATCTTCCAAGGTTTTAAGCTTCCAAAAGTTCTCAAGTGTCCAAGCTTCCAAAAGCTTCAAAAGCTCTTCAACTTCTACTTCTAACCTTCTTGTTCATCTTTATAAGTAAGAAGTTTTGTGTGCTTTAAGCATTCCACTCCTTTAATCCTCTCTTGTGTGTGTCCACTTTGGTTGAGAGGTTTGTCTCAATATCACCAAAGTGTGAGAGAAGGTTTTTGAGCTCAACCATAAAGCTCTTGTTTGATTTTATAGAGTTTCCGGAAAAACTCTTAGGTCAAATCTACCTTGAAAGATTTAGAGGTTTTTAAGAGTTCCTTAATACTCTAAGATCCTAACTTACCCATAAAAGTTAGAGGTTTTTAAGAGTTCCATAATACTCTAAGGTGTGAGTCTACCCGTAAAAGACTGATTCCTAAGAGAAGTAACCTTAAAGCTTAGAGAGGTTTTTAAGAGTTCCTTCATACTCCAAGGTACTAACTTACCCGTAAAAGTTAGAGGTTCTTAAGAGTTTCTTTGATACTCTAAGGTGTGAGTCTACCCGTAAAAGACTGGTTCCTAAGCGAAGTAGCCTTAAAGCTTAAAGAGGTTTTTAAGAGTTTCCTTGATACTCTAAGGTTTTGCCATTACCTTTAGGCCAGTGAATTCTGATAGTTTGTCGAGACTGGATTAGCCCTTGTATGGGTGAACCAGTATAAATCTTCTGTGTTGTTCTTTGTTAACTTTAGTTTTATTTTCTAAAAACAACACTTAATAAAAAGATCCCTCTTCCAATTATCTGGTCAAGTATACAGGTTGACTACTTTCTGCATATCCCTCATCCAGTTATCTGATCAAGTATCTGAGGTTATATTTATTGCTCAAATCGCTATCCAGTTACCTGGTCAGTTATTTATCATATATATCCAGTTATCTGGTCAGTTATTTAACTATCATATATATCCAGTTATCTGGTCAATTATTTACTTATCATTTTATATCCAGCTAACTGGTCCTTTACTCTATATTACAACGTGCACTTATAATATAACTTAATATCTATATACTACAGTTGTTTATAAAGCACTATCTAATATGTTGACTCAGTATTCATATACTGTAATAAGCTTTGAAGAGAAAAGGAAAGATTATGAATATATATAATATTATATTGTAAGATATAATATTATAATCCTTTTTATTATTATTCAACCATTTGTGTATTAAGTATTTGCAGATAATTCCACATTTAACCTGCCTAAATCAAAAAGAAGCTATTATCCCCCCTTATAACCTCGGATCACGATCCAACAAATTTGGCCTCAAGATCCTCCTTCTTGCCCTCACTTGCATCCAAGGGAAGATGATAATCCAGACCGCCCGTCTCTTGCCACTCAGCCCACTCCTTCTTGCTGTCCTCAATGGGCGGATGAGCAAGAAGACACATGACTCGTTCGTGCACATAGCCTTTCCAAACCGTTACATTGGCGTTTGTCAAAACTAGGTCGTCCGGTGTTAGGTTCTTTTCGGACACCCTCTCAATGTGGTACCTTGCTACCCTTCGCTTGTACATGAGGTCCTTGAGGGTGGCTTCCTCTCTTCGTTCCTCCTTATATTCGCTTGCTAGGAGCATTGCCCTGTCATTCTCTCCCGACTGGAACTGCTCGATCCTGATGGTTGGCCATACGAGTTTGGAAGGTGCTACTTCCTCGATATCGAATGCTAGTGCGAACGGTGTTTGACCCGTGGCTCGGCATTTGCCCGTCAACGCTACTCTGGGCCCTGTTTTTTCACAACATGAAAGAACGGGCGCAGGCGGTTCGCCATTCTTGGCAGGAACCTATTGTGGGCCGCCACCTTTCCATTAAGTTTTTGGACCTCCTTTACGGTTCGCGGGGGAGTCATGGTCATGACGGCCTCTAACTTCTCCTCCCTCGGTTTGATGCCTTCCGGGGTGATTCGAAATCCCAGGAAGTGGCCCTCGTTCACTCCAAATGTGCATTTTTTGACCTACAACCTTAGTCCCGCCTTCTTGAGATTGCCGAAGGTTTCCTCTAGGTTATCCAGGTGCGTCTTCGCCTCTCTTGACCAGACCAATATGTCATCCAAGTATACATGAGGTCCTCTCTTGACCAGACCATCTATGTTTCTGCCTATTTGTTCCTCAAAGACCTTATCCATTAACCTTTGAAATGTGGCGCCCGCGTTCCTTAGACCAAACGGCATTACCTTGAAGCAGAAGGTGCCCATCTCTGTAATGAAGTATGTTTTCTCTTCATCCTCCTGGGCCATGGGTAACTGATTGTATCCTGAGTGCGCATCTATGAAGCTTAGGAGTTCGCACCGAAAACTTTGGTCCACCAGCCAGTCGACCGATAGTAGTGGGTAGCTTTCTTTAGGACACGCTTTGTTGAGGTTTGTGAAATCGATGCACATCCTTACCATCGCGTGTTTTTCTTCCTTACCATCACTATGTTAGATAGCTACGCGGTGTAGCGCACTGGGCGAATGAAGCTCTTCCGAAGGAACTTTGTTACCTCCGCCTCTGCTGCGCCCCTTTTCTCTGCTATCAACAACCTCAACTTCTGCCTGATCGGCCGGGCTCCTAGGGCTACCGCGAGTTTGTGCTCTTCTACCGTCTGGGCCACTCTGTCCAGCTCCCCCAACTTGTTTGCGAAAATGTCCACATTTTTCATGAGGAGTTCCTTCAGTCCCTCCTTTAGTTTTTGAGGGAGGTTCTTTCCTATGAGCACCTTGTTCCGAGCTTGGAGGATTAGGGTAGTGGAGAATGCTGGCTCTGGCTTCGGGATTTCTTCCCCTGTGGAGTGCGACAACCCTTCGTTTGACGCCATTACATCCCTTACTGAATTGAAGTAACAGTCTCATGCTCTCTTATGGGACCTCTTCACCGTGCAAACCCCTCCTTCTATTGGGAATTTCAAACACTAGTGGAGGGACGACATCACAGCTTGGAACGTGTGCAGTGCGCTCTTCCCAAGATGGCATTGTAACTCAACATGAAATTCACGACCATGAAGCTGATTTCGACTATCTTCGCCTAGGCATGCCAACCCAAGGTGACCGGTATCGCTATTGTTCCTGCCACTGGGACCTCTGCCTTTCCAAAAGTTCTAAGTCGACGAACGCGTTCTAGTACAGTACGTCGACCGACCCCCCCTTGTGTAGGCGTACGGTTGTGTATTCGTCCTTCTTCAAGACAGACGTTATCACGAGGAGGTCATCATGTGGTATGGTGACGTCCTTCATGTCCTCTTCCTTGAACGTGACTTCCATGTTCATTCACGGACGCTTTTCCCCGGTCGATGTCCGAGGCGTATCGGCACCCCTCCCATAGGTTGGCTCCGCACAAAGCATCTCCTCCTACGATGGTGAGTATGTCTCTTGTCTCCTCTGTTGGCTCTCTCTTTGGCACTTGGTGCCCCATCGGTATGACCGCCGCCCTTCTCACGGGTGGGGCTGGGGGTGCTTCGGTCGTGGGCTTCATCTTGCCTAGGACCTTGCCAGGTTTAGGCATTCACCCTTCGTGTGGTCTGTGTCCTGGTGGTACTCACAGTATCAGTTGGCATCCCTAAACGCCAACGTCTCCTTCCACATTGGTCTTGCGACCGGCAGGCAGTTAGTTCCACCTAGGGTGAAGAAAACATCCCACTGGTTTGCCACTGGTACTGGCCCTAACTCCCATCGCCTCCCGCCTCCAGGTACACTAGCCCTGCACGTTGTTTCTTGTGGCATAACCGGGGGCTTGGGTTGTGATTGCTGTCGTTGTTGTTGCTTTTGTCCCCTTCCCTCGGGAGGGGCGCCTTTGTGATTTTGTTAGCGTTTGTGGTCCTATGTTTTCGCCCCTAGGTAATCCTCCATGTTGGATTCCCCGTGGGATCTGTCTGTGGCTTCTGCGAACATACTCGGAGGTTTCCTCACTAGGTCCCTCTCGGGCCGACGCTGAGAGTGTACATGACCGTTTCCTCATGTATCTCCTCGATTTTCTGGATGTCGTCCGAGAATCGGTCCATGTATGCGTGAGTGCTTTCTAAATCCCCCTTCATAGTGGCATTGAGGGTGGCTCTATATTTGGGTCTTCTTCGCCGGTGTACTAAAGCCGTTCTGAACGACTTCTCCAGGTCCTCGTAGGTATGGACGAACCCCGTGGGGAGCGTTCTGTACCAAACGATCATGTTTCCCGTGATGGCACTACGGAACATCTGACACCAGATATCCTTCCGGTTTGTTCTGTCCTCCATGGTGATCCTCCGGGTCGGTGTCTCCCTTGTAGAAGGGGATTTCAGGGCTCTCCAACCGAGGGGGATTCTTCGTCTAGCAGGTTTTGTGCTAGGGCCTCCCCTCCTGCTCCATAAACTGTTAGAATCGTGCCGATCCCAAGCTCCCCACCTTCTGCTCTGTCCTATTCCAGGGTGTGGCGGTCGGTTGTGAGCTGGTGGACCTGCTCCAGCAATTGTCGCTAGCTCTCTTGCAGGGTGGAGACCAACTCAGTGAGTTTCGCGTTCTCCCACCTATCGTCTTTCTCCGTACATCCTTCCTGGCGGCGTTTGTCGCTGGCCTTCTCTGCTTACGCCTATTCTCTTCTATGCGCAACATCTCCTCCTGAGCCCTTAGCACCTTGGCGCATCGCTCTCTCCTGTGCGATAGGACGAGTCAGTTTTGTGCGATAGGACGCCGTATTAATCATTTCTAGGGTCCTTTTCAGCTCGCGGCGTCTCTCTGCGTAATGCCTCGAGCTCTTTCCTCTGTGGAAGCCGCTTCCCGTAGCCATCTTCTTCCTTCAGTCGGCTTCTCTGTTCAGTTTCACGTCAAGTTCATCATTGATGGTGGGTGGGCTCGCGTTAGGGAACTCACATACACAACTCCTTCAAAGTGATTCGTTCAACTGTCAACCTCATCCCAAAGAGCATGATGAGACAGATAGGGTCATGGCAAAAAAAGGAATTTATCATTTTCACAACCTTGAGACCTGCCCTTAAAAAATAAAGAGGTAATTCGGCAGTTGAGCGAAAGATGATTTTTTAGGAGCCAAATCTCATCTCAGCCCCAATCCCTGTGGGACTCAAAATGGCGAGGATTTAGGGTAATTTGAGCCTTTTAGATTCTACATATAATTTTATTCACAATGAATTGGAATTCACTTCATAAAAATTAAAAGAAAAAAATTAAAAGAAAATGGTATAACACTATATTCTTGTCAACAAAATAGTAAAATTGAGAGAAAGCATAGAGGTTTGCTAAACATTGCAAGAGCAATAAAATTGCAGGGTTCTCTTCCAATCAGATATAGGGGATTTTGCATTAAATAGAACTTATTCTAAATCTTTAAAAAATAAGCCACCTTATGAAGTCCTTTATAATACTAAACCAGATATCTTCAGACACCATTGACTATGAATCTATCAGACATAGCAAGCTGCAACTATCGTCCAAATCTCACTAAACATTCTTAGTCGATCTAAAATCATGAAAACAAATAAATATCACCCTTGAAAATCACTGTCGATATTTTAGAATTTATCTGAATTAATCTAGGATTATTGGACTCTTAAAACTTCGTATTCTGTGAGAAACACTCAATGCTATTGAATAAGCAAAACAAATAACCTATTGATTAACAAAAACAAGGTATAGTTTTTTCTTTATTTTTAGCAATAGAATCGACTTATTAGAGTAAAAAAGCCATTCACTATTATAATAAGTAGCTTATCAGGTCCATTTGCAATTAAAGCACGTAACCATAGCACATTCGCCATATTCCGATAATATTATATCTCTTTGAAAGCCATCACCGCGCTTCTTTCCATTAAATACTATAGACGCCGTATTCTTCAGAGTTTTGTCCATTTGAATTAATATATGTTGATGATAATGAATTTTATTTTTACATAGAAAGAAGGGATATATGTAGAGAGGGAATGGAAGAGTGAAATGAATCAATCGTGATCTTAGTATTTTAAAACCGATATCTGTTTCAAATAAGTTACTGATAAACATACATGATATCATATTTTTTCAAACAGATAAATGTTTCTTACAAACATGCATGATATCACATATTTTAACAATAAATTGTAATTTTTATTTAATTCTAAGATTTTGAAATATTAACTATTGATGGGGGTGAAACCCGACCAGTAATCCAAGACGCGCAAGCAAGCGCCAAGCGGGGAACTCCGCGGGAAACCGGACCGGAACTTAAGTGTGCAGAGCTCTGCTTCGCTAGGAATCCTTCTTCTCCAAATGACTTGCCTTTAATGAGTGGGGGGTGCCCTCTATTTATAGGGGTTCTTATGGGGGGTAATATGGTCATTTGGGCAGTAACCGCCTAACTGCCCAACTGATCAAATTGGGTCCCAGGATCGACTTCCAGAGATCGACTTTCTGGGGGTCGACTTTCCTGGTGATCGACTTTATCCAAAAGTCGATCTTCCTAGGATTCGACCTGGGACCTCCCCAACCCTAGAATAGATACCTTAACTCATCTTAGGCTACCCGGACTTCTAGTTGCTGGTAGGTTGTGACCGTGTTCGGGATACTGTATCACCAGTACTCCCCCCTCCTCTGCGTATTAGATACTTTAGGATACGTCTTTTAATACTATGGTCTACATGTCGGACCCTGTACTATCAGTATTCCCCCCTCTTTGCGTGCTGGGATGTGGATTTCTGGTGATGTCCCTGGATGTAAGATCCTCTCTCACCAGTATTCCCCCCCCCTCCACGCCTGCGAGGTTGTATCTATGCTTCCACGGAGGTTGTCACGCACTTTTGCCAACTATTGTCCGGTTTGTCCTAGCCGAAGCCTACTCCTTGCACACCTGTCCGGCCTGATTCTCCCGCGGAACCCTGCTTGCCCACCTTGACGCCTTGCCTGAGCTGTCCTTGAGCACCGTTTGGGTTCTCTTCCCTGTGGCGGGTTTTGAGAGTACCCGACC
>LFYR01000338.1:584195-813044 GCA_001185155.1 Zostera marina | reverse complement strand
TATCTGGCCTGTGGAGGATTCTGCGGAGTGGATGTTCTGTTAGGACTTTAATTGTATGAGCCAGAAAGTATACTCTGAATCTGCGTGCTGCATATACTACTGCCAGGACTATTTTTTCCACTGGAGGATATCTTGTTTCTGCCCCTTGTAGCCTTTTGGAGTGACAATATATCGGGATCTATTCATTTTCCCTTTGACATATTAGAACTGCACTGATAGCCTCTTCTGAAGCTTCTACGTAGACGTACATGTTATTGCCTCTTTTTGACTAGTTTTTAACAGTTGGAAAAAGATGTGTTTTGAGTTGTTGAAATGCCTCATCACACTCTGGTGTCCATGTTATTGTCCCTTTTTGACTAGTTTTTAACAGCTGGAAAAAGGGTTTGCACTTGTCTGCTGTTTTGGAAATGAACTGACTCAAGGCATTGATTTTTCCATTCAGCTTTTGTACCTCCTTTATTGTTCGAGGTGGTGCTGTTTCTAATATTGCTGCTATTTTATCTGGATTTGGTTTTATCCCTTTCTGCCCTACATAGAATCCAAGAAATTTTCCTTCTTGCACTCCGAAACTGCATTTGGTAGGGTTTAACCTCATCCCGTAATTCTGCAGAGTTTCCAGGGTTTCTTTCAGATCATTTGGGTGCTCATCTGCTTTTTTGGACTTTACCAGAATGTCATCTACATATGCCAAGAAATTTCTTCCTTCCTGCTTTTTGAAAACCTTGTCCATCAGCCTTTGGAAGGTTGCTCCTGCATTTCGTAGGCCGAAAGGCATGACTTTGTAGCAATATGTCTGCCATTCTGTGATGAATGACGTAGCCTCTTCATCATCCTCTTTCATTAAGATCTGATTGTACCCTGAATGTGCATCCATCATAGATAGTAATTCATTCCCCGATGCTGCATCTACTAATCTGTCGATGGATGGGAGTGGATAGCAGTCTTTTGGACATGCTTTGTTGAGATCTGTGAAGTCTACACACATCCTCCACTTCCCATTAGATTTTTTAACCATAACTGGGTTTGCTAACCACTTTGGATATTTGACTTCCCGGATGTGCCCAGCTTTAATTAATTTTTCAATTTCAGCCTGTGCTGCCTCCTTTCTTTCAGCTGCGAGTATTCTTCGCCGTACAGGAGTAAAGCTACTGTCTATGTTGAGTTCATGGCACGTTATGTGAGGGTGCTTTCCCTTCCCATACAAATGTGTGCACATGGGTTTCTAATAGTTGCAGCAGTGACTTTTTTAACTCGGAGGATAAAGATGTCCCTATCAGGACTCCTCCTTTTGAGAGTTTGACCTCCTCAACTTGATTAGATGAGGTTGTGTCTTCTTCCTCCTCTCTTTCTTGGATGTACAGGGTTATAGGTTTAGCTATTTTAGTTGCCTTCCTGTATAAATTTCTGGAGTCTTTCTGTGCTCCAAAAACTGTTGCCATTTTGCCATCTTTTCCTGGGTACCTGAAGCATTGATGGTAAGATGATGGTATCGCTTTGAAACCATGAATGCTTGGTCTGCCCAAGATCTCATTGAACGGAGAGTCTATATTGACCACAACGAAGTGTGCTGTGCGTGATACTCTCCGGTTTCTTTTTCCCAGGGATATATGTAGATCGATGGCTCCTACTACTGGGGCCTTTGTGTTTGTAAACCCATAGATGGCTTCCTTGGCCGGGGTTAGCTGATCCACTTTGTAGCCCATTTTTTCGTACGCAGCTAGGTATAATATATCTACCGAGCTGCCATTGTCCACCATTACTTTGTTCAGACTTAAGTCATCCCCTATATCCACTTGTATCACTAGTGGGTCTTCATGTGGGCTGACCACGTTGTCCAGATCTTCCTCAGAGAAGCTTATTTCCTCGCTTGGGTACGATCTTTTCTTAGATTTTGATACCGTTGTAGTCTGCATTACTTTGCGCGAGTAACTTCTGCTTTCTCCTACTGATCCTCCACCGAAGATTAAATTGATTACCCTTCTTTTGTGGTCAGTGTCTGAATCGGGACTCCTTGAGCGTTGGCGCTTACCCTTATTTTTTGGGTACTTGCAGTCTTGGACCAGTACTCCAAGACGCGCAAGCAAGCGCCAAGCGGGGAACTATGTGGGAAACCGGACCGGAACTCAAGTGCGCAGAGCTCTGCTTCGCTAGGAATCCTTCTTCTCCAAATGACTTGCCTTTAATGAGTGGGGGGTGCCCTCTATTTATAGGGGTTCTTATGGGGGCAATATGGTCATTTGGGCAGTAACCACCTAACTGCCCAACTGATCAGATTGGGTCCCAGGATCGACTTCCAGAGATCGACTTTCTGGGGGTCGACTTTCCTGGTGATCGACTTTATTCAGAAGTCGATCCCAGGAAAGTCGATCCTCAGGAAAGTCGATCTTCCTAGGATTCGACCTGGGACCTCCCCAACCCTAGAATAGATACCTTAACTCATCTTAGGCTATCCGGACTTCTAGTTGCTGGTAGGTTGTGACCGTGTTCGGGATACTGTATCACCAGTACTCCCCCCTCCTCTGCGTATTAGATACTTTGGGATACGTCTTTTAGTACTATGGTCTGTGTGTCGGACCTTGTACTATCAGTATTCCCCCCTCTTTGCGTGCTGGAATGTGGATTTTTGGTGATATCTCTGGATGTAAGATCTTCTCTCACCATAGTGGATACAGGGGCTTCAGTGGATGTGATGTATTGGAGTGCATTTGATCAACTTGGGTTTTGCAGGGCAGACTTAGATCCGTGCGGCACACCGGTTACTGGATTTGGCCAAGGAGAAGTCCAAATACTAGGAACAATAGATATCCCGGTAACACTGGGAAGGTTTGCGCAGGAAACAACAGTGACAGTAAAATTTTCGGTGGTGCCATTTTCATCTAGGTACAACTTAATATTAGGCAGGATAGCATTACATGCATTTGGAGCGGTAACATCATCTCTACACTAGTGTTTAAAATTTCCATCAGAAGCAGGGATATGCACAGTTAAAGGGTCACAGAAAAAAGCAAGAGAATGTTATATAAATTCAACGGGGCAAGTAATGACTGCAGCAGGGGAAAAAGATAGACTCCCACATACAATTAAGGAAGAACGCCCAAAACTCAAGCCTGCTTCGGACACAGTTGCAATAGAATTAAGTGGTGGCAGTGTGCAAATAGGGGCCGACCTCCCGCAAGAAATAAAAAATGGTATTGTGAAGCTACTCAAAGAGAACGATGATTTGTTTGCTAGGGATGTAGCAGAACTTAAAGGGGTCGTACGGAGCCTTGCGGAACATAGATTAGAAGTGAGGTAGAAAATGAGGCCGTTACGAGGAGACAGGAAAGAGGCAGCGGCTGAGGAAGTACGGAAACTTATCGAGGCAAATTTCATTTGACCGGTGAAATACCCGGAATGGTTGTCAAACGTAGTAATGGTAAAAAAAGCAGATGGAGGATGGAGAATGTGTGTAGACTTCACCAATGTAAATAAAGCTTTCCCTAAGGATTCATATCCACTCCCATCGGTGGACCACTTAGTAGACCAAGCGTCGGGGTGTGAATTGCTCAGTTTCATGGATGCACACTCAGGCTACAATCAGATACCTATGGCCAAGGAGGATGAGGAAAAGACATCTTTTATATCAGAATCAGGTACATTTTGTTTCAAAGTAATGCCTTTCAAATTACGTAACGCAGGAGCAACATTCCAGAGGGCTATGGACCAAATATTTAAACATCAAATCGGAAGGAATCTTGAGGTATATGTGGATGATATCCTAGTTTGTTCCAAGACAGTTACAGAGCACTTAGCGGATCTAAAGGAGACTTTCGACAGTATTAGGAAGGCGGGTTTACGATTGAAGGCAAAAAAGTGCTCCTTCGGGGTCACGGAGGGGCATTTTTTGGGTTTCAAAATAACTCCTAACGGGATAAAGGCCCGTATGGAAAAAATCGAGGCTATAATGGCAATGACCCCACCAAGGACAATAAAAGAAGTCCAGAAGCTTAATGGAAAAGTAAACGCATTAAGTCGATTCTTAGCCAGGGGCAGACACATTACAGCCTTTATTCAAATTAAAGTGACATGGACGGAAGAATGTGAGGAAGCGTTTCAAAGACTTAAGGAACAATTAAGGAATTTGCCAATTTTGCAGCCACCTTTTCCAGGAGAACCATTAAAATTGTACATAGCTGCATCCGATAATGCTACCAATGCAGTTTTAATGTCTGAAAGAGATGGCACCCAAAGGCCAATTTACTACTATTCCCGCACTTTACAGGAGGCAGAGAAAAGGTATCCACAAATTGAAAAGTTGGGATTAGCAGTGGCAACAACAGCGAGAAGGCTAAAACCTTACTTTCAGGCACACCCAATAACCATCCCGACGGAATTTCCATTGTTACAATTGTTACATAAACCAGATGTATCAGGCAGATTAACGAAATGGGCTGTGGAATTAAATGAATTTTATGTAAATATAGTACCAGCGAAAGCGATCAAAGGGCAAGCAGTTGCTGATTTCTTGGCAGAATTTACACCAAGTATAGAAAAATCTGAAGGTTGGTGGATCATTCATATTGATAGGTCGGAAAGTAACTCTGGATGCGGAGCAGGCGTAATAATCCAAACCCCAACAAAAGAAAAGGTGGAACATGCAATAAATTTCGATTTCAAAACAACAAACAATGAAGCAGAGTACAAGTCATTATTAGCAGGGGCACGACTGAGAAAAGCATTAGGTGCCAGACGGGCAAAATTCCATACGGACACGCGTTTAGTGGCAAATCAAGTCAACGGGGAATTCATATCAAAAGAGGAAGGGATGTGTCGGTACACAGAGGCAGCACGCAACATGATGCAGTTTTTCACAGAATGGGAACTTCATCACATAAGCCGTACGGATAATAAAGAAGCATACATTTTAGCAAGGTTGGGTGCGTCTCCAAATGTTCCGAAGGGACGGTGGATCTGAGTGGAACAGCAGGAGACACCATCAATATCAAAGATTGCGAGAAATAAAATTCTAACACTGGCAGAAGAAGAAAATTGGAGAACACCAATAAAGAACTACATTACAAAGTGAATAATCCCGACGGACCCGATGGAAGAAAGAAAACTAAAGAACAAGGCAGCTTGGTTCACAATAGTAGGGGACAATCTTTTCCGTAGGGCAGTAGAGGATAGCATTCCCTTACGGATTTGCGTAACGCGAGAAGAAGGAAAAGAGATACTAACTAGTGCACACAGGGGAGCATGTGGTCCACACCAGGGTGCCCGGATATTGGGAAAGCAAGTAGCAAGGCAGGGCTACTATTGGCCACAAATAAATAGAGACTCTGAGGAACTGGTAAGAAGTTGCAACGAGTGTCAAAGACACGCGAATATTCAAAGAAGGCCATCCAGCATAATGAACCTAGTTACCACACCAGTACCATTCGCCCGATGGGGATTGGACATCGTAGGGCCTTTCCCAGTAGTATCAAGGGGTCGAAAATTCTTATTTGTTGCGGTCGACTACTTCACCAAATGGGCCAAAGCTGAGCCAACAAGCACAATATTAGAACAGAATGTCATTCAGTTCATCTTTAGAAATATCATCTGCAGATTTGGGATCCCGTTACAAATAATAACAGATAATGGAACGCAGTTCACAGGGAAAAAAGTGAGGAAATTCTGTGAAGATAGTGGTATAAAAATAAGTTTTGCTCCGGTATATCATCCACAAGCAAACGGGCAAGTCGAAGTTACAAACCGGACAATAACATCTATACTTAAAAGAAAAGTAGGAGACAACCCAGGAACATGGGCAGATTTAATACCAGAAACAATGTGGGCATACAGAACAACCGTACATATACCGACAGGGCATCCACCATTTACTTTAGTGTTTGGAATAGATGCAGTGGCCCCAGCAGAGGTGATATGGCCAACAGCAAGAATAGCAAATTTTAGCCCAAAGGATAATAATTTGGCCATCTTACTAGCCAAAGAAAGGTGTGAAGAGTTGAGAGAAGTCGCAGCAATAAGAGATTTAACTTATAAAAGGAGGGCAGCACGATACCATAACCGAAAGGTAAATAAAAAGAAAATAAACTTAGGAGACTTGGTACTAAGGAACGGAAGAATCTCCGGAATAGACCAAACTAAAGGAAAGCTATCTCCAAAGTGGGAAGGACCCAACGTAGTCATCGAGGAGGTTCGCCCGGGAATTTACAAGTTAGCATTCGAGGATTTACAAGAATTTACAATAATTTACAATTTAGGGTAATTTCTATTTTGAACAAGTTATTTTATTAAAGGCCTCCCGCCAAAGTAAAAAAGCCTTAAGGCATTAATGTCAGAAGACCAAAGGAGGCCCCCCGCCAAAATAAAAAGGCCGTAAAGAAACATCAACGAAAATAATAATAATAAAAAAACGTCAAAAAGCGCGAATGAACTGGTCAAAAGTACCTTAGGGCAATTATAATTCATTACAGCAAAAGAGCACGTATGAACTAAGGGACAAGAAGGACAAGGAAAGATGAAAGGAAAGTAAAGTAAAGGATAAAAGCAAAGGTACAAAGCAAAAGTTCAAAATACAGAAAAAAGGTATGTTTCTATTTAAAAAAAAAAATAATAATAAAACTACTGATCTCCTTCGCCTGAAAGCTCGGAGAGAATCTTGGGCCAGGCAGGATGTTCCATAGGGATTCCGTCAACTTTCCATTGCTCCCACATTGGTGGGTTGATAGGAACAACAACGGACTCGTATTCAGGACTCCGAAGATTCACCATGTCCCGCCCGTGAACCATGCCTTCAACAAAATTCTTAAAACAAACACGGTTGTTTCGTTCGGTCACAGTCTTAACACGTTCGGTGAATCTGACCTTGGCACTTGAAATGTCTTCTTCCATTGCTATAATCCGGGCGGCCCCTTCATCCCTCTCCGTCCTAAGGGTCTCAACCTCAGCTTCCTTTAGGGTAAGTGCCTGAGTCAAACGAGTAACTTCATCCAAAGCGTCGTTGAGTTCGCGCGTCCGTCGGGCACCCCTGTTCTGCCGGTAACACTCCATAGCCACATTCTGAAGAGCTCGAATGTAGGACGCGTCATCGATATCATCAGTATTAATCTTATCCAGGGTCATCCAGTCAGCCTCCTTCTCGATCAAGGAATCCAATCGGCCAAGTGTCTGTTCATAAATCCCAGCAATCCGTGGGACTTGCATGAGTTCGGTCATAATCAAGCGGTCTCCGGGATTGTGGCCACTGGCAGCTGCGTCATCAGAGAAGTAGATATACTTTGTGAAATCATCAGAAAGAACGGGCGAAGAATCACCGACGATGGGAACCGTTTCCGTACGAGCCCTCTTGCCGCTCCTCTGTGATCCGGATCCTACAAACAAGCCCGACAAACCTCCCTCATCAGGTTTGCCTGAAAAAGAAAAGAAAAATTAACAAAATAGAGTGTGAATTACCAGAGGAGACGAGATGCGAGTGAATAGATTTCCAAGTCCCAGTCATCAAACTAGAATATTCGATGGGACTCGAACGAACAATTAATAGGCGGGAGTACACATCATGTTCCTCCGGAGAAAGCTCCCCTACGGAAAAGCTCCCAGCGTTAAAGGAAGAAGTGTTTACCCACTTGGAAGGGATTCCTGACAATCCTACAAAGGTGCTCTTTACAAAGAAATAACGGTTTTTCCACCGGTGCGAACGATCGGGGTAGGAATCGAGAAGTTTATTCCTTATTCTAGAGGAAACCAATAGCCGTGCGGAATTAGACCGGGAGATAGAGAAAAACAAGCGGAAAACACGTTCGTAGGGCTCAAGGTGCAGTTCATGATACAAGCGCTCAAACGACACAACACGGTCAAGGCTAGAGGGGGAAAGCTGAGAAATAGCGACACCTGTATATGAAAGAAAAGACAAAAGAAAGGGAGAGACGGGAAGCCGAAGCCCTAGGTCCTCAAAACCCGAGTAAAGGGTAGTATAGCCATTGGGAGGCGAAGAGGCGAGAGCGTCGTTGGGGATCTCAAGGTGAGCTATCGCCACAGAGGGAGCAATCACCTGAAAGTGACAACGGGCTTGCCGCCTACTAAGAACGGAAGGGGGATCTTCAGAAGGAGTTAGAGAGTTACCGTTAAAACCAGACATATCGTCTAGGAAGGAATTGAGATTGGCCATGGAAGAGGATGCGGCGATCAGCGGAAGAGGAACCCTATCTCTGGTAAGAAAAAAGTGGAGATAAGTGAAAGTGAAAGTAGATTATATATAGAAGAATTTTTGGCGGGAAATTAAAAATATTCCTAAAAGATAAAGCTCCATACCCAAGGGCCGGATGGACCGCACGGAAGGGTAAGTACATTTCGGTCCAGGTGTTGTAGCCAGCCCGGATACTTAAGGGAGGTGGAGCAAAAGGGCCGTAGGGAAGACACCTGAAGGGAGGCAACCATATATATATAAAAAGCTATAATCCCATCGGAATAGGCGCCACAAGACCCTGAGGAAAAATAGTAGAAGGAATACCTGCTCAAATAGCCCGTACGGGAAACAGACGTGGGGAACCAGGTAGCCATAAGGCCCGAAGGAAATAATAGCACAGTCGAGATTTGAAGGGAGTTGCCAGACCCCTGATCAACAAGTAGTTACATTCGACAATAAAAAAAAACTCCTTGAAGGAAAAAGAAACTGTTTTTTTTTAAGAAGAGAGAAAATAAAAGTAAATTACATCAATGCGTAAGATAAACACAAACGAGTTTGCAGGAATCGCAGGAACAACTGCAGGGGAACAAAAGATACATTCAAATACGTAAAAAAAAAGAGGGGAGGACACAAGGCCCCCTCGGGAAAAGAACATCAAAGAAGCCCGTTAGGGCGGGCCGCGGGAAAGGAAATGACGTAGGTCACTTAAAGGAAGGCCAGAGCGTCCGGCACGTGGTCCGCGTCCCCGACGACGACGAACAGCAGGTACAGAAGAACGCCCAGTTGAAGACAGCTCAGTAGTGGCAGTTGCAGGGACCCCATTGGGGGGAGAAGTTGCGGGAATCACGCCAGGGACAGCAGCAGGGACATGAAGCCCGTGTGGAGCACCAGTGGCAGGGTGTCTGTTACCTGGAGCAATTGCCATCGCCGGAATGACAATACCGGTTCCGTTGGAGACTTGCCAGAGAGCACGAATGCGTTGCTGGACCTCCGAAACCAGATGACACAGACGAGGATTACCTACAGCAAAATCCTGGATATCACAAAGGTGTTGAAGAAGATCATCTGGCCAAACAGCTCGCTGACGCGACAACTCAGATCCCAATTCCTCCAGCAGATCATCAAGAGAAGACATGATAAATGAGGAGAAATGAATCAAATGAAAGAAAATACCCTATTTATAAGATAGGAGGAGGAGGGGAGTACTGATGGTACCCCCAATCCATCATCCCAGGCCTACGCAGGAGTCCAGAAGCAAGGCCCAGCGAAGTGAACAAAAGAGGAAGATCCAAGCCGCCTCACGGGTACTCGCCCGACCGGGCGGATCCATCGGCCCAGACGGTTATCTCTCCAAGGGTTGCGCCCCAAGTGTGTCGGGTCCTTTAGACCGGATCCTAGTCCGAAAACGTAGGGTCCAGAGTCCGGTAGGAGATTGTATAAATGCCCCTAGGGGTGAAGTGTAAAGGGGGGAACAATTGTTATGATAATTGTAATATACGAGATCAGTCACCTTTTCATAGGGACGCGATCAGTTCCCTATATTATAATCAATTATATATAATCTAAGAACAACACTAGGTGTAGGGGTGGGCGTGGGTCGGGTCAAACCCGTACATGTCGGGTCTGGTTTTGGGTTGATATTTTCGGCCATGAAACCCGATGCGAACGACCTGAACCCGAGTAATTTTTACCCGATTTTTTTGGGTCGGGTTCGGGTTAAACCCAAAGAAATTTATAAAAAATTCATTAAAATATAAATAATTAATATAATTTTTTATAAAACATTTTATAAAAAAATTAATATATATAATTATAAATTTGTCATCTTTTATAAACCTTAACAAGTTAATTTCATATCTTAAAATTTAAACCTTAATTTCAATTCTCTCTCCTCTTCCACTTTCATTTTCCCTCTTCGCCGTCGCCGACCCTCTCCTCATGATCGCCGGCCCTCTCCTCGCCGTCGTCGGATCTCTCCATCTTCACAAACCCTCTCTATCTTCACAAACCATTTTATTTGATTTTTATAAAATTTAAATATTATTTAAACAACAGGGTTTTTTATGTAAAATATTCAATCAATTTATTAAACCCGAACCCGGACCCGACATCAAAACCGGGTCCGGGTTCAATATTTTTTAACCTTCCCGGGTTTTGACCTGAACCCGATATGAAAACTCGGGTCCGGGTTTAGGGAAACCCGACCCATACCCAATCCTAACTAGGTGTTCTTAAAAAAATTTACAATAATTTTTCTTTTAAATGAATGTAAACAAAAATAAATAAATAAATAAATAAATAACAGTAATAGAAATACTAAATTGCATATTAGATATTAAATAACTTGAATATGTTGTATTATTTGTAAATTTGTTTTTAGAAATACTAAATTGCCCATATTGTCGCACAATCTTGTGAACTCCCCTCCTATGAACTGTGTCTCATTATCTGTATGGGGACGTCCAACCTATTGGAATATATATATATGATGTAAATAATTATATATATATATATATATATATATATTTATTTATTTATTTAAGAAATACAAAAGTTGTAAAGATAACAAACCCCACTCACAATTAATACTTAAATGTGTATAAATACCTCCATATAATAAAGGCAAATCACAACTTGTTTGCCCAAAAAATTCTACCTCCACATTTACTCCTCTAAACGTTGATTGCTCTATGGCCTTCTTTGGTTCATCCTCATTCTCCATGGACAACCAATCTAACATGGTATCATCCGCCGATGTCGATCCTGTGGCTCCATCGAACGCAAATCCGCTGCATTCTTCGATACCTCATCCCTCATTGGTAATTCCAGCAGGTACTGATCCAAATGGATCCAATCTAGCACTGCTCCCTCATCAAATGTCGGCTGGATCCCCATCTTTTGGATCCATCCAGAATTTTCTCCACATCAAGTTATCATCAACAAACTACCTCTTGTAGAAAATGCAATTCAATCCGTTGCTAAATTGCTTTGATATGAAGTTTTTGATCGACAAATCAACCTCTCCTCCTACGCCCAATCCACAATGCCCAATCTATATGGCTTGGTGGCGTAAGGACCAACTGTTGGTTAGTTGGATTTTATCCTCCCTCTCGGAGGAGGTGCTCCCCACGGTGTTAGGATTGGAATCCGCTGCTACAATCTGGGACACATTGGCGATGTCGTATGGGTGACCATCAGAGTCGCGAATCCTCCAGCTCCAGATGCAGCTGCAGAACAACAGACACGCCGCCGGCGAGGATGTCACGACATATCTTCGGCGAGCCAAGCTACTGGCCGACGAACTAGCAGCGGCGGGGGCATCTGTTCCCACTTGTATTTTCAACGCGACAATCTACAACAATCTGGGACCAGACTTCGGTGAGGCGGTGACGGCTTTGGCGATCCGGCAGTCGGCTGTCACCTTCGACGAGCTGCTCGAGGTCATGTCTAGCCACCAAATCCAGATGAAAATGCGGCAATCGATTCCCGTGTTGAACCAGACGGCGACAAACTACGGATTTGGAGGGACGTCTTCGCCGGCTTCGAGTTTCGCCGGCGGCAGGGGAGGTCGCGGCGGCCGAAACAATTTGGGGAAGGGAAGAGGAAGTCGCGGGCGGGTTGCTCAAGTTAGAAGAGATCCATGCCCGGTTTGTGGGGGCATGGGCCACAGCCCGTATAAATGCCAATTTAGGGTTAACCCATACCAAAATCAAAATAATAACCACCCGGCCCAAGCCCAAGAAAATCACCCACAAATTAATAATAATTCCCCATATCAACTAAATCCACAAATGAACATGGCCCAGGCCCAATACGTTAATTCCTCTTCAACCCAATACTATCCAGCCCCGGTCCAACAACAAAGTCCCAATTATTTTAGGCAGCTTGTAACAAATAACACTCAAATGGCAGATTCTTATTTCTCGACAAGTGACCTGGACCAACATGACATGGCAGCCTGGTAACCAGACACTGGAGAAACTCACCACTTTACTCCAAACGTCCAGTCAATATCATCCCCAATGCCGTATCAGGGACCCGGGTCCGCTCAGTTAGGTAATGGGACCCAACTTCAGATTCAACACTTGGGGGATGGTAATTTTGCAAGTGGATCCTCTTTTTTTTCATTACGTAACATTTTGCACGTTCCGTCACTTAAAACTCCGTTATTATCTGTTCAGCAATTTTGCAGGGATAATAACTGTTATTTTGTGTTTGACTCTTTTCGTGTCTTTGTGAAGGACCGAGTTATTCACAAGGTACTACTTCAAGGGCAACATGATGGATCCCTCTACAAAATCATCCCGACTCCACCACCTACTCTTCATTCGACTCAAGCCAATTTGGATGTCTGGCATCAACGGCTGGGTCACCCTCAGGAGTCGGTTCTCCGTCATGTAGTATCTGCAAATTGTTTACCTTCTGTTAGTTCAAAATTCAATAAGTGTAGGTCATGTGTGTTAGGCAAGGCGAGTCGCAACCACCTTGTCTCGACCTACTCTAAGTCCAAGTGTCCGTTAGAACTCATTCATAGTGATGTGTGGGGCCCTGCCCCAGTTTCCTCCTATAATGGACACAGATATTTCGTATTTTTTATTGATGATTTCTCTAGATTTATCTGGTTTTTCCCTATCAAACATAAATCGGAAGTGGCAGGCATTTTTCAGAAGTTTCACATTATGGTGGAAAAACAAATCGGACATAAAATAAAGTACTTCCAATCAGACTTCGGTGGCGAATTCCAAGCTCTCACCACATATTTCACCTCTCATGGAATTCATCACCGAAGGTCGTGCCCACATACTCATGAACAAAGTGGCACGGCAGAAAGAAAGATCAGGCATATAGTGGACACTGGTCTAACACTTCTCGCTCATGGTAGGATTCCTCTGTCATATTGGAATTTTGCTTTTTCTACAGCAGTATTTACTATAAATCATATACCATCCAAAACTCATGGGATTCCACCACTTCAAAAGTTATTCAATATCCAACCTAAACACGCCTTCCTAAAAGTGTTCGGGTGTGAGGTCTTTCCACTCCTTAGACCATATAATCAACATAAGTTTGCTTTTCGCTCTACTTCTTGTGTTTTCCTTGGGTATAGTCCGTCTCATATGGGATATATGTGTCTTGATCCACCAACTCAAAAATTATACATTTCGCGTCATTGTACCTTTTTCGAAAATTCTTTCCCATTTGCAAAATTACAGGTACCCCAAGGTACATCAACAGGTCGTCAATTAGGCCCATGGGGAATGCTTTCGGTTCATCCATCAGATGCGGCTGCGCCTATGACTGAAAGGTCAAATTCTCAGGATCCTCGGTTCAGTCCAGAATCACTTGGTTTATCAACTCCGGTGGGGCCCACAGGGTCGCCAACGGTATATGGTACTGGAAGTTCAAATAATTCGCTACCAGCTAGTCAAGGCTCAGATGACCCCGCAAGCCCAAATCCCCCAGCCCCTAATAATCGGCCCCAACGGAATATTCCTCGAGTTGATTATTGGAGACTGGCAGGACTGGAAGCCACGTCACTTGCAATTGATGACTTGTCAGAACCAACTACAGTCCGACAGGCGTCCAAATCACCTAAGTGGATCCAAGCCATGGAAGTTGAGTTTGGTGCACTAATGCGAAATGACACTTGGTCCTTGATGGACCTTCCTCGAAATGCAAACTTAGTCACTTGTAAATGGGTGTTCAAGGTCAAGAGAGGGTCTGATGGCAGTCTCAAACGACGAAAGGCACGTCTAGTTGCACGTGGGTTTTCACAAGTCGAGGGAATTGATTTTGATGAAACATATAGTCCAGTCGTGAAGTTTCCAACTATCAGAATCATGCTAGCACTTGCAATATCCAAGGGTTGGCAGCTTCGTCAGCTTGATGTCGACAACGCATTTCTAAATGGGGACCTCAAGGAAGTTGTGTTTATGACACAACCCCCAGGGTTTGTAAACAAATATCACCCAACCAAGGTATGCAGACTTCATAAGTCACTCTACGGGCTTCGGCAATCCCCTCGAGCATGGTACGAACGTCTGAGTAATTTTTTAAAACTGATTGGTTTTGTAAGTACCGCATCAGACGCGTCTCTATTTTTGAGAGTTACGAGAAATTCTCAGGTTTATATGCTGATTTATGTGGATGACATAGTGGCGACGGGGTCTTCAGCTTCAGACATCGCACAATTGATTGACACATTGTCCAAGGAATTCAGACTCAAGGATATGGGAAAACTGCAGTTCTTCTTAGGAATGGAACTAACTCCGGTAGGTACTACCGGTGGTTATGTTCTATCTCAACATCAGTACATTTGTGATCTGCTCCGTCAAACAAATATGCACAAGTCAAAATCTGCATCCACGCCTATGTCGTCTACTACAAAGTTGACTGCGACTGACGGGGTAATCATGGAAGATAAACTGCTATATCGATCGACGGTAGGGGCGCTGTTATACTTGGTAAATACTCGTCCGGATATATCATTTGCCGTAAATAAACTGTGTCAGTATCTCCAAAATCCAACCACAGTTCATTGGGCAGCGGCAAAACGAGTACTGAGATATCTACAAGGCACGACTTCATTTGGAATATTGCTTGCACCATCGGCCTCGATCAGAATAGATGTATACACCGATGCTGATTGGGCAGGATGCCTAGATGATCGACGTAGTACAGGAGGATTCGCTATATTCATCGGAAATAATCTAGTCTCTTGGTCAGCCAAGAAACAACCCACTATTGCACGATCATCCACATAAGCTGAGTTTCGCATTATGGCTGATGCAGCATCGGAAACAGTCTGGATTCGGAATTTACTAAGGGAGATTCGACTAATACTAATCTCACGAGCTCAATTATGGACGGATAACCTTGGGGCTAAATATTTAGCACACGATCCAGTGTTTCACTCTCGAATGAAACATATGACAATCAATTTCGGGTTCGTGCGAGAATTAGTCAAAAATGGAGAAATACATGTTACTCATATATCTACAAGAGATCAGATAGCAGATGGCTTCACCAAGCCACTACCCTCGTCACGATTTCTTGAAATAAGATCCAAGCTCGACGTAGTTTCTCAAACGCCAACTTGAGGGGAAATATTGAAATATATATATATGATGTAAATAATTATATATATATTTAATAAATACAAAAGTTGTAAAGATAACAAACCTCACTCACATAATTGTGGGTTTGTTACACTCAAGTGTGTATAAATACCTCCATATAATAAAGGCAAATCACAACTTGTTTGCCCAAAATTCTACCTCCACGTTTACTTCTCAAAACGTTGGTTGCTCCATGGCTTTCTTTGGTTCATCCTCATTCTCCATAGACAACCAATCCAACATCATCCACCCCAATCGCCCCCCCTGCATCAGCCGATATCTCCGGCCTAACCCCGTGCAAAGAATCCAAGGCCTTCGCTAAACGGGAGAAGCAGTCTTCGAAGAAACTTGAGTCATCGCTGAAGAAATACGCTCCGGACTCAGCTCCTGCCCTCGCCATCAACGCCAGCATCGAGAAGATCAAACGCAGGTTCGACAACTACGGAAAGCAGGGCTTGCTCTGTGGGGCTGATGGACTCCCGCATCTTATCGTGAGTGGAGACCAACACCACTGGGGGGAGTTTGTGACTCTAGGTGTGTTGTTCTTGTACATTGCTGGATGGATTGGGTGGGTTGGTAGGAGCTATTTGATTGCTGTTAGAGATGAGAAGAAACTTACCATGAAGGAGATCATCATCGACGTGCCTCTTGCGTCTAAGATTATCTGGAAAGGTTTCATTTGGCCTGTTGCTGCTTATAGAGAGTTCATCAACGGAGAGCTCGTCGAAGGATATCTCCGTCATTTAATTGTATATTCATTGATCGATTACTGTATCGCGCTTTCTTTATTTTATCCCATGTATATACACAGAAAATATCAGGCATTGACCACGGAAGGTGTAGGTGAGGACCGACGGATGCGCATCCAGCAATCATCGATGAACCGGAGTCGCAGGTGACGGACGGCGTCTGTGAACCGGAGTGTATTTTTATATCCGGTAAAAAATAGAGTTAGTTATAAAAAATATTCTTTAAATAATACATGACAAATGTTATAAAAAAGTATTCTTTAATATCATTCTTTTATAAAAAAATGTTCTTTAATATAATTTACTAAATGACAATTGACAAATCCTAATAAATAATAATTACAGTAATTTATTAAATAAAAAAAAGAAGGGAAAAAAAAGAGTGGCGCAACTGCGCAAGTCGCTCAAGGAAACGTCCAACACCTAAATGAGTGCACCACACCTAGATAGTCCCAAGTCCCAACCCATATATCATCATGTATCCACCATCCATATTCGATTCGACGATTCTGTTTGTTTCACTTCAGAAATCAGAATCCGTACTCTTTCACAACGTACACCGTTTCTCTGTTGCGCTGTCGTCTCTCTCCTCTCCTTTCCTCGGCTCCTCCTCCTCTTCCTCCTCCCCGAAATAACGGAAACATCTTTCTCATCTCTCACTCCGTTTCCCTCAAATTCTATTATGGGACCGCTTGGGAAACCCTAGATCTCGTCGTTCTTCTTCGATTCCAAGATCGGGACAACCGGAGATGTCCGAGGAGACTCCTAGAGAGTTGATCCGTCAGGAACACCAGTCGGAGGAGTTATTCCAACGGACGAAAGACCAGAATAATCGACAAAATAACATCGATGACAAGCAGAACCAGTACCGGACTGAGAGGAAGACCAGATTTCCCAGGGCGTGTACGGCGAGATCCTCGTTGAGGTATGGGTATGTAGAGGACGAGCCTTCGATTGGGAAAAAACGGAGGCGTGGGGTAACGTCTGCTAGACGAGACAAGCTTGTCAAGGAAAAACAATGTGATGTCGATGAAGAGGTCGATGAAGCTGAAGCTGTTGCTTCTGGTGGGAGTTCAACTAGAGTGATTACCACGTTGGTTCAGAAGCCAGACTCGCCGGAACAGTTGCCAAGATGGTCAATTCGTTCGATGTGGGAATTTGCTTCGCTTCTCGACTTTTTACATGTGAGATTTTTGTTTAGTTTGTTTAGTTTGCATTGAGGGGATAGAGAGACTCATGATTACTGGTTAGGTTTCCTCCTTGGATCTTTAATTTTATTATTAGTATTTCCTCTTTTAGGTGTTCAGGCCACTTTTGAATATTACTGCCGAGTTCTCGGCAGAGGAACTTGAGACTGCATTCATCACACCCAACGGTACGCTGGACGACATACATATACCCATGCTAAAGGTTGGTTTTCTTATATATTTTGAAACAAATCCAAGTCAAATCATTTAACCATTACAATACTATTATTCTCCATTTCTAAGAAAAATGTTTCCTTTCTACTTTCTAGACGAAAACAGAGAATGTAACTAATCTGGAGTGGATCAAGATTGAATGATCTCTCCTCCTTCCATTGATCAATATATAAGGTTGATTTACAACAGATTCAGTTAGGAGGATTCTAATTATTACAACATTGTTATTGTATCAATATGCCCCCTCAAAATTATCGTAAATCATCGATAATTTTGTATTTAAGATCAGTGAAAGGTTTTGGACAAAGAGCTTTTGTTAGAATGTCTCCTCTTTGTATTGTATTTGATATGTGTATTTTAGTGATATTATAAAGGTATTTGTGTAATTAGTTAATAAATATGTAATTAACTAATTAGATCTAGAAACATTTTAGGTGGGATCAATCACTTTTGGATCTCCCCCATTTTCAGACCTTTCTCTTCTCAAATCACTCATATGGTATCAGTCGCTAGCATCTGATCCAGGGAAGGTGGTTAAAATCGATCGGAATTCTGATCGATTAGGGAGAAATTTGCTCGATCTATCCTTGCGCTCGACTAAATTGATTTGTTCCGATGCTCAATCATGTCGAATTTTCTGAAGGATGTGGAGCCGACAGTTAAGGTGACAATTGATACTCCAACAAAAGTTATCAACATCAAATCACCAAAAACAGTGGCATTGGATTGGGGAAATTATTTTGCTTGGAGAACGCAATTTCTTGGCGCAATGAGAGGGAATGGATTATCACCTTACCTCAACGGCAAGATTGCATTGGACTCGCCAGTGACTGTCTAACAAAATCAACTGATCTTAGACTGGATTTTATCATCACTATAGGCATCTTTGGTTTCAGAAGATTAACATTGGGAAACGCTGCAAGAGGAATTTGCCTCATCCTCCCGATCTCAGGTACTGAGCAATTGAGCATCTAACATAAATTACAAAATTTAAAGAAGGGAGGTAAGTCATTTACTGAATATGTTTATGAGATTAATTAATTATTGGAAGGTCTTTCTGTGGCTGGAAAAAGATGGAGGATTCAGATCTTGTTTTACTGGTCTTTGTTGGATTAGATGATGATTATGAAGCACTAATTCAGAATGTAACATCTAGGAGAGAAGATGCTACATACAGAGAATTAAAAGTAATGTTCATGGACATTGAAATCATAAAAGGTCGATCCAAGGCTAACAATCCTCTCAATGCTAATGTTGTTGAGGCTGAGAAGAATACTAATCAAGAAAGGATCAACTACAAAGTGATTCCCTGCCAAATATGCAGCCAGAAAGGACATGGAGCACTGAATTGTTATAACATGCTCAACATTACAAAATTCCCCCCCAGTCACAACAGGACACTCTCACCTGATGGTCCCACAGGTAAAATGTCAGCAAATTTAACATTTAAACACCTGGATCTGTTTGGTATCCTGAGACAGGAACAATAGATGAGATGACAATTAATATGTTGGAATTGAAGTCTGTGGGTGAGATAATCAGGTAAGACAGCAATTAGATGAATGCAATGACAGTGGGGACAGAGGCCTAGTATGTAGATTAGGAGACTTAAACACTAAGTTCTTTAGTCTCGCTACAAAGATAAGGAAGGCAAAGAACTCAACTCTGAAATTAATAAATGGAGAGGGTAGGATAGTTATCTCAAGTGCCCAATTAGAAAAAAGGAGTATGGATTACTTTAAGGATATTTACAAGAGTTCTCCCTTCCCAGATATACCATCTCCCGTTATTTTCTCTAGGATCGTATCTCAAGATATGAACATATGGTTGACTCAACAACCCACAGAAAAGGAAGTTAAGTCCACTTTGTTCGCATTTCAAATGGGAAAATCCCCAGGACCTGATGGTTTCACAGTGGGTTTTTTCAAAGCTCTCTGGCCGGAACTAAAGCAAACAGTACTAACTTGTGTCAGACAATTCTTCAACGACAAACCCATATTGAAGTCGGTCAATCACACCTTTATCACACTTATCCCAAAAAAACCCACAACTACCGAACTATCGAACTTTATACCAATCTCTTGTGTCAATTTAATTTACAAACTTCTCACCAAAATCTTGGCTGACAGAATCTCCAAGGTCTCCTCTGAGTTAATATCCCCTCACCAAACAACTTTCATACCAGGAAGAAACATCTCAGATAACACCATCTTGGCAGACGAGATGGTACATGGTTTCAGGAGAATTAGGACCCCCAAAAGATGCTGTCTAAGTATCGACCTCAAAAAGGTTTTCGATACAGTGAAATGGCAAGCAATCACACAGACCCTTGACGCAATGGGATTCAACCCTTTGTTGTGCAAATTGGTACACAACTGTATATCCACAGCCTCCTTCTCAGTACTGGTTGAGGGATCCCCCACTTCCCCCTTCACTAATTTTAGAGGAATCAGGCAGGGGGGATGTGAGCATTGCATATGATTTTACATCCTATAAGAAGCACAATCTTTCACAGATTGAAATACAAGCTATACACTCATGGGAGTCCAACCTCTTGAAGCTTCAGTCTTTGGCCAGTTAGTCAGGGTCATAGCTGTATAAGAGATAGACAATGTTTTTACATTTACCGTACTTGCATTTCCCTATATTCTGTAATCTTGGGCTATGCCCAACCTCTTTTTCAGTAATGAAAGTTTTAATTTCTTTAAAAAAAAATCAGGCAGGGGGGCCCATTGTCTCCTCTCTTATTCGACCTGGTAATGGATAATCTTAGCAGACTAATAGAGAAAGAGATCAAAGATAAGAGGATGGATACTTATATCGTGAATGGAGCGGTTTCCATCTCGCATCTCATCTACGCAGATGATGTTTTGATCTTCTCAAAGGCAAATCACAAGTCTCTAGAAACAATCAAGAAAATTTTAAAGACTTTTTCCAAATTCTCAGGTCTTGATATTAATCAAGAGAAAAGCTCAGCAACCTACTCAAAAGTATGCATGAATCATCATTATCTGCATAACATTCATTTGGGACGGGAGAAGAGGGAGTAGTTGAGAAAAAATGGCACTCCCATAGAGCGAAGGTGAAATAGGGGTCAGGGATTTATTTGCAACTAATGCTTCGGCATTGGTCAAAAGAACAGAGAGGATGTGGAGTCCTAATAAATCCATACTAGCCGACTGGATAAAAATTAGATACATCAAAGGAAGAAACATTGGGGAAATAGAGTGTAGACCTACTCTGGACTCTCATATGTGGAAAACAATACTAGCTAATAAGGAAACAACAGGGAAATGTATAAGCTGCCTGAGTAACTATAGGGTCACACAAATTGCCCCCTCCAAGCACTCAGAAACATTAAGACCTAAAGGCATCTTACAATAGATAAATCTAGGGATCTGGGCCCAAAAGTCTCCCAAATTCTCCATGTTGTTGTGGAGAATTAAGGTCAAGAGTTTGAACACTTTAACTAGACTGTAAAGTTGGGGACTCAACATAAATACGTCCTGCCCACTATGTGGAAATGAGAAAGAAACATTACAACACCTATACTTTAAATGCCATTAGCCCATTACACTATATCCCTATTGCTAGAGTCCATTAGCTGTCTTAATAATGCTGTTTGGACACTTAGTGGGCAAAATCCTCCATCTCCCGCAATAGACATCAGGATAAGAGATATTATGGAAACAATACAAAAATTCATCCACAAGTCCATTTGTTGGGGTGTGATTGTGAAAGGAATAGGAGATTGAAACAACACACCCTAAGGCCTCCAGAAATTGTCAGCAGAGAAATTATAAAGGATATGAGCATTTCATATGAATCTACATCCTATAAGAAGCACAATCTTTCACAGATTGAAATACAAGCTGATGGGGGTGAAACCCGACCAGTACTCCAAGACGCGCAAGCAAGCGCCAAGCGGGGAACTCCGCGGGAAACCGGATCGGAACTCAAGTGTGCAGAGCTCTGCTTCGCTAGGAATCCTTTCGCTCCAAATGACCTGCCTTTAATGAGTGGGGGGTGCCCTCTATTTATAGGGGTTCTTATGGGGGCAATCTGGTCATTTGGGCAGTAACCGCCTAACTGCCCAACTGATCAGATTGGGTCCAGGGGTCGACTTTCCAGAGATCGACTTTCTGGGGGTCGACTTTTCCTGGTGATCGACTTTACTTAAAAGTCGATCCCAGGGAAGTCGATCCTCAGGAAAGTCGATCTTCCTAGGATTCGACCTGGAACCTCCCCAACCCTAGAATAGATACCTCAACTCATCTTAGGCTATCCGGACTTCTAGTTGCTGGTAGGTTGTGACCGTGTTTGGGATACTGTATCACCACAAGCTATACGCTCATGGGAGTCCATCCTCTTGAGGCTTCAGTCATTGACCAGTTAGTTAGGGCCATAGCTGTATAAGATATAGACAATGTTTTTACATTTACTGTACTTGCATTTTCCTATATTCTGTAATCTTGGACTATGCCAACCTCCTTTTTCATTAATGAAAGTTTTAATTTCTCAAAAGAAATGAAAAGAAAATCTGAGGTTGAGGATTGTTTTATGCAATTTCAGAAGCTGGTAGAAAGACAGTATGAGTATAAAATCAAGGCAGTGCAAAGTGATAATGCAAAGAAATAAAAGGTATAGACAACACGTTAGTAGGCCTCCTGATGCAGTCTTTAAGGAGATCATTAAAGACATCAGTCTCTCCTTTGATTCAGTGTATTACAAGAAGAGTTGTTGTCACCCTTTGAAGACATCTATGATGGAAGTATGAAAGACCAACCTCCTGAGGCAGCGTATCTAGTTACTGTATAACTAGACTACATAGCTAATGGGAGAGAGTCAATGAGCTTTTACTCATTTTTTTTTACTTCTATTTTTATTTCTATACTCTATGTAAAGTGGGCATTGCCCCTATTTTTTTTAATGAAATTTTAATTGCTTAAAAAAAAGTGATAATGCAAAAGAGTTTATGAAACTATCTACTTATCTGAGGAGTAATGGGATTGTTCATCGCTTACGCTGTCCACACATACACCCTTAGATGGGGAAGGTGGAGAGAAGGCATCGACATATTGTCTCGATACAGGACTAGCCATGCTTAATCATGCTGGCTTAGAAGAACATTTTTGGGACTATGCATTCATGGAAGCACTACATGTTTACAATAACTCTAGGTGGAATTTCCCCATATGAAGCAATGCATCATAAAACACCTGAATATTTTAAGCTAAAGGTGTTTGGATCCATATGCTATCCAAAGGGCGGAAGCAATGGTGGATGTTACTCTACTGTTCGAAGGAGGAAATTTTGACAAATCGACACAATTTAGGTCACCGTGTTCTTTGCGGGAATAAATTTGGTAAGGAATGCCTTTGATCTCTTCCTTGGAGCAATCAATGGTGATAAAATTGATACTTATTTCTGGTGAGTTCTTGGATTGACGAATTTCCATATTGGAAAGCATAGCTTTAAGACGAGAGAAAGATACCTCAGTGTCACGGGTTGTGACATTTTGAATGAATGGTTCGAAACCATCTCCAAGGCCATTGAGAGTGTCTACATGATAGATTCAGATTCGGTGGGTTTGTTGCCGGCAATATCGAGAGCATAGTTCCGGATGCGCCTTGGAAGAGAGATGCGCTAGGCGTATCTCCCTTAGCATGCGATTTGTAATTTGTAATTTTTTTATTTATTATCTTCCATCTTTTTCTCCATCTCATTTCAGAGATTAGGGTTGTGTTTTTTTTTAATTAATTTGTTATTTTTTTAGGGTTTTCAAAATGGCTGAATTTAATGAAAACAATGAGGGTGAATCCCAACATGAACCTATAGATGTAAATCATTTGTTTTATAAACGGTTAAAGAAGACACAGGATCACCTATAGATCGTATTATGTATTTCAAGTTTGAACTAGTCTATGTGTTTTGAACTACTTTAACTATTTTGATATATTTTATGAAGTAGATATATTTTAGGTATATAAAAAATATATGAAAAACCTTTATTTTATGTATATTTACGAAAATGCCATTGGTGCAAAGGCGCGTGCGCAAAAGCTCAATTGCTCCAGGTGGTGGCGCATCGCGCAGAGGTGCATCCTGAACCTTGATTGAGAGCTTCAATGACTTGAGAGACATCTTTGAGGTAATCTGAAATAGATTGTCCCCTTCCTGATGGTAAGAATCTTTTGGCGGAGAGTGAGAATGCAATCCTTTGAATCAGAGGAAATTTTTTCCTTGATGTCTGCCAAGCATCGACGGAGGTGGTACAAGAAGTAACCTGAGTAAGACTCGATAGGGATTAGGGAGATTGAAGAAAGAATTCAACCAAGGATCAATTGATCCTGTTGAGCAGCGGCAGGGTTGGTGAGATCGGCCTTCTCATCGATAAAATCCACGAGCTTGTTTCCGCGAAAAATTGTGGAGAACTGAGCTTTCCAAGCAGTATAACAGTTCTTGTATAGAGTCACAGTTCAGAGATGTTTAACGGAGACGAGAGTGCTCTGATTTGCTGGATTTACAGCCGTTCCAGTGCTCTTTACTTCCCTGACGTAGCCATTAAATTGCAGTGGAAAATAAATTGGGAAAAATAAAACAGAATCGAGCAGGGAAAAAAATCAGAGATTCGTTCTGGTGAATTGATACCATGAAAACAGAGAATGTAACTTAATCTGGAGTGGATCAAGATTGAATGATCTCTCCTTCCATTGATCAATATGGATGGTTTATTTACAACAGATTCAGTTAGGAGGATTCTAATTATTACGATATTGCCATTATATCAATACTAGACTACAGTGTCTGTGACTTTGTTATTCAAGATGACTTTGTTTGAGGCCTTGTGGATCATATAATTACAGTCTTCTTTTGCTATCTATTTATGATATTTCATTGATAAACTGATTTGACATAAATTTGTTTAAGTGTTAATCCTTAAACAAAAAATTATCATCTCAAGATATTTCCTCAAAATTCCCAATAAAGTATTTCATATCGAACATATGTTTTCATCTTAGTAATTTCCGATAACTATTATTTGCAAAAAAAAAATTCTGATACCTAAAAATATTTCGTGATCATATGGAAACATGATTTATCACATCATTTGCCCAAAGCACAATAGGTTCTTTGATCGAAGCAATATCAAATAGCCACGGGAATGATGGAATCAACACTAGAATAATCGATGCAACCCATATTATTTCTGATTCACTCTGTATGCTAGATTTACTGTGAGAATGTAGCTGCACTTTTTATTTGCACTAATAATGGCATGTTTACAATTTATTTAAAATTCTCATTGCTTTTGGTTTTGTATGACTTGAGTTCCAGTGTTCCACAATCCACACGGATTTGATAATGTGATTTGCTTGCCGACTATGAATTATTACTATTATTTCAGTTTTTTTTATCTGATTGTAAAATGAAAGCACTGTTATAATTTATATAGTTATATGGTAATACTTTAGTCTAATATAATGCATGATTCAATTTTCAATTAATCCATGGAACTCACCACTGTAATTTGGGCTTATCAAACAGTCCATTCCTCCTGTGACACGCATGGCATTAGGGCGAGCTACATGGGTTACTGTACTATGTAGAAAGTTGAGGGATTGGTGGCATTGGGTATGTATTGTTATATTTTAATGAAAATTATGAAACAAATACGGAAAATTCTATTAGAATTCTTTAATTAACATTTAAGATCATATTATTTATGTAGGTTGCAGATGGTGAACTACCAATTGTTGCATCACATGGGTGATCCTTGTACTTTGATTTTGAAATGCAATTGCATGTTGAATTTAAGTAGTCGACTGATTTTGACATACATATTTAGGACGGAGATTGAAACATACAAAGAGCTTGAACCTGCAACACGTGTGTTGATTATGAAGGCACTTTGTGACATTCGGGTTGAGGTACTGTATTTATATTAAGGTTTTTTCTCTTTCAGTTTTATACTGTTAAATGTTGATTATTCTATGATGATATATTTTGTTGAAAGTAGTTATTTATGTGTCATGCCTACATATGTACAATACTGTCAATTCCTATGGGTTTGTTTGAAATTGTTCTACATTTCTATTTTCTACCCACTGTTTGACGTTTTTATAATCTTATATTTATTAGATAAAGTTCATTTGGGAATTGGGACACCAATTCTAGATTCTTTAGCAATTGGCAATTTAGCACAGCCACAAGGATGATGAGGACTAAATTCTATTCTTAGAATCCTCAACAATGAGGGCAACTAAATAGTTACCAGGTTTCGAATAAGAATGGACTCACCCCATCCACCCAAGGAGGGTGGCTCAATAGTCATGAATGGCCGGTCAGAACCACCATCTCATCATTTAGTTTTGGTAAATCCCCTGACCTAGATGAATTTACATATGATTTTTTCAAGAATTGCTGGCCAGAATTAAAGCCCACTGTCATGGAATGCATTAACTAATTCTTCAGCGGAAAGCCAATCTTTAAGTCTGCAAACCATACACTCCTCACCCTTATCCTTAAGTGAAACACTGCCGCAGAGATGGGGGATTTCAGACCCATATCTTGCGTAAATTTCATATACAAGCTTATGATTAAAATCCTGGTAGACATGATAACTTGATAAGCAAGGTATCAGAATATTTCATTTCCCTAAACCAGATTGCCTTCATAGAAGGAACACACATCTCAGGCGTCACCATCCTAGATGAAGAGAGGTTTATAGGTCTGGAAGAAAGAGGACTCCCAAGAGGTTTTGCCTGAGCATAGACCTCAAGAAAGCATATGGATTCTCTCCCCTATTTTGCAAAATTTTATGGAATTGCATATCCTCTACCTCCTTCTCCGTAATGGTTGAAGGTGCCCCTCCCTCCTTCAAGAACCATAGAGGAATCAAACAAAGTGTCCTACTATCACCTATCTTATTTGATCTGGTGATGGACACCTTGACTAGAGTCATAGAGAGGGATGTAAGGAATAAGTGTATGGGTATTTACAAAGTAAATAGAACCTTCTCCATCACATACTTGATGTATGCAAACAACATTCTCATCTTTACCTAGGCCAACCCCAAATCCCTAAAAGCCATCAAGGCCATCTTTGACATCTAACATCTTTATAAAATTCTTAGGACTAGAGGTAAACACCACAAAGTGCCTTGTCACTTTTTCTAATATTAGCGATAGCATTGTCCTCCACAACATACTATGGTTCACGCCTTCACGGTCAAAAAAATTCCCATCTCATACCTAGTCTTTTCCATCTCGGGAATGAAGAAGTCCTTGAACCAGTGCTGGAAAATAATCCAACCAATTGAACACATGCTTGCTCGATGAAGTGGGAGGTGCCTATCATATGGAGGTAGGATTTTTTTACTGGGCTCAAGGAGTCTCCCTCCCAGAGTCAATGGTGGAGAAGGTTGAAATCTTGCATAGAATTTCATATGGGATGGAAGAAATGAGATCTCCGGGTCCCACATGGTTTTGCTCAAATCAGAGAGGGGCTTCAAGTGTTAGAAACCTCCCTTATCATCCCAAAAACAGTGAGCATCGAGATAGCCTCCAAATTCTGGCGTAAGAGTGACTCTATTTGTGTACAATGATTTTAAGAAAAATACATCAAGGATAGGCCTCTCAATGAGATAAGAGTCAAATCCTCCCAAGACTCCTACTTTCGGACCATCCTCACCTCACACAGAGGGATAATTGACGGTGGCCTTGAATGCCATATCCCATTACTCTGCCCTATAGCGAGCAGGCTCCACTATCAAGACTCTGGAGGGAATCACTGAGGGCCTGAGGCTATCATGCTTATAGGCCACATTGGCCAGATTGCAATGGGGATATGGTCACCCATGTCTACCAAATTCTCAATATTACTCTGGAGATTGAAATGGAATCAAATTCTAGCAACATGTCTCTTATATATTTCTCGTGATGAATCCAGGAGTTACCTCGTCTTTAATTGCTTTTATTCCAGAGCCATGCTGCTCCCATTTGCTGAGACCCTCAACCACTTCTTCCTGGAAGATAGAAAATATTCCGATTTCATACAAAACATGATGAAACAGGATGGAAAGAAGTCATAAGGGACATCATTTTCTTTTTCAGACCAGAGATTTACAAGAAAAATTGATGTCACTTGTCACCCATTGATGATTGCTACTATACAAATATGGGAGACCAACCTTTTGAGGCTGCGTGTCTAGTTACTCTGTTACTAGATATCATAGCCATATAGGATAGCGTCACCCTTCATTTTTAATGAAAATCTTTAATTCCATAAAAAAGACAAAGTTCATTCAGAAATCAAAAGTTTATCATTTATTAACTTCAAAGAAGTACTTTGCATAATGAGATAAAATTGAATAAAGATCACGTCTTCCCTTTTATCATCAGAATTTTAAGTCATTTAATTATGCAGAGGAATATCCATGTGGAAATATTAACTTTTGTTTTGTAAATTAGATTTGTGAAGATATATAAGAATTACGAACAATTGATTTTGTTGACTTGTGTTTTTTCAGCAAGAAGATATCAGAAGCTATATTGATAATTCTGTGAAACATGGCATGAAACTTTCAGCATTTCGTAGGGAAAGGATTGGAGGAGATTCACATGGAGTTTCATATTGGTATTTTGAATTAAGTTTTGAGACCATTCTAAAATCTCCCTGTTCATTGAAAATACTTAAAATAATTTACATTTATAAGCGAGAACTTATTATGACTGAAGAAGGATTTGAAATTCTTGATTTTTCTCAATAGCATTAATAGATATTTATACGCCTAAGAGTCTTACCACATTCAGTTAGTCCTTCTTACAATTAGCTAATAGCCTATCACCACTTAATTAATTAGTTGCATCCATCTAATCATATTTAATTATCAGTGCCTCTGATATAGTACAGATGCACATCCTTTCCCACTTCTAGGGCCTCTAGGTCAGCCATGTTCTCATGAATCCTGCTCCGCTCTTATGAGAAGGTCTATAAATGGATGGATGGGGGTTATCCCTCAATTTCATTACTCTTTTTCTCTATTTTCCCTGGTGGATTCTGGTTTCTTCTCTAATCTAATACAAAGTATCTTAACATCAGGCCTTGTTTGGTAACAACATCCAGGAGTTTTCTTGGATTGCTTATTTTCTTATACAGTTTAAGCTTATCTCCGATGTATTTCTCAGGTATTGTTTGGCCATATCACTGTTATTAAGCAATTAACGGCCATGAAATTGTAGTTTCAAAACGATATTAGATTATTGGCAATTGTGCATGGTGAAGACGTGATAACCCGGTGTCCATGAAGTGCCGGTGTCTTCTTTCTATTTTTTTCCATTTGTTGATGCCTTAATACTATAATAATGGTGTTAACCATAGAAATACTTTAACATTGTCGGATTGAAATTTCCTTATTGCGCTCACATAGACACCGATTCTCGATCGATTCTTCAATTTGTTAAAACAGTTGTAAAAGTTATATTTAGTACTGTTGGCCTGATTCAAAGCTTCTTCCACTTTCTATAGATCTCTTGGTTTTTCTCTATGATATCTTCCACCACAGCTTGATTAGAAGGAACATCAGAAATGTCAACTGCTTTTTTGGGTTGATGTCTATATCTGCCACAAAAGGAATGAAACCAGTTGATCTGTTTACCATATTATTAAATGGGAATTCTGCTTGTGGTACACAAGAGTCCCATTTTTTTTTGTTTACTCCAGTACTTCTACTAGTGTTCTCAACAGATTTCCCACAGACCTGTTAATTACTTTAGTCTGTCCATTAGGCTGAGGGTGACAAGTTGATGCAGTACAAAATATCAGTATAGATGCATCCACAAACCATTTTAATGCTCTTGTCAGGGGACCTGGAAATTTCCAATTGGGCTGTAATTGGCTTGACCTTGGTCAAGCCAATTCACAATCATCTTAAGGAATAATCCACTCACATCAATTGGGCTGCCCATTACCAATGATGTGAGTATAAATACAATGGGCCCATGGAGGAGAAGATCATTCTTGGTTATTGTGCAAATTGAGGTAATTACCTTTAATTCTCTTATCTCCCGATTCTTGCTATTATTCTATCTTTCTTCTACTTCTCTTCCACTATCTTCACTGTTCTTCTACCTTTTTCTAGATCTAGATCAAACTTGGTGGATTCCAAGCATCCGATCTGTTTATTGTGAAGAAGATCTTCCTTCTTCTTCACTTCCTCCACTCTTTTACTGTTTTTTGGAGCTTCACTCTACATCACAAATGGTACTAAAATTCAGTTTAGTCCCAAACCTTTCCCATAAAGTCCTCCCAAAATGAGACAAGAACTTTGTATCTCTGCCAGAAATTATAATTTTAGGAACCCCATGCAATCTAACAATGTCCCTGAAAAATAATTGGGCCACATAGACTGCATCACTGCTCTTTTTGCAAAGCAAGAAGTGAGTCATTTTTGAAAATCTGTCTACCACAATAAATATGGAATAAAATCCAGACTGTCTTTGGTAGACCCAAAATAAATTAGGAATAGGCAAAGGGATATAGAATACAATGTTTTGCTTAGTTCCCTTGGCCTCTTGGCATATTTGACAACTCTGAATAAACAACTCTGCCTGACCACCCATCTTTGTCCAATAAAATCTATTTTTCAGTTCAGCCACTACCTTGTCTCTGCCCAAATGTCCTGCCAGCCCCCCAACATGTAGGTTTGCTATTAATTGACTTCTTAGAGGGTCCATAGGAATGCAGAGTCGGTTCTTATAGAAAAGAAAGCCTTCCTGAATTTTATAGTTTGTCACCATTTCCCTTTCTCTGCACAATTTCCAGTACTGACCAAAGTCCTCATCATCTTCATATAAATTCTTCACTCTTTCAAAATCAACTATCTTACTTCTTAAGATGGTTAACAAGTTCTTTCTGCTGAGAGCATCTGCAACTCTGTTGCTGGTCTCTGTTCTGTGTTTAAGTGAAATGAAACCTCTGCAGAAAAAAAATCCACCTTGCATGCATTCTATTTGTGCTCTTGGAGCTATTGCCTTGCTTGAGGGCCATACGATATGTTTTTATTACAAATTCATTTTGTAATAGGTAGGGTTCCCATGTTTTACAAACTCTCACCACTGTATAGAGTTCTTGCTCATAAGTGGTCCAATTTCTCCTTTCCACAAATAACTTCTCACTATGAAAGGCTACTGGATGGCCTTCTTGAGTTAGGACAGTCCCCAAATGCTACATCACATTCTACCTCAAACATCTTTGAAAAGTCTGGTAAACTGAGCACTGGTGTCTGTTGTAACCTTCTTTTTAAAACATTAAAAGCATGTTCTGCCTCAGCTGTCCACTGAAAAGCACTTTTTTTAAAACAATCAGATATTGGAGCTGCTATTGTGCTAAAATCATGCTAAGCCAAGGAAGCTCCTCACTTCAGTAAGATTAGAAGGTGGCACCCAACTGTTCAAGGCTTCAATTTTTGGTGCTGCTATTGTGCTAAAATCATGCTAAGCCAAGGAAGCTCCTCACTTCAGTAAGATTAGAAGGTGGCACCCAACTATTCAAGGCTTCAATTTTTGCTGGATCAACTTTTAAGCCTGGGCCCCCACTATGTATCCCAAGAATTGAACTTCATGTACAATAAATTCACATTTTTGCAAGTTCAATTTCAAGTGGTTGTTCTCTAATAACTGCAATACTCTCTTGATATTCTTCATATGTGTTTCTCTGTCCTTGCTGAATATCAATATATCATCAAAATATACCACCGCAGACTTGTTAATTAGGGGCTTTAGTACTACCACCGACTCATTATGCAAAATTGCAAACTAAGTGTTCTTTTGAATTATTTTTGTACTGCCACTAACACATTGGGTTTTTTGGTGGGCTGATTTTTCTCAGGTGGAAGTGGTAGTAGTGCAACCTTCAGACCTTCCACTTTAATGATATACTGATTGGTTCTCCCATTGTAATGTGCACATCATATTGCCATGATCTGCCTTAAGGTTCCGCATCTCCCTTAGCCGGATCCGACCCTAAAATGAATAAAAACAGTCCCAATTTTTATTTATTTTAAGGCCTTAAATTTTTATAAATATTTTTATGCCAAAAATTTATACATTGGCCCATGAAAAGAGCTATAATTTTTTTAATATAAACTCCTCCTACTCGTAAGACTTTATGTTTGTTTTAAACAAAATGAATATTTATTTATAGACTAACCTTGTACGTTTTGAATTCTATCAATATGTGACTAAAAAAGTGTAGTTAAATAAATTATAGAGTTTGGGACGGGAGAAGGAGTAGTTGGGAAAAAATGGCACTCCCAAAGAGCGAAGGCGGAATAGGGGTCAGAGATTTCTTTACAACTAATGCTTTAGCATTGGTTAAAAGAACATAGAAGATGTGGATTCCTAATAACTCCATACTAGCGGACTGGATAAAAATTAGATACATCAAAGGAAGAAACATTGAGGAAATAGAGTGTAGGCCTACTCTGGACTCTCACATGTGGAAAACAATACTAGCTAATAAGGAAACAATAGGGAAATGTATAAACTGCCTGAGTAACTACAGGCTCACACAAATTGCCCCCTCCAAGCACTTAGAAACATTAAGGCCTAGAGGCATCTTACAAGAGATAAATCTAGGGATCTGGGCCAAAAAGCCTCCCAAATTCTCCATGTTGTTGTGAAGAATTAAAGTCAAGAGTCTGAACACTTTAACTAGACTGCAAAGTTGGGGACTCAACATAAATACGTCCTGCCCACTATGTGGAAATGAGGAAGAAACATTACAACACTTATACTTTAACTGCCATTACACTAGATCCCTATTGTTAGAATCCACTAGCGGCCTTAACAATGCTGTTTGAACACTTAGTGGGCAAAATCCCCCATCTCCCGCAATAGACATTAGGATAGGGGATATTATGGAAACAATACAAAAATTCACTCACAAATACAGTTGCTGGGGGGTACACTGGACTATGTAGCATCCCTTTCCTGGAAAATATGGTGTGAAAGGAATAAGAGATTAAAACAACACACCCTAAGACCCCTAGAAATTGTCAGCAGAGAAATTATAAAGGATGTGAGCATTGCTTATGATTCTACATCCTATAAGAAACACAATCTTTCATAGATTGAAAAACAAGGAGTCCAACCTCTCGAGGCTTCAGTCCTTGGCCAGTTAGTCAGGGTTATAGCTGTATAAAAGATAGATAATGTTTTTACATTTACTGTACTTGCATTTCCCTATATTTTGTAATCTTGGGCTATTTCCAACCACTTTTCAGTAATGAAAATTTAATTTCTCAAAAAATAAATAAATTTTAGAGTATTTTTTTTAATTTTTGAATTCTATCAATGTGGAACTAAATAAAGTGTACATGTGTTAAGTAAATTCCTCTATATAAATTATAATGTTCTTTGTACTTTTTACATCCTATCAATATGGGACTAAATAAAGTGTACATGTGTTAAATAAATTCCTCTAAATAAATTATAGTGTTCTTTATATTTTTTATATCCTATCAATATGGTACTAAATAAAGTGTACATGTGTTAAATAAATTACAGTGTTACAATGAATTATAGAGTGTTATAATAAATATATTTATTATAATTTTTTTCTATATAATATATTTTTAACTAAAAAATTTAATTGATTATTTTATTGTTAGGGATTGATATATAAAAAATACATGAATTTTCCTTCTTTCTTAATATTTTAAAAAATTCCACTAACGCAAAAGCTCAAATGCTCTATGTTGTGGCGCATCACACAGAGGTGCATCCTGAACCATGATCTGCCCAACAGTACATGGGCTGCATCCATATTGACAACATCACATCTGACCTTTTTTTTTTAAAGGCGATTTAGATTAAAAATAAAATAAAGAGATTACAAACTACAATGAAAAAGAAGAAAGACAATTAAATAAACAACTAAAAGTACGATAGGATGTGTGGAATCAGTATAGCTTGTTAATCCTCGGCTTGTAGGTCAGTAACCAATAGCGAGGCTTCCTCCCACCTTCTGATAGTTGTATCTTCTAAACTTAACCTGTGCGCTTTTTTAAATAGGCGGTAGTCATAGATGATAGCCAAATCTCGTATGAAATCCCTTGCGACGACTTTAACCGGCCGAGAGAGCCCCTCCTTGTGTCGTAGGTTCCTCTCCCTCCAAAGATGCCATATAAATATTGCAAGTGCATTCCAATGTAGTCCCCAGCATGGTGCTGACTTCCTGAATTTGGATATCCCTTTCATGATATCGCCCACCCTTATATCTCATTGCTTTATCGTTGTGATACCCACAGTCTTCCATAGAGCATAATCTGTCAAACTTGTAAATTCGTTCCATCTGACCTCATCCTTGTACTTTTTCTATTGCTTTGTTTTCATATCATACATTTTGGCTAGCTCCTCATAAGACATCACAATTCAAGATCGATTCATATTCCTTACTTGTCCATTGAGCCTGGCGAGGAATAGATCAGAATCGTCCATTGTGACATCGGTTATACCTAGAGTGTCTAGTATGCAACATGCTATTGAACTTGGCTTTATACTTAGAAGCATTTGTAAGTCGATATGCAATCCACGAAAAGATCTGATCTTTCCTGATCAGATTCTCTCTACCTCACATGAGAATGATGGCTCTCTCTATTCTCTCAATTCTGACCTCACACAAAAGTACTGATCTGAAACGTGTAATCAGATTAGAAAAATAGAAGTGGAGGAAGGAAAAATAAGAACACACAACAAAAGAGAATGTTTTGTTAACGAGGTTCAGCTGTGCTTACTCCCCGGGGGTGATTGAGTACCTCCTACCCTTGGTGACAAAAATTACAGACGGCAGAAAATTATCCAGCACACATACAAGAGAAAAATTAGATGCTATTTATAATTAATTATCTAGGGAGGCGTGCCTTAGCCCTTGATAACTAATTAATCCAGCAGACCCAATAAGAATTATTAGCCCATGAAAAATATTCTCCATTTAACTTATGCCTCCCTTATAATTTAATTAATTACTCACTGAAATAATTGCAAATAACTCCTTGCTATTAATTTCAATGCAATTAACTCCAACAACATCCAAATCGTTTTCACACTTTTTGAATCGTCTGTTGAAAGTTCATTACTCACGATCTTGAACTTGAGGCAAATACATACTGTAGTGTACTAGTATGCTCCATACCTCAACAAAAGTGGCACATCTTGTTACCTTAGGTAAAATTTCTGCCTCGAAGACTCAAGATAAAATCCATTTGCATCACTTGAATCACTTCTCCATCAACAAACGATAGTTACAACATAAGCTCATATTCTCGAAGGAGAACTGCAAACTAAGCCCTCCAAGAATAGTTATCTCTGTCTTAATGTTCTTGATGTCGATTGGTTTCCCAATGCCAACTACTGGGGATGCAGATCGATCACTCATGAGTCATGACCGGTATCAAGAAATGACGATGATGACCTATCTAACAAAACAAGAAAGCAGAAAACGACCACAAGATCTATAATTTCTCTAGCGACTGATTCTATATAGGCAAATCCATAGTTTTGAAAGCGTCGCTTTAAGCGCGCTAAAGCTCTCTTGGAGGAGCACTTTTTCCAGCGCTTTTCCTAGAGCGGGTAATCGAATGGTGAGATGTAGGGAGAATCCCTGGAAATCAGATTAAAAAAGAAATGGAGAAGAAGAAGAAAGATTCTTCTAATGGAAGGGTGGAAGAATACTTGGAATCAACCAAGATTTCAGATCTAAATCTAAGAAGGTAGATGAAGAACAGTGAAGAAAAAGTTAGAACAGTAAAGGAAACGAGAGAGAAAATATCAAGAGGTTAATACCTTGCTTTGCACAAATTTTAATAATGATCCTCTTTGTTAGGCCCATTGTATTTATACTTACATCAATGATAATGGGCAGTCCAATTGATGTGAGTTAAGAATTCCTTAAGAGGAATGTGAATTGGTTTGACTAAAGTCAAGCCAATTATAGCCCAATCGAGAATCCTTTGATCCATTAATCACAGAATTATAATGCTCAGAGGATGCGGTGATAATAGGGTCTTCTACTACATCATGCACCCCTTCTATAGGTTCAATTGTCCCCAATTGATCTCTAGTAACTACTCAGGGAAAAAGAGCTTACTATTTCTGGGATAACATTGATTCTATTCTCTCTGGATGAGGGAAAGATAAAGGAAGGAGTCTAGAAACAATCCAGGATTCTCCTACAAGGGATTTCACATTTCCACCATGTGGAAGAATATCCTAAAGTGTAAACATGACATTGAGAGGTTAATGTCTTGTGGGGATAATTATCATCTTACACTAACTGGGCTATAAAAACAGGAAGTTCTCTGCAGAAGATCTGTGAGGCCTTATTCACCCCTAGACAATCTGACCCTTTAGCTAGAGGTATTTGGCCCAAGAAACCCACTAAGTTCTCAGTCTTCCTATGTAGGTTGAGATGGGACTTCCTCCCATCCTTTACCACCCTTAGAACCTGGGACGTTCTTGCCCCCAATCTCTGCATTCTTTGTAAATAAGAGCCTGGAACTAGAAGCCATATCTATTTTAACTACCCTTACTCCAAAAACATACTCCTACCTTGCTCATAATCTACCAATCATATTGTCTGAAAGAATGTGAATTTGCAGGGACCTCAAGGAGGAGATATCAGACTGAGGGATGTTATTGACTGCATCCAATCCCTAACGGTAGGTTCAAATTGTTGGAGATTACTTTGGATGTTAATTGGAGGAATTACTTGGCATGTGTGGCAGGAGAGGAATAGAAGGCGGACAATTGGAAGCTTTAGATCTGAAGAGGTGGTTATGATAGAGGTTATAAGAGACAACAAGATATGTTTTGAGGTCAAGACCAAACCCTCTGATTTAGGTTTGGCTGAGGCAAATGCTATGAGGCAATGGTTGAGCAGTTAGTTTTTGGCATCTCTGTTTCCTATTTCTGGTTTCTGCCCACCGTCATGTACTTGTTTTTATTTTCTACACATCCCTAGAGGACCTAGCTACCCCTGTGCAGTGCTTGTCTGTTAAGGGGTTTATTTTTTCTCTATTGTTGTAATACTAGGCAAGGCCCACTTCATATCTAATGAAATTTTAATCTTATCAAAAAAAAAGATTCCACATAGGCGAGAGCCTATTATGGAGGAAGAAGGATCTGAAAATCTCGATCCTTCTCAATAACACTGATAGATATTTATACATTTCAAAAGTCTAGCCACATTTGGTTAGTCCTCTTTACAATTACCTATTGGTTATTGCCACCTTATTAATTAGTTATATTCATCTAATTATATTTAATTAACTCTAATAGCAATGCTTACCCAACAAAGTTTTTTAAAATCTCGTTTTTGTAACTTTGATTTAGGTATGAAGATGATCCTATTATTGGTCATCGACTATATCGGGAGACCAGAAAAATTCAGACTAAAAAATTGAAAGGAAAGGGATTACCAACTATTCCTCTTATATCATGCCAGTGGGAAACTGTTGCAACTAATCTAGATGAATTTGAAGAAGTTTCTGTAAGTTTTTTATATTATTAAATTACACTTTTAAGCTGCTGTGAGTTTTTTTAACGATTCATTATTTCATTTTGAAGAACAATAATTGTACGTCATTCATATTTGATTTGTAAATGGTAAATGTCATCAATTCACTCTTGGCTTGTTAATTTCTGATCATGGTTCCTAATGTACGTGCTTAGGCATGCCTAAGTGCAATTGCGCTACTTGGTTTCGCTTTTCCAGGCGCCTCCAATTTAGACGGATCCTGATCCAAGGCCGGATGAATGTTTAAACAAAACAACAGGGCTTCTAAAATTGAGATTTCAGAATCCAGCCACTGTCTGAAATTGCGATTTTTTTGCTTTTGCCTGACCAACTCCACTTGACTGTCTCATGCAAGCTCAGCCAGTGTTTTGTAGTAGACCTAGATTTATATTTTACTATTATTTAATATTTTGAAGTTATCTATATCATTTAAAAAATATATGAATTATATAGGTTTAAAAAAACAAAATGCCATTTGCGCTTGACGCACAACATTTAGCAATTAAAATCATATATCTGATATACACGTCGTGTCTTTATTTTTCATTACAATGAGAAATGGAACTAATTATGAATGATCCACATTGAAGTACTTAGTTTATTTTTTGTGACAACTGGCAAGCTTCAAAAACTTTTGTGAAGTCATAAGGGACATCCAAGTATCACCAAAGCTGGGGGACTAACCTCTTGAGGCAGCGTGTCTAGTTACTCTATTACTAGATATCATAGCCACTAGGATAGCATTGTTGAGTTTACTCATCTCCCTTTATTTTGATATTATATTCCTGTATTTTCGAGCATTGCCCTTTATTTCTAATGATAATCTTTAATTTCGTTTAAAAAAACTTTAAAATTGCAAAAGATAATGGATAATAAATTTTAAAATTTAAATATTGCATGGTTGATGAAACCCGAGATATGAATATATGATGTTGGGTTGATTGCCGAGACACTAATTATTAACTTCTTGGTTGGATCATGGGGCTTCTTATGGACCTAACAGGCTATCACCTACTGGAAAAACCAGATGACATTGTTGAATGTTGGCGACACTTTCATGACCGGAAAACATTACATATTCTGAATCGTGATTTCTGATTCTAAATTTCTGATCGTTGTATGTCGTCGGAAATATTATCTGGTTTTGTGGTTGGAGGACTTGCGATTAGTGACTTTGTCTCCGTAGACGACACTGAAAATCACAATTTGTGTTTTTTTAGTATACTAGAGACTAGAGTTTTATTTTGCGACTCGTCACTTCTGATGGGACTTTCTAAAAACACTATTGCGTAACCGCCTAACATTTTACTGCATCCAAATTACAACTTCCTTGGGTGTTTAGTGTTAATTGCAATCTTTTATCTGTTGGAAGACATGTTATATATCTTAGATGCATTGTCGAGCACATTTGGTCCACTTAGTTAATTGTTATAATAGCATAGGGGTTCTGATGAGAATGGACCAAGTGAGGGAAAGGAGAGGTAGTAGAGTTTTCACGTGTATATTTACAATGGAGAAATTCCGTCGAAGATCTCAGTAAGTTTGGTGGATGATGACGAAGATCAATTGTGATAAAAATCAGACGACGAAGATCAATTGTGAGAAAAAAGGTTTTCTTGAAGAATTTACCTCTACCGAACAAGAAATGTGGAGTTTTGGACATCTACAATATATGGAAGAACTGGTGTCAAAATTCAAAAAATTCATTGGTGGTGGCAAGTGTGGTGTTTATAGTTTAAGTGAGGGAAATGCAGAATACTTGCGTTATAAATGAAATTAATGTTGTCTGCTTTATCAGTATGACGATAGTAGAGCAGACTTCATCAGGTGGGAATCGCCATATAGGCATAGAAGGGAAAGTTGAAAAATACACGTAATTCATGTGACACTGTTGTTAAGGGTGGATGAGTATGTAATTCTGAAAAGTGACTTTGGTATATGCATGTAACTAAGGAAGTGTGGAATGCTCTGCTGGACATTGGCAACTCTTCCAATTTCTTTGGATGGATTGTGTTTGGGGGCTTCAACGAGGTTAGATGCCCAGACATGGGACCTATAGTTATGGAGTGCCAAGTGAGTTTATTTATGCAACATACCAGACAGTCAAATACACCTTGTGGAGCTCCTTTTCAATTGACTCACCTGGTCAAATAACTCACCTTGTGAACGTGAAGGACACATCCAAAGCAAAATAGATTGGGTCTTTTTGAATGAAAAGGATAAGCCTCCTGACCTGGGTGCTCTTAAAGTTTTTTTTTTTTTTGAAGCAATTAAATTTCATTAAAATAAGGCTAATGCAAAAAGAGTATAGAAATAGAAACAGAAGTAAAAGAAATGAGCAAAAAGCTCATTGACTCTCTCCCATTAGCTATGTAGTCTAGTTATATAGTAACTAGATACGATGCCTCAGAAGGTTGGTCTCTCATACTTCCATCATAGATATCTCCAAAGGGTGACAACAACTCTTCTTGTAATACACTGAACAGGTGCTCTTGAAGTTGCTACTATTGGACTGTGGAGGTGTTAGCTAGATTATCATTCTGATCTTGTTTTCTCTGTTTACTATTTGTTTTGTTCTGTTTTTATGCTACCCCTAGAGGATTTTGTCTGCCCTGAGTAGTGCTGTCTGTTAAGGGGTCTTATGTATATGTATATACATGTAAAACTGGGCAAGGCCCGCTTCATTTCTAATGAAATTTTAACTTTATAAAAAAAGAGTGGTAGGCTTTTTAAAGTTTACGACTCCTGGCTGGATAACTGTAAATCTGAAACACTTGCTAAACAGGGAATTGCAAGGAGACTTTTGGAAACTCCCTTTTCAGACTGCAGTAAAAGCTTAGAAAGATTATAACTTGGGCTCCCACTCATGGAAACGAAGAAGTCATTTGGGCAATGTTGGTAATTCATACAACCAATAGAGGCACTCTTAACAAGATGGAGTGGGAAATGTCTCTCCTATGAGGGTAGAATCCTGTTAGTTAATTGGATAATAGCTGAAAAGTATACCTTTAGATTTATAGCACTGTTCTACTAGGAAAGCCCATGAAGTTTACTGATTTCCCATGAGAGATTGGGGTTTATTAAATGCTTCTATCTAATGACGGAGATGCCCATGAGAAGTACTAGTCTACTCATCGGAGATCCCTTCCGGTGATCTCTTAAGAGCTAGTAGCCTCAGGTTGTTCTTGAGGGGTTACCTTTTGAGCTGGCAGTGGAAGGCAAAGAGCTTCAGACTTCATTTGCACTGCACGGAGACTCCACTTGCCGGTAGTCACCTTTAATTACACATCATGGTCTAAGGAGTTCCCTCTCGAGTCCCTTCTCTCGAGCCGATCTCTCAAGCAGTAAGCTTGGAAGGCAGAGATCCTCAAACTATTTAAATAATATATCAGGATGGACAACAATGCTCAGGACTTAGCTATATAAGAGAATAACACAATGATATTTATTTAAGTTTTCCTATATTTATTTGTATTTGGGCTATTCCACCCTCCCCATCAAATTTTATTTTCATTTTAAAAAAAATCATAAAAAATGGATGTTTTTAGTTAGGGTCATCTTTCAAGCTTTCTTTTTCCATGTGACTTTATGTAAAGTGTTGATGTCAAATTTACGAAAATATGCCAATTTCGTACATGAGTTTATTTGTACTTAGTTCATTTGAATTACACTCGTGTTTTTCAAATGCTATCTTTCTTGTTTGACACATGCTATCTTTCTTGTTTGATTTTTTTTAGATATGTTTTTGTTTCTAAATATATATATTTTTTTAAGCAATTCTAAATATATTTTTATTCTGTGTAGGACAAACTTTTATCAAGTACAAATAGAACAGAAGTTTCACTTGGTAAAAAACTAAAGATAGACATTCTTCCAGAAGTTGAGGAAATCCATAAGGTTTATAGTTTTACGGTTTCTAATTTTTTTAAAAATACATTATTATATTCTTTATTCTTTAGAAATACAGTTTCTAATAGTTGTTCTTTCTATAGAAAAAAGAGAAGTCACTGAAAAAGCAACATAGGCAGGCCCTCCTCCTTGACAGCTTTCTTACTGCAGATGGACTCACCTCTGGACGCTCTTTGCGTGATAGAAAGCCAGTCACCTATACTTTTGGTACAAACATTTATATTCTCTTATGTCTTAATTTTCAGTCTCACATTTGAATTGAATGAAAAATTGAAAATTAGGACGAATGTATCAAAATGTGATGCGATTTTTGGAAAGAATACATGTTAATTCATAATATAACTAGGACGGAAATGAATTGAAAAGAAATCATGCATGCTAATTTTATCTGTATAATGACATTGCTGCATGAGATTTCATTATGATCGCTTGGTTGAATATGAAAATATGAATATCATTTAAATCATATAATATAGTAGCCATCAATTTCTTGCCGGTAGAAAGGAGGATCCCTAAGAGATGATGCATCTGCATAGACCTAAGGAAAACCTTTGGCATTGTAAGATGGGAAGCCCTAACGTCCACCTTCCAAAGTCTAATCCTTTGGCTTCTCTAACCTATTTTATGAGATCAGATCGAATTGCATCTTCTGTCTCCTTTGTGCTAGTTGAAGGCTTCCCCACCTCTTCAAAAATCAGATAGGAATTAGGCAAAGAGACCCCTTCTCACCAATTCTCTTTGATATGCTGATGGATGTTCTCAGTAGGCTGATTGAGAAGGAGATTAGAAATAAAAGATATGATGTATTCATAGTAAATGTAGCTACCTCCATATCTCTTCTCATGTGTGTAGATGAGATTCTCTTATTCTCTCAAGCTAACTCCAAATCACTAAATTCCAATTTTTTAAATATGGAGATGCGCAGGTTGTCAGCCACTATCGCACATGTGCTTAAGCAAGCACAGCGCGCTTGTGTGCAAGCAGGGTATTTGTATATTTTCACTTAATTTTTAAGAAGATTAATCTACATATATTGTAATATCCTGAATTCCTGTTATAAGTTATAATGCATGTTTTAACTGAAATAGTATAAAAATATAATAGTTCAATTTAAAATTAAGTAGATTAAGTTCAATATTAATAATCAAAATCAAATAGTTCAACACTTCAATCACAAAATATATTAGTTCAATATCAAACTAATCATCGCGTATTCCTCGACGTCAATATATCACATTTTCTGCTGTAGGTGCTTGAGTGGTGAATGGTACTGATGCAGTAGAAGACCCTATTCTCACTGCATCCTCATAGCATTATAATTCCGTGATTATAATGGATCAAAGGATTCTCGATTGGGCTATAATTTGCTTGACCTTAGTCAAGCCAATTCACATTCCTCTTAAGGAATTCTTAACTCACATCAATAGGGCTGCCCATTATCATTTCTGTGAGTATAAATACAATGGGCCCATCAAGGAGGATCATTATTGTAATTTGTGCAAAGCAAGGTATTAACCTCTTGATATCCTCTCTCTCGTTTCTTTTACTGTTCTTACTCTTTTCCTTCACTGTTCTTCATCTACCTTCTTAGATTTAGATCTGAAATCTTGGTGAATTCCAAGTATTCTTCCACCCATCCTTAGAAGAAGCTTCCTTATTCTTCTTCTCCATTTCTTTTTTAATCTGATTTCCAGGGATTCTCCCTACATCAGGTACAGTCTGAGCACTCCTAGTAGATGACCCCGGACGCCAAGTTGCACCAGCCTCTTCCTCTACCTCTGCCCATCTAAGCTTTGTCTCTTTGTCATAGAATTCATTAGCTGCTCCATCAAACCAGTGATCCATTCACTTAGGATAAGCTCGTAAATTCTAATGGCATCATATTTCTCAGCACCATCTTCAATCAACAACTTGTTTGTTTCAAAGTGTTCCGACAACTTCACGTTGTAGTTGACTAAGACTAGTAGGTCTAGTAGATCAATAGTCATCCGGTTTCTACTTCACAACTTATCCTTTCATGATCATTTCACGAAAGTAGGTTAAGTGAAAGTTATTTACATGTGCGAAAGTACTCCAATTTCTTTCGCAACTAGATGCCAAACATCAAAATCCCAAGATCCGCAAGGCATAATCCTTCAACTCATGATAGATATGTACAACACTTTGGACCATCGTTGCTCCAAATCTCCCTGCTTTCCTTTTGTTATTACCAGATCACTCTCTTTGATCTAGATCTGAATCTAGATCAATACTCACACGATAGATAGTGATTTTGGAGAGAAAAAGAACACAAGATTTTATAGTGGTTCCACCCAAAATTGGTGTACGTCCACTCTATATGGTGTATATTGATAGTGTCTAACCTATTACATGGAAGATAGGTTTTGAGTCTCTACATTGAGATATATATATATATAGTGTTATTATCTTGGGCCGGTCCAAGATAATGACTCCTTAATTGGCCCATTAACGGGTACCAATTAAACCAAAACAGTATCCACACTCCTTATATCTCCCAAGTGACTTAAACCTCAACAATCTCCCACTTGGAGACTGTTCACACCACCACACCATTCCTTCATCAATGATCTCGAAGGTTCACTAAGGCCATGCATAGCCTTAGTTTTGCAATGTTCATGATTTTTGTAAGCATATTTGCTGCATTTTGGTCTCCAGAAATCTTCCTCAGCTCCAATTCACCCTTCTCAATGAGTTCCCTAATGAAATGGTATTTGGTGCCTGATGTGCTTGGACTTGGAGTGAAATTTAGGATTTTTAGCCAGGTAGATTGCACTTTGGCTATCACAATGTAGTACTGATTTTTTCTGCACAAACCCCAGCTCTGTAAGCAAATTTTCCAACCAGATTTTTTCCTTGGTGGCTTCTGTTGCAGCTACGTATTCTGCCTCAGTAGTTGACAATGACACATGACCTTGCAATTTGGATCTCCAACTCACAGCTGTGCCTTCAATGCAAAAGATGTATCCTGATGTACTTCTGCTTGTATCCAAGTCCCCTCCTAAATCTGAATCACAGTAGCCTTCAAGCACCACAACCTCCTTAGTAAAGCACAATCCAATGTCCAATGTATTTTGAAGATATCTCAGAATCCATTTCACTGCTTTCAAGTGCTTCTCTCCAGATTTTGCTCCTTCGGAATTTTTTTCTGTTTGGAAAACTTCACAGCCTTTTGTTTTTTAAATATGCAGTCCTCACAGACTTTCAAACTGACAGATTTCAGTTTTGGAAACTTTCCAGCAACTTGTAATTTCTTCAATCCTCTTTCACTGATGTGTCCCATCCTTTTGTGCCAAAGTGTGGAGTCCTCCTCCTTGTTGGATACAACAGAAATGACATCAGTCTCTGAAGGCACTAAGTAAAGTGTACCTGTTTTAGACCCCTTAGCCACAATTCTGATTTCCTTTGAAATTTTCCAAGAATTATTTGCAAAGGTGGCATGGTAGCCCTCCTTGTCTAGCTGACTCACAGATATCAATTGTCTGGACAGACCAGAGATATACCTCACATCCTTCAAAATCCACAACCCTAGATTTATCTTGATGTGAACTTCTCCTCTGTTTAAAACATCCAATGCAGATCCATTTGCTAAATACACCTTCAGATCTGTGAAGTAATAATTTTTCAACTGCTCCTTCTGAAATGTTGAATGAAATGATGCTTCAGAATATAACATCCATGATTCTACCTCAGAATTAACACAACAAATCAGCACTTCTTCATCAGAATTTTCAGAGCAGCTCCCAAGAGTTTCATACTCCTTCTCCTTGCCTTTCTTCTTAAGAGGAGTCTTGCAATCTCTTAAAGTAACCCTTGCTGTCATAATTCCAGCAAACAGCATTTCTTGCTCTGTTAGCACCTCTGGATTTAGATCTGTTCCCTGTCCTACCAGACTTTGAATGTGATCTGCGCCTTCCAGATGATTCAGCTAACAAAGCTGAGGAACTTGCTCCTTGATGGCTACTATTCTTCCTCCTCAATTCTTCTCCCAATAGAAGATCATTCACATCTTCTAATTTCAACTCCTCCTTGGACATTGCACTACTTACCGAAGTGATCAGTCCTGCCCAACTATCAGGTAGTGAAGATAGCAATATAAGAGCATGTAACTTGTCCTCAAAGACAATGTTAATAGAGGATGATTGCCCGATCATTGCAGTAAACATATTAATATGTTTTGTGACTGAGTCACCTTCTTTTAGCACCAAATTGAATAATTTCCTTATTAAGAATACCTGATTGGAAGCTGATGGTTTCTCATACATACCCTTAAGCTTGCTGATCAGCCCCATAGTAGTCTTCTCAGCAGCATAAGCAAGAGCAACATATCTGGTCAGACTTAATCTCACCACACTTAGAGCCATCCTATCCATCTGCAATCATTGATCATCTCATCTGGTTTCACCCCCTTGAGTGGTCGATACAATTTGCGTTGGTACAGGTAGTCCTCAATCTGCATCATCCAATACATGAAGTCCTTGACATCGAATTTCTCAATCCTGATCTTCCCTTCTCCTCCCATTGCTACAGTGTGTGCGTTGCTACAGTATTCCGCTGCTATAGTAACTCGCCGCTACAATACCCTCCGCTACAGTAACCTAGGTTCTGATACCACTTGTTATTACCAGATCACTCTCTTTGATCTAGATCTGAATCTAGATCAATACTCACACGATAGATAGTGATTTTGGAGAGAAAAAGAACACAAGATTTTATAGTGGTTCCACCCAAAATTGGTGTACGTCCACTCTATATGGTGTATATTGATAGTGTCTAACCTATTACATGCAAGATAGGTTTTGAGTCTCTACATTGAGATATATATATATATATATACTATATAGTGTTATTATCTTGAGCCGGTCCAAGATAATGACTCCTTAATTGGGTGGAAGATATCTTCTTCCAACTCTCCATGGAGAAATGCTGTCATTACATCCATTTGTTCCAGAAACAGATTTTGAGCAGCAACAATAGCAAGCAATGTCTTGATAGTTGTCATCTTCACAACAGGTGAAAACACTTCTGAATAATCAATATTTTGAACTTGCTGAAAACCCTTCACCACCAATCTGACCTTGATTCTCTTCTTTCCATCTACCTCTTGCCCTCTTCTTTTACTCTGAAAACCCATTTATTATGCAAAGCTTTCTTTCCTTCTGGTAAAACAGCAAGCTTCCAAGTTTGATTCTCTTCAAGAGACTTCAGCTCCTCCTTTATGGCATGCTTCCACTGAACAACATTGCCATGTTTGAGTGCCTCCTTGTAACTTTCTGGTTCTCCAGCATCAGTGAGTAAAAGAAAATTTACAACAGGAGAAGGATTAAGCCTTACAGGTGGTCTTGATACTCTTGTTGCGATGGATCTGGTTGTATGAACGCCTAGGACGCCTAGGTGTCGCATAAATGCGTTCGCCGGAGCTGGCCGGAGCTCGTCGGAGGTGGTTGCCGTCTGTCCTAGCTAGGTGGAGGAAATGACCTGAAAAGGAGGTGGGAGGGTGGCTGGAAATTTGGGAGAAATGAAAAGAAAGGAGATGAAAATGGGAGAAAAATGAGGGGGTTAGGGTTTTAAAACCCTATTCCCTCATTTTTATAATAATTAATAGGTAAATGGGTTAGGCGGATCCAACCGGATCTGCCTAACCTTTCTAGCGCATGAAGGCAAACACCTACATACGCTAGGTTGCATGATCGCCTAGGTGGTCGCATGAAAAACCTTGGTATAATGTCTTGTCAGTAATCACTTTGAACCTTACTTTGAAGGCTTCCTCACACGAATTCAATTCATGTGCATTTTATCTATCACTGAATTTGCAATATTGAATATTCAATTAATTATTCAATGCAATTCATTCAAATATAAAATATACAAATCCATACGTTTGTATCTTATAGAAAAAGCTTGGGCTGAGAAATAATCCAGCTTTAAACAAAGGAGATTTGTAATGTTTTCCACAATGTATCTAAGATATCCATAATTGGTTGGTACTTCAGTATGTCGTCATTGAAGTAATGCCGTAATGAAAGTACCTTGCAGATAACCCATACATGGTTGTGTGTCACCATCAACTAATTTCAGAAGTTTGAGGTTGGTTTCAAATATTTTGAGCAAATCCTCGAGAGAATCAAAATTGATGGTTAATAACAATATCTCCAACAATCAGCCTGATATCTTTCATTTTAGACCACTTTGCCCAATCAAATTTTCTCAAATTATCTTTGGATCTTTATAAGCTCTTAAGTGTGAGGAAAGATGTTGCGAAGCGTGTTACTTCACATCTTATCAATTCCTTATTTCCATTGGCTTTTAGCCAAGTCGCATGCAAAATAGGCATTGAATAAATGTAGTTTGTGATCTTCTTTCCATTTAAGATAGTAGACTTGCATCTTTTGATCTTGTAAATGTCTTCTACACATGCGTCGCGCATGGTGTCTAAAAGATATGTGGTATCTATTTCATCACCATGTTACCCACACTAACATAATTCGCCGTAGTAAAAGATATAGACACCACACCGGTAGACCTCCTGAAGTTGTCCTTACTTCTTAAGGAGATAATGAAGGACATCAGTCTCTCCTTAGACCAGAGTGTCACAAGAAGATTTGTTGTCATCCTTTGGAGACATCAACGATGGAAGTATTTGAGACAAACCTTATGAGGCAACGTATCAAGTTTTATATAACTAGACCAAGGTTCCGGATGCGCCTCTGCGCGATGCGCCGCCGCCTGGAGCATCTGAGCATATGCGCTCAGATGCGCCAGTGGCATTTTCGTAAATATTTATAAAACTATAGGAAATTAATATTTTTTTATATATCTAAATTATATTAATTAAATTTTTTAGTTAAAAATATATTGGATAGAAAAATTATTATAATACATCTATTTATTAATTATTATAACACCCTATAATTCATTGTAACACCAAGGTTTAAAAACCGGTTAATCATTTAGGGGTATTTTCGTAATAATATAGCTCTATAAATGGCTAGGGTTTCTTTAAACTTATAAAAGAGAGGCTTTTATAAAAAGAAAATAATAAATAACCCAAGAGGCTTTTAAAAAATAATAACGTAATGGGCTGGGCTGGGCCTTCTTTAATACATCTACAACATAAAAAATACTCTATAATAATAATTTATTTAACCACACATTTTTAGTCCCACATCGATAGAATTCAAAAAACACAAAGAAGGTTGGTCTATAAATAAAGATTCATTTTGTCTAAAACAAATATGAAGTCTAAAGAGTGGGAGGAGCTTATATTAAAATAATATAACTCTTTTCATGGACCAATGTATAAATTTTTATGCTAAAAATTTATAAGGTATTAAAATAAATTTTTTTTGCCTTTTTTTTAAAAATAAAAACAAAACACTGTTTTAAGTTATTTAAATAACTTAAAACAGGCCTGGATCCGGGTCGGATTTTACCCGGATCCGACCCGGATCTGGCTAAGGGAGATGCGCCTGGCGCATCTCCCTCTGGGGGCGCATCATCGCATATGCGCGCATATGCGCGCGCACCCGGAACCTTGAACTAGACTACATAAATAGGAGAGAGTAAATGGGCATTGCTCTTTTACTTTTTACTTCTATTTGTATTTCTAATTTCTCTATTATTGCTTTGAAAAAAAAATCTCTATCATTTTTGTAATTTGGGCATCGCCCTTCATTTTTAATGAAAAAATTCAATTGTTTTAAAAAACATAATTTGCCATATTATCTGTACAAACTTGCACCACTCCTTGACCAATAGATTTGATAGCTTCCATTAAACAAAATGGCCCAAGTTGACCAATAAACTTGCACTACTCATGTAGGGTTTCTCTCTTTTTCAACTCTAATGGCCCAAGTTTTTCTTCTCCGGACTTGGATGGATTTTTTGTCGCAACTATCAAACCAATCTTCCTCTTCAATCCCTTACTAGGAAGAACCTCCACATGTGATCTCTACATATGGTCTCACATGTCAACAAAATACTCCGTCATTCTATAGAGAATTAAAAATAAGCAACTCAAAGCCCTTCAAATACTCAATGCATAGGGGGTCCAAATCCAGGAAGAGGAATCATTAGCCACCTATTCTTCAATTGCAACTACATCAGAATCTTACTCCTCAAGCTCTCTTAATTCCTAATCCATATCCTATGGAAAATATCAAATTCACAAGTTCCAACCCTCACTTACCCGGACATTAGATTGGGAGATGTAACAGAAGCTTACCAGAAGTTGCTCCATGTGCCCTGCACTGGAACACATTAGGAGGGCTCACTTGACAGTTGACATATCTTGTCTAAGAAGAACAGAAGGCTACTCTAGCACACTTTAAGGTCACTTGAGGTACTGTTCATGGAAATCATTAAGGACTCCAGCCTCTCTTTTAGAGTCGAAACCTTTATTAAAGGTTGTACTTCACAAATGGAGGAAATTACGATGCAGATTTGAGAGAGAGACAAACCTCTCGGGCCAGAGGTCTTAGTTATTTGAGCTCTAAGAGTATCAGCTAAACCACTCTATCCCCTCTCCATCACATTTTTTTTTCTCTTTTATTTTGTAATCTTGGTTTATTACCCTTCATCAATATTAAAGAAAATCTTTATTGTTTGAGAAAAAAATCATCTCTATTCTGATTTTAGATCTTGGTAACCAGAAGGGCGATATGGCTTTGCTCCAACTTTCATAGAAGTACAACAATATTGTTCCTATGTAATATTTTATGTAATGTTCATTATCAATCATTTTTTAACGTTGCAGATGATTTTGACCGCTCTATCAATGAGGCTATAAAAATAACAAAGTATGTTTTTAAGCAACTTCATTCTCATGCTATTTTAAGCAACTTTATTCCAGCTGAAAACAATCTTTTTTACGGTACACTTTTATATAACTTATTTTTTGCTTGTTTTTCCCACTTTTATATATTAGAAGAAGACCAACTTCTCCAGAACAACATGTTGGCAGAAAGGATGTTTCAAAGCCTGAGACATCAAGCAACGGTAATAAGTCTAATGGGCCATCACACATTCCCCAGCATCTCTTTTACGATAACCAGTCACCAAAGTTTTCTGAATACGAAGAAAGTGATGGAGAGGACAAGAATGGAGTTCTTGATCGTAGGTAAATTTCGATAAACTTTTCTTTGTCATGTTTTTTTGCCGGAATTTGCAACCTGATTATTTGTAATGTTTTGCAATAAATACAGCGACAGACGGAGGAAAAGGTCTCAGAGGTATTCAGAGAAGGATTATGTAGAGGCCATTTCAGAGAATGATGCAGATTTTGATAGCGATGATGAAATAGTAGGAGAGGTAGTTTATGATGAGGAGTACCTAAGACAACGCAAACAAAAAAAGATTTCAAGTAGTTCTGAGGGAGACGAGGAGTATTCTTGGGAGGGTGAAAATGCAGAAGAGGAGGAAGAGGAAGCTGAAGATTCCTTGAGTATTAGTGAAGATTCAGATGACTCCAGCCATTTGAGGAAGTTTTCAGCTCGCAGTATGCATGGGACTAAAAAACTAAGATCTGTTGATGATCATCAAGCTAGTCCTAGGCGAAGTAGGAGATCAACACGGCCACGGATCAATTACAGGCAGTATGAAATCTCTGAATCGGAAGCTGACTCTACAAAACTAGAAAAGTCGAACGCATCTGATATGCGTTCAGATCCTAATAGTGATCCTGAACTATCCATTCCAAGCCGTGATTCTAGAGATGAGGATGGTATAGAGATGAAGGATTTTAACCCCAACCATAACCCCAATCCTAACTCAAACCCCAACCCTCCCAAAAATCCAGATATTGTTACAGCCGTGGAAGAGGCACCAAAGAAGCAGTTGATGGAGCAAAATAACAGCAACCCTATCCAAGAAGGTTCCCAACAGCGACGGTTCCTTGACCTTAATGAGCTAGCGGGATTTGATGATGGATCTAGCCCTCCCTCTATCCAAGGAGACGGTGGTAATAATTTCTAGGACCATCATGGGATATAAAAATAATTCAAAATCCCGGTGTTTAGTTGTTCCTTCAGTGATTGCTTGCTGGTTGCAGCAGTCGTTAGCATATTTTTCACAAGCTTAGTTGTTGTAGTTGTAGTTTACTAGTTTATTTTATTCATGGGTCGTGAAGAATTTGAAAATGTGTTGATAGGTTTGGTAGATAATGATTGTCATGAAATGAAAGTAATGCAATGTATTACTAATTTGATCATGTAGTTGGGAATGCCGGAATGGACTCATAGTTTTCTTTCTGCACTACAAATCGTCAAAACCAATGTACACTAAACACAATGTCTTGATCCTTTGGTTATTACTTATTTATTGACAATTTAACAAAATGTACAATTATTTTCTAGAATTCTAAAACAACCCCGTTATCGGGCAGGTAAAGAAATGTGTGATGCCAATTGGCAAAGCCATCTTTTTTTTTAAACATATCAGAGTTAGCGATTGCAATTGGGTGGGTGTAATATGATCAATGGATGTTCATTCAGCGACTGTGTGCGATAGATAGACGTACACGCTACTGGCAATAACAAACAAACAATTAACTAAAAGTTAGGCTATACAATTACCAAAATTAATGATATACTTGGACTAATACTCCCTCTCAAACCTGTGTGGATACCCAACAAGTTTGGCTTGAAGAAATAAGAACGTCTTCGGTCGGAATGGTTTGGTGAGGATGTTCGTCCAATAATCGGAGCTGGAAATATGTTTAATAACCAACGACCCATTATCTGAACGAATTTGAGATCCATGATAACATGCCTAAACTTAGTGTGAGCAACGAAAGTTTCGCTCCGATAACATGCACATCGGATTAGGAGCAATATTACCCAATTCATATTAAGACTCAAATCCTAGATGATTCACAACAGATTTCAATGGTATTGACTAAGTCAACGAGAGTATTTATATGAATTAATACAACGGTCAGAGTGATTAGTAACTAATCATGGTTGTTATCTATTTCAACTTGTATTGCTCTTTAAGTGATTATATTTAACACCCTCTTAAATTGCGCATACTGATTTGTAATGTTATCTGGGTGTGAATTGTAATTGTAAACTTTGATCATTTGCCTTAATTTGATGGTGTTTTGTGTGGTTAATGCAATGTATCGATATTTGCTGAAGATTGATGGTGTTTTGTATGATTGTTGATCATATGAATTCTTTACAGCAGCATTCTTGTCTACTCATTTGTAAAAGAATAAAAAAAAAACAGAATCAAAATTCAATATTTATTCAGTTTATTCAGAACATGTTTATATTCAGAGTATTAAACATTCAAATTCATATTCCTACCAAGATTGATAACTAAAAAAATTTTTAGATCTTGTTTAATTAGAGTTATCTCCCCCCCCCCTTCTGGTAGCACGTATTTCAGATATAACAAGGAATGTTTGGCGTGGGATAAGGTTAAAATCTTAACAGTCTAAAAAGTTGGCGTGACGCGATTCGCGAGCACGTAAGGCACGAAAAAAAGATCAATCATTATGGATCTTTAATAATTAAATACCATTTGATAAGCGGTTCCTTTCATTTCGAAATATATAGCAAGAAAATCGTTTTATAGATTCTGAAATCTGACACTCGGGTCTTGGGAGGTACCTGCGCTGCGAATAATCTGCCGAGAACTGATGGAAGGAGTAAGAGAGACGAAGGAGGATAAATGGGGATATCCAGTGAGGACCACTTCCAGCGCATGCATCGCCGCCATCAATTCCTACTACCACCAGGTATACCATCGCCACTTGCTACTTGCCAACCCAGCCCAGCCATATCGTTTTGTCTTTTCTTTTCTTTTCTTTTTTCGAATTCATTTCATCAATTGTGCGTTTGGTTTTGAAGATTTTGTCATACGGAAGAAACAAAGCGGTGATCCTCGATGCTTCGAGGAGCGATCCCAGCTGTGTACTCGCCAATACTTTGGCTGCAAATTTCCTGTTCAATCACAATCCATCTAAAGCCTTGTCACATCTCCAAAGCGCTTCTTTACAATTGGTAACTTCAGTTAGCCCCCCTTCCCCTCCTCCATTTACCGTAACTTAATCTGTGTTATTTAATCCGAATTCTCGATTGTTCAGGAGGATGCAAGTTGTTACGAGAAGGCCGTATTCAGATCGATCTCTTGTTTGATGGACCAGGATGTGGACGATGATGTCTCCATTGAATCTCATCGGGAGGTTTTGTTTATTACTTACTTTGAATCAATGACTCTCGGAGAGGAGAGGTTTTGTATGTTGGCGGAATCTCTGTAGAATCTCATTTTTTTTTGTTCTGTTTGCTTGCTTGCTTGCTTTCTGCAGGTTCTGAAAGATTTTCCAAAGGATCTGGTTTGTTTGAAGAGGGCTCAGTTACTGTGCTTCTATAAGGGGGATCCTCTTCTATCATTGAAAATTGCGGAACAGGTTTTTTTTTAACTTTTTGTTTTTTCAAAACGAATGATCATGCTATATTCCTAATCATATATTATTTATTCCTATAATCAACAGATTTTACCATATAATGAACACCAGAGTTATATGTATGGCATGCTTGCTTTTCCTTTGTTGGAGTTGGGCAGAATGGACGAGGCAGAAGATGCCGCAAAAAGAGGGCTGCAAATCGAAAACAATGATTTCTGGTCTCAACATGCTGTATGCTACTCCTACAGCCTACCTCTAATTTAGTAAATAGTTGCAATCCTGTATGCTTTCCTTTCCTTTGTTTCTACTGAATTGACAAAACTAAAAATTTCGTTCCTCTCTCTAGTTATGCCATGTTCTTCAAAACAATTGTCATTTCAAAGAGGCTGTGGATTTCATGGAAGCATGCTCGCCCTCCTGGATGTCATGTTCATCTTTCATGTATGCATAGCTAATATTAATTTAATAATCAGGACTTCTGGTTATTTAATATAAGTTTGTAAGCTTTGGTGTTTTATTGGGTAAAATCCCTTTTTGGTTCTAATCCTGCTGCTCCAAGCTTAGATGAGTTCCACCCACACCTATGTAATTGCCTGTTTTCATTTTCATTTTATGTTTTCTTATTTCATTTCAGTGTGATGAGAATATTTCATATTTATTTTTCCAGGTTCAGTCATAACTGGTGGCATGTTAGCGTTTGCTATTTGGAAGGACATGCTCCTTTGGAAAAGGTTCTTCATGTTTATGACTATGGTATCATGAAAGGTTTGGACAAAAAAGATGACACCCCTGAATATGAAGCGGTGCGTGAATTATTTAAAATTAATTAATTAATATAAACATCAACATCTATCATTTACCTATGTGATTCGTCCGTTATTTCATTCAGGTGTATCTAGATGCTTTAGGGTTATTGCTGCGACTCTTTGTGCGAGGTCATTTAAGTGTTATAGATGGGAGATTGAGGAATCTGGCAAATGTTTTCACAAATCAGGTGAGTACATGACTGCTACTTGCTTTCAAAATGTTCGGAAAAAATTGTGTGCCATTTTTGTGTGCAGTGTCATTGGCACATGGAGTGGTTGCTTGATCTCCTGGGATTGTGGGCTCTCACTGTTACCGATAAAACACATAGAGCAAATGATCTACTCTGTTCAATGAAATCTAGGTAGGTGCAGATTAATTCCATCTTTTTTCAGTTTTCACATATATATCCTTCCCAAAACCAGTCTGGTAATTGTTGTGCTTGCATAATTGCTCCACCAGACTTGGTAAAACAAGGGAATCTAAGCAGCATGCCATGCGAAAAGGAATAAAGGTAAACAACCAACATCTGAATTAAGTTTGAACTGAATTCCAAATTTTATCTATTTAGACAAGCTTTGTTTCAGCTGGCTGAAGCCTTGCATGAGTACGGGAGGGGAAACCATGAGATGGTTTTTCATTTGCTTGGCCCGGAGTTTAATGCTTTTCATTACAAAGTATGTACTGTTTGATACTTTGATGCACATTTTTCATTATAAACTACATATATTATATATAGTCAGAATGGAAATTCATGATCTATTTAATTACTATCTTAACACGATTGAATACTATGGAAGATGATAGGAGCATCTGATGAGCAAATCGATATCTTCAACGAAGTTTGGTACGATGTTCTACTCAAGACAGGACGTAGCTCGGATGGTACGTGCGAAAAATGAAAGCATGCTAAAATATTCCCTTATCAATTCATTCTATTCTTCTATTATTAGTCATTACTATCTATACTTGTACAGCGATACGAGAAATTCAAAAGAGAATCAACCAGAGAGAAGGTCTACCATTTCTTTGGCAATTGTTGGTATGGAATTTGTATCTATATTATTACCATCATGTTAAGTATTTCGTACATTAGTATTTGCTTTAGATATTAGAGATGGATGCAGGAAAAAGCATATTCTATGGAGGGTGCACAATCTGAAACTAAATCTTCTCATGCAGCTGACAAGGCAAAACTGCTTCAGATATCTTATTTCAAAGAATCAAATGAATGAACGAACAAACAAACAATCGATCAATCAATTTCATGGATGATGATATTGATAGGAAACAAACTAAACTTATAACTTAATAGAGAATAATGTTTAAATATGTTGTTTTTGTGTGTATCTGTAACAGGATCTAAGCTTTCAAAAAAAAAACAGGATCTAAGACATAAATAGAGAATATTGATATATTATTCCATCTTTGACTTAAGCTGCTATCTTTGATTTAAGTAGTTGTTGAAATAATTGACAATCCGTTATCCATGTCCAAGGCTCTCGGCCACTGCAATCATAGATTTAAGTTAGTAGATAGATTCGAAGAGTTAGAGAAAAAGAATATATAATATATACTGACATTTGGAGGAGGGTGAAACAAGGACAACATTCATAGTTGCATTGTTAGGAGGTAGATGAAGTCGGAGTGGATAAAGCTTATCTTCAATGACACTCTTGGTGCACAAAATCAAACCATCGATGCTTGTTAACTCCTCCAATTTAAGTGTCAACTCTTCCAAAGTCGATCCTTGGAAAATAAAGGAATCCCCAGTGTTTTCATCTACATTTCCATTATCGTCAGCGATATGATAATTGATCATTCTTCCATTACTTGCCTCGACTCCATAAACAGGAGGAGAAGAAACTGGCGATATTACTTCCTGTAAAAAAAATCCAACGTTATTTACAAACATTAGGTCTGTAAATGATATATCGATCCGCTTTCGAATTCGAACATGTTTATTCGAATTCGGATTTTCGGATTCTGGATACAGATTCAGACGAATTCGGATATTTGCAAAAGCCGCCGTTGAAATCCGAATTCGGTTGATAATTCCGGATACGGATATCCGAATAAATATATAATAATAATATTATTAATATTTAATAATTGTTATATTTATAAACTTAATTAACTTATATTATTATTTAGGATTTTAAAGTGATTAATTGACTATTAATTAACTTTATTAAGGATGATTTTATAATTTTATTTTAAGATTCTCTAGAGTTTTTTTATAAAAAAAGTTAAATGAATCCGGATTTTCCAAATATCCAGAAATTCATCACAGATACAAATTTTTCTATCTTGATATTATTTGAATGGATTCAGATTATCCAGATATTATTTGGATCGATTCAGATACCAAGGTATCCGAACAGAGTTCGTCCTAAATACAGACCTAACAACCATCAACATTAAGCAAATTTGGTTGCATTCTCTAAATTTTCAATCGCTAAAAGCAAATATATACCTACCTCATTATCGCTTGACTCCTGACTTCTTGAGAACCGTGGTTGGGAATCATATCGATTTAACTGCCAAGAATCATACTAGCAGCGTTAACAAAAAAGACAGAAAATAAAGACACTTGTATTTTTTCCTCCAAAATTCAAAATTCAAAATCCAAATACCAAAATAAGAAAAATACCTCATTGGGTGTTGGGTCCGAAGCGAGAGAATTAGGCTGGCATTTAAAAGAGAAGGAAAAACTAGATTACAACAAGCTCTTTGTTGTGTTTAAAGAAGAAGAAAAGATCCAATGGAAAATAAATACCTCGGTAGTGGACATGAATCTGTGTGGACGAAGTGGTCGGTGCTGCTGTTGTTTTTGTGGGGCTGATGACGATGGTAAGACTTGAATAATTTCCAGATCCCACAAGACCCAATCTTGAGTAGCAGTCCGATGAGGAAGATCATGAGTGACAGAATTCTTATATGGATAAGAGCCACCATTGGCACGAAGGAATTTACCAAAACGGGTCTTGAATTTGACCTGCATACCTTCCACAACCGGTTCCCACTCAACAGACGAGTCGAGTCTGGCAGGAAGATCCTGGGTGACTTTGTGACCGGTGAGACCAAGGAGGTAGGGCTTGTTGGAGGCAGTGAGATAGCGGTTATAGCAACTCTTGAGTCGGATGAAATTGGATCCACCCACAAATTCCACTGTCCATCTGGCCTGTCTGCACGAACCATTCCTGTCCTGGATCACTCCGTCATCTTCGTCAGCCACTAGGTATTTGTCATGGTGGCTTCTTAGACGGATTACCTCGGCTCTGTTCAATTCATTCATGGATGAAAATCGAAAACTCTAAACCCAAATTGACGATGTAATAATTATAGTATCAGCCGACAGCAGCAGTGAGTTGACTTGCCTTATGATTCAAAAAAAAATTCTGAACAACAACAGAAACAAAAGCCCCAAATCAAAGATATAGTTGTAATCTACTAGTTTAGTTTCTATTTTCTATGGTGGATGGATCGGAAATCATAAGATAATCTGGAAATCAATAAATGATCTTGAACAAGGATGCGAAAAATATGAGATCGTTACCTGAGAAGCTGAAAGAGCAGAAGAAGAAAACGATGGAGATAAATCAATGAAGACGTGTAACCCTGCCTGGCTAATTAATCAGACAAGAAACCGAAAGAAGAAGGAAGGAGAAAGACGAAAGGAGGAGTGTATTGTTGACTTTTTCCGAAATAATACACTGTAGGACAGATTAGGCCAATTAGGCCCATTTTTTGAAGCAATTAGGCCCATTTTTAGCCATTTAAGGAATAATAAGAATATTCTTAGAATCTTTTTTTTTATTTAATTAAAACATACATCAACAAAAGTCACAAAATTTTATATTCTCGGACGACCGTAAAATGGACTCACCTAAACATGTTTAGAAAGTTAAAAAGTTAGAAAACGCAATTACCTTCTGCTTGCTTGTTATGCAATATGGAAGATGAATTTAGGAGTCGTTTTTTTTACTGTTTTTATTTCAGATCTTTTTTAATTTCGTTGGCTGAACACCTGAATCTCGTCTTCTGAAAAATAATGAATATTAAAGTTCCCTCCCAATCTAATGATATTAGATTCTAACGGAGGTTGTGCAAAAATTACGCATTACTCTCCCCTTTGGAGGTTACTATAGAATGTCAAAGGTACTTGTCATGACATATATGAACGATAAGAAATAAAAGATACATGCAATACGTTAGTAGGTTTTCTGAGATAGTCATTAAAGATATCAATCTCTCATTTGATCCGTAATGTTACAAGAAGAGTTGTTGTCATCTTTTGAAAACATCTATGATGAAAGTATAAAAGACCAACCTTCTGAGACAGTATTTCTAGTTACTGTATAACTAGACTACATAACTAATTGGAGAAAGTCAATAAGTTTTTTACTTTTTTTTTTTATAATTTATAATGTAAGTTGAGCATTGTCTTTTTTTGTAATGAAATTTAATTATTTAAAAAAAAACATACATCAAGATTTAATTGCTAATCTTCGTATCATTTTTTTCATCACTGATAATTACATCATACACTTGAGTTATATTCCTTCCTTCCTTCTTACGCAAAGTATTAAAATAAATATTCTTAATTTACTAATTTCTTAATCAGTCAGGCAATTTTTTTTGCCTAATTGGTTGCTAAAATCTAAATATATTTAAATTATTGATTTTATACGAAAATATCCCAAAAATATATTTCAATTTTGAGAGTTGACGATTCACGGTAGTTTCTTGTGCTTGAAGAAAGTGAACAATGATGTTAAATAAAATCATTGCTTCTGCTTGCCCACTCTTGCCGTTGCCGATCGAAATTACTTCCACGGATGTATCCTACCTATACAAACATCTTAATCCCTCTCTTATTCTTCTTCCCTCTTTATTAATATTCTGCGCTTCTGTTACTCACTCTGAATCTCTGAGTGCGTGACCAATTTTTTATTTTTAAGTTATAACTTTTATCACTGTTGTGTTCTAGACTTTTCTCAGTATTGGAACCCCCCAAGAGTTATATATCTATTCTCTCTGCTCAAAATTTAATATATTGGATCTTTATTTCTGCCATTCTTATTCAATCTAATTGGCAACTTTTTAATAATTTAACTGTAACATTTATTTGTCAATTCTTTTCTAAATATCATTTTTTTGACTGTAATAGGTACGTTGTATCCACTTTGAATCACCATTCTCAAGAAATTTATTTCTATCTATTTGGTATTCGGGTATGTTTCAATACTATACTATTCTCTTTTTTCATCTTTTTTTATACTGTCATCCATTTACATTTGTTCTTCTTATCATTCTTGTTTAAAATGTACCTCTTTTCTTTTTTGTCTCTTTTGTCTCAACCAATTACTTGATAATTAATCCTAATTTGATCCTAATGCCTAACGAATTCTTATGTTACTTATTTTGAATAAACAAGCAACCTCTCTTAAGAATTAAGTAGACATTTTTCTCTCAGGGTTTTGCAGATAATGTTGAGGGCAAATCAGATTGGAACAATTTCCCAATCCGCGAGATCATTTTTTCTTGCCAGTTCAAAATTGAGCCCCGTAGAAGAATCCTTCGATGATGACGCTTGTGCTTCAACTAAGTCTTCAACAAACAATGATTCTGTATTGGCTGGTTTCGCTGCAAAGCAGTCTTCTAACATCAATGGTATAATAAAAGCTGCAAGTTTTCATTCTTCAAAACCTTCAGAAGCTCAACAACAACAAGTTCAACATTCTCCTAAATCTTCCATCATATCTTCTGATCTCGATACCCATCAACCCAATGGAATTCTATCTTCAAATAATGTTACTTCTGTTTCTTCAAATTTGGCATTACCTTCTAAGCTCTTCGCTCGCCACTTAGTCAACACTAGCATTGCCAAAGATGATGTTACCTCGGATGTAGTGAGCAATAATGGTCATTTCAAGTCTAATGACGATGTTTTCATGGTCAATTTAGATTCTTCAGATCCTAATTTAAGATCTTCCAACAGTAAAGCTCAATGGATCAACAAGAAAGATCAAACATCAACCATAGCACAAAATAAATCTAGAAATCCAAGAATAAACTCCAATAGGAGATCTGATGATGCTGAAAAACATATTGATGTTGAAAAACCACAACCATGTATGTATATTGCTCAAAAAGATAGAAAGCCTAACAAGTCCAAAGTTCAGTCAAAGGTAACTGTTCCCAAAAATAATTCTGGCAGAGGGGCAACATCATTTTCCGAAAACTCTGGTTATGTTGAAAAGTGGCAACGACCTCCTAATCCAACAATGAGTTGTGCATTAAAAAGGAAGGGGGCTATTTCCCAATTGAAGTCATCTAAAAATTCTGCAAAAATTGTTGATTTATTTCTTAACACACTTGGAGAGCTTAAGTGTGGATCATTACCAGAGGAGGCTTTGGGAAATCTTCATTGCAAATTGGATTCGTTTCAAGCAAACCAGATTTTGAAACATCTACATGATCATTCTGTTGCACTTGGTTTTTTTAATTGGTTGCGATATCAACCAGGATTCAAGCATGATGACTATACATATACAACTATGATCGGTATACTCGGTAAAGCTAAGCAATTCGGTTGTATAAGAAAGCTTCTAGAAGAGATGGTTAGGGATGGTTGCTGCCCGAACATTGTGACGTATAACCGCATGATACATGGATATGGTCGTGCCAATCATATCATTGAAGCCATGGGAGTTTTCCACCAAATGCAGCATGCAGGTTGCGAACCTGATCGTGTGACCTTCTGCACTCTCATTGATATTCATGCAAAAGCTGGATATCTGGATGTTGCAATGGAATTGTACAAAAAGATGGTCGAAGTTGGTCTCTGTCCTGATACATTTACCTACAGTGTAATGATCAATTGTCTTGGAAAAGCAGGTAATCTCCCTGCCTCATATAAGCTCTTTTGTGAGATGAAGGAGATGGGGTGTGTTCCTAACCTAGTTACATATAATATCATGATTACTCTGCAAGCAAAATCAAGAAACTATAGCAGTGCATTGAATCTATATCGAGACATGTGTGATGCAGGTTTTCACCCTGATAAAATTACATACAGCATAGTGATGGAAGTTCTTGGAAACTGCGGGCATCTTGATGAAGTAGAATCTGTATTTGTCGAAATGCAACACTACTGTCCTCCTGATGAACCGATATATGGTCTTTTAGTAGATTTATGGGGTAAGGCAGGGAAAGTGGATAAAGCTCGATCATGGTACGAAGCAATGATTAATGCAGGTTTGAGACCTAACGTCCCCATTTGTAATTCTCTTCTAAGTGCATTTCTTAGAATGGAGAGGTTTTCTGATGGATGCTATGTTATTGAAAACATGTTGGATATGGGATTGGTACCTTCCCTTCAGACTTATACATTGCTTTTAAGCTGGTGCACGAAGAGACAGACTAACATAGGGGTTATGAGCTGGTGCTATGAGCTGATGAACAAGACCGGTCATCCAGCTCACGTATTTCTATCAAGTCTGCCATCTGCCAAACCTGGTGGACAGAATGTGAGGGAGCATACAATTGCCTTCTTAGATCTTATGCATAGTGAAAAACGAGAGGGCAAGCGAGGCTTTGTGGATGCTGTTATAGATTTTCTACAAAAGTCGGATTTTAAAGAGGAAGCTGGTTTAGTATGGGAGGTGGCGGCCTCGAGAAATATTTACCCTGATGCAGTTAAAAGAAAGGATCCTTCTTATTGGCTGATAAACCTCCATGTGATGTCGGATGGAACAGCAGTGATAGCTTTGTCAAGAACACTGGCCTGGTTCAGAAAGAGGATCATTGAATCTGGTATTTGTCCGGAACGAATCGATATCATAACAGGATGGGGAAGACGGAGCAAAGTAACTGGATCATCACTTGTAAGACAAGCAGTAAGTGACCTTCTACGTGTATTTAAGTCTCCATTTTACACTCAAGGTAGAAATTCAGGGTGCTTTATCGGATGTGGGTGTCCTCTGCAGACATGGTTGCTCCATTCATTTGTAGATCGTTTGCACTTGGTTTAATCAATTGAATTTTAATTTTTGAAAAGTGAGTGAGTTATTAATTTAATTGCCATTCGTACTTTTTTTGAAGCAATTGCCATTCGTACTTCTTAGTTAGTTAGGTAGTTAGGCTACCTTCAGAAACCTTAACCCTTACCCTTAATAACTACTGGAATCATTTGAATTAATCTTTTTGTGTATATGTTTTGATCCTAACATAGTAATATACTATTTTTTTATAACGTAAGGTATCTTTCTACAAGTGTATAAATGCATACCTTCAGGTGATATGCCAGAGTTATATAATATATCATCAAGATTCGAATCCTAGATCATTAGAAACTTTAATAGTTACTATGCTAATTGAGCTAATCTTCCCGTATCATAGGCTCACATGTTCTGACACGGCCAGAAAATTGAGTTACCTGCGCAAAAAAGTTAAATCCATCCTCTATGAATAAAATTGAAACAAAAACACAAAAAATGTGATGTAGGACAATTCTATTAACAATATTACACAGTACTGTTCCAACTTTTGATCATTTAAAAGAATTGTATAACTCGTATGAAGACTTTGTTAGCCAGTGAAAAGCTTGTACAGATGGGTCTGAATTATCTAGATTTAAAATTCAGAATGATTTTCTTTTCTTTGATCACAGGTTGTGCATTCCCAGAGGTTCAATGAGGTCCCATCTTATACAGGAAGTTCATAACAGTGGGTTGAGTGGCCATTTTGGCAAGACTATTATGCAGGTGGAGGCGAGATACTATTGGCCCCAGTTGAAGAAAGATGTTTCAAAATATGTCCAAAGATGCCAAATTTGTCAAGAAGTGAAAGAGATAGCTCAAAACACAGGACTGTATTTACCTCTCCCAGTTCCTTCAACACTATGGATAGATATCTCCATGGATTTTATCACATGCCTTCCTAAAACTTAAAAAGAGCTTGACTCAATTTTTGTTGTGGTGGATAGATTTTCAAAGATGACACACTTTATACCTTGCAAGCGCACAAATAATGCTAGTTAAGTGGCCAATTTATTTTTTAAAATAGTAAGACATTCCAAAATCCATCACTTCTGATAGGGACACAATTTTTTTTTCTAATTTTTGGAAGGAATTGTGGAAAAGATTGGATACAACGTTAAAATTCAGCTCAACTTGCCATTCACATACTGATGGACTGACTGAAGTAGTGAACATGTCACTAGAAAACTTACTTAGATTGTTGGCTGACACACACCCTAAGCAATGGGATTTATACTTAGCACAGACAAAATTTGCATTCAATGCTATGCCAAACATAACAACTAAGACAACTCCATTTGTGACAGTATATGTAAGGTTACCTCAACAACCTATTAACATTGGAACCCACTCCACGGCAGTTCCTAAAGTGGGTGAAATGTTGGATAGTTTAGAAGATATTCATAAGTGGGTACAACAAAATATTGAAGAAGCAAATACCAAATACAAAGAAAATGCTGATAAATCAAGAAAAGAACTTTGTTTAGAAGAAGGTGACTTTGTCATGATACACCTAAGAAAAGGGAGGTTCCCAACTGTAAGTTATTCTAAACGTAAAAACAGAAATTTTGGGTCTTGCCAAGTGCTGAAAAAGATAAACAATAATACCTATGTGGTGGATCTTCCAGAGGAATTAATTCAACATGTCTTCTATTTTCAATGTGTCTGACATCAGAAAGTATTATCCTCCAGAGCCAGATCTTATAGAACATCTAGGGCCGAATGTTGTTGAAAAAGGGTCGCCTGATGTAGGACAACTACATGGAGATGGTCTCAATTGTGCTCTTGCTTTTGCAAGGAGCACAATTAATCTTAACTAAGCCTGCATGCTCATCTTAAAGGCACTCCTCCACCTTTTGAGATGAGTATAAATAAAGGAATAAAGGGAGGACCAATTATGTTATTTTTGTTATTTTATTTTCTAAGGTATATTCTCTCTCCTGTCTTTCTCTTTCTTGCGCACTCTCTCTTTTCATGAATTTCACTGCTCCATCGCATTTTCCCTTTGCCTTCTCTATTTTCTAGAAGAATCCAAATCTCTCACTGGTGGAATCCAACCCCCCTATTCTTTGTCGATTGGATCTCTCTCATCCAATCTCTATCTCTAGATAGTCGATCTCCATTTGATTAGCTATACCAAAATGTGAGGTAAAGTTGGAAAACTGAAGATACGGATTGCTAGGAAAAATTATTAGATTTGAGATTGGTTTCAGACCATCAACTTTAGCCTCATTTGTTCTCCACACATTCAAAAAGGGTTACTGTTGAACCATCATTGGTGACTTGTGTAATTTTCCCAAGTTGAAAAAAAGGTAATAAACTAATAACATCTGTTTTTTTGGTTAAAGACCATTAATAACATCTGTTGAATCAGAATTTCAAACAAAAATCCTCATGTTTTTTAGGCATTCATGTAAATTATGACAGTAAATCAGAGTTTACGTATCCCTCGCCCCTAATAAATGATTATTCAAATCCTTAGGGACTAAAGTATAAAGTTACCATTATAATAGTATATAAACATACAAATGTAAGTAGAACATACACGCAATAGTTCAAAGTTTGGAAATTTCTTCTTCGTCAACATCTATCTTTTCTATCAACCTTCTAATCCTCCTCTCAACTTCTTCAACCTTCATCAATCATGAGTTTCAACATGGTATCATAGCTATCGAGGTCTATGAGCCTCAATGACCTGGAGACCTTGAATAGCAATCTCAACACTCTCCTCACCTCCCAACCCATTCCCTAACCCATCGCCCTAACCGCTATAACAACCAACACTTCCACATCCCTTGACCACCAAACTCCCAACATCAACTCCTTATTCCGTATACCTATGAACAAAATAGACTTTGTGTGTTGGAAAAGTCATTTCTTGGGTGTATGTGCTCCAACTCCATGACCTCAAGTTTGTGTTGGAAGAACCCAACCCTGACACACTCAACGATAGCGTGCCTAACTCGGAAAAGGTGAACTGGTTCAAAGCTGATCAACTTGTATTAGCGTGGATCAGATCCATAGTATCGGCCTTCGTGCAAGCCATGATCTTGCACTGCATATCAGCCAAAGAAGCTTGACAACTACTGGATAAACTTTTATCACCATTGTGTACCATACACATCAAAACATTGCGTACAAAACTTCGAGCAACAAAGAAGCTACCATCCACAAGCATGACTGACTTCCTCATGGACGTCAAAACAACCGTCAACACTCTACGTGAGCCGGATCCACCATCCAGGATAAGGAGGTCATCAACTACGTTGTCAACAGACTTGACGGCACCTACCAGAGTTTTCTCACTTACCTCCAGTTTCATCCAGCAACCACATTTGATGAGCTGTATAGTCACCTTCATCTAGAGGAAGATTTGATGAAACGCGCCCAAGAACCACTAACACCAATTCCGGTAGCATTTGTTGCAACCCGAAACAACGATACAACTCTGATGCAACAACAACAACCCATGCAAAACCAACAACAGAAAAATCAATATGGTCAGAACAACCAATATTACAACCATGGGCGTGGAAGAAACAACTATCGTGGACGCGGTCGTGGCTACCATAGAGGCAGATGCTTCAATCACTATTCACAATACAACCAACATAACAATTCCTATCAACAACATCGCGGCAACGACCTCTATCAACCATCGAACTTGCATGTGCCGGAGTCCGTCAACCATACAAACGTATGTCAAATTTGTAATCGACCAAGACACCTTACAAAAACATGTAGAGAACTCCACAACCATGCCTTCATCGCCAATAGTGTGACTGACAACATGTCTGTACTATCACTTCAGAATGATGCTTCATCTCATGCAAGCAAGTCCAGCCATAATAGTGCACCATGGTATCTCGACTCCGGCACGAGTCATCACATGCCTCCTTCATCTTCATATTACACATATTCTCAGCCCTATCAAGGTACCGATACTATAATGATTGGTGATGGCACCCAACTGCAGATCAAACGCACTGGGATGGTCATTAACTCATTATTCCGACGGACATGGGTTACATTAAAATTCCTAACGTCCTCCATGTCCCCCGGGACCCCCCGGGATTATGTAAAAATATTTTGTCTATTAGATGTTTAGCAAAAGATCTAAAATATGTGTTACAATTTGATGAACATAGCTTTCGTATAAAGGAGAAGGATGGGGTAACTCATCTTCTTGGCAATAGTGACACGGGCTTATACATGCTGGAGACCAACATCAACAAAGGAGCAACAACAGCACAAACTGCTCATCGTGTATCTCCAGCAGTATGACACAGCTGATTGAGCCACCTTGCCCAACCGGTTCTTCGCAAAATTTTATCTCAAGCTCAATCATCAAATCAGTCATCTACTGTTTCTTTCTGCACGATCTGTGCAACCAACAAAGCAAGGTGCCTCCCATTTTCCCGACGTACTTACACAACCACGACTCCCTTCGAATTGGTTCACATCGACCTATGGGATCTGTCACTGACAACGTCACGTGAAGGCTTCCGCTACTATGCATCCATTGTCAACAATTACTCTCGCTACTCTTGGTTCATACCACTTAGACTTAAGAGTGAATTTGTTGAACATGATTTTATATGGTTTTGTAATATAATTGAAAGAAGTTTCTTCAACTGATGTTGGTGGAGAGTTCACCGATGCAACATTCATTAAATTCTTAGCTGACAAGGGAATACGACGTCGTCTATCTTGTAAGTATACCCACGAGCAAAACAGCATCGTGGAACGCAAGCATGGCCACATAGCAAACGTTGGAAGACGCTTTCTACACCAAGCAAAACTCTTGTTACACTTCTGGTCAGATGCATATAGTAGTGCAACATTTGTGATAAATCGAACACCATCAAATAATACCCAAGGAATGAGTCTATATAAATTCCTCTACAACCGTTCACCGGACCTCAACCTCTTCAGAATCTTCGGGTACCAGTGCTTCCCAATCATCCTATCCGTACGACGCAATAAGTTAGAAAATACGGCCACTAACAGTTGCTTCATATATAGGTTACTCCAGCCTACATAAAGGTTACAAATGTTTGGACCTGACAACAAGAGTGGTGGTTACGTCTCGTCATGTCACCTTTAACGAAGAATGCTTCCCATTTGCAACAACATCAATAGAGTCTGACATAAGTTCTGAACATAATAAATCCCATTTCAGACAAGTGTCATGCAACATACTACGACCAACACTCCTTCCAACATACTACGACCAACAGTTGCTTCGTAGGGACTCATCTACACAACCACAAACGTTAATGGTCTCAATGGTAACAACCCACCAAACCATGCAACTCACGTAACCATTTATCACGTAAAACAAATCCTCACCAACTACCCCATGCACTCTTAGCACAAACTACCAAAACCATTGAACCTAAATCGGTCAAAGATGCATTAACACAAGCATGTTGGGTACGAGCGATGGAGGAAGAACTACGAGCACTCCACCAAAACTCCACTTGGACATTGATCCCTCGTCTACCAGGTATGAATGTTGTTGATAGTCGTTGATTTTTAGAATTAAACAACATGCAGATGGTTCACTAGAGCGATACAAGGCTCGACTAGTAGTGAAAGGATTCCATCAATGGGAGGGTCAGGACTACGACCTCATATACTCTTCGGTAGTCAAGGCGTCAACAATTCGCACCGTTCTCTCAATATCATCGGCACACGGGGGGAAATTATACCACTTGGACATATGCAATGCATTTTTGAACGGAACACTCTCCGAAGAGGTATACATGGAACAACCAACTGGACACCGTGACGCTTCTAGACCGAAACACGTCTGCAAACTTCATCGAGCCTTGTACGGTCTAAAATAGGCACCGTGAGCATGGTATGATTGCCTTTGATCCTTTCTTGAACAATGTGGTTTTCACAATGCTGCGGCCAGTGGCGTATCCAGGGGGGCAAGGGAGGTCAATTGCCCCCCCCTAAAATTTGGAAAAAAATTGAGGACCTATATGTAATAAATTTTTTTTATAGGGGGTTAAGTGTAATTTTCACAATATATTAATATTTTTTAAGGGTTAATATATAAATTTCACAATATATTAATCTTCAAACCCTCTTCTCCCCCGTTTCCCCCCAAATCCATCTTCTCCACTTCGGGACTCTCTTCTCCGGACTCCGGGAATCTCTTCTCCACTTCTCCCTCCGTTGCTACTTGTTGGATTCTCTGGTATTTATTTGTTGAATTATTGATCTTGTTTGTTGTTTCTACTGTTCTCCATGTCTTGACTATGGAACGTTGGACACAACCAGGTTTGTCAGATTTTCTCTACCTCCAAAGTCCAAACTAATTTTTTTTATGTTCATTTGGAATTAAAAATTAAAATAGTTTGATCACAAATCTATGAAACCCAATAACTCCATTGTTTTTTTCCTTTAATATTTCGACACATTATCATATCTAATCATCCCTTTTTTACCCAGACTATATAATACCTACGAAAGCAAATCGATGTATAGCATGATATTGGTGAGATGAAAATCTTAACGATTTATTCTTTTTTTTTTGGTTCTTAGACATTTTATTCGATTTAATTTCATTGTAATTTCTTTGCAGATAATCATTTTGGTTCTACTGGTGCCCATATTGTTTGGATTTCTTCTATCTTATCGCTTATAAATCATTTTACTTTCTTTAGGTAGTTCTTCCTTTTTTGCCAACTTATGATATTTCTGGAAATTGAAACCTAAGAAGATTTGCTTTATTTAGAATTCGATCATTTGGATTTATAAATGTTATATTGATTATCCTTCATCAATAATGTGAACCAGTTCTAGATTTTTGGTGTACTAAATGTACACAATAATTACAGTGAATATGCTATTAATTATATGTGTTCTCGTCGTAATAAGACATTGAAATAATGTAAAATGTATTTGAAATTTTTATTGTTAATTAAATGAATGTATTTATTTTTAATTTGAATATTAATTAATGTATTGAATATTAATTATGGAATGAATGTATTGATTTTTTATAGGTTTTTATAATCAATTATATGAATAGGTCATGCCAAAATTTGTATAGGTTTTTTAATTAGTACAAAAAAAAAAATTCGCCTTCCGCGAATCTTACCCCTTGCCGGGGAATCATAGATACGCCACTGGCTGGGGCAGTTGCGTTACTTTTCGTACTACGAATGAAAGAAACAACCATCTAAGTATTAATTTACGTAGATGATTTTATCATTACGGAAAACAGAAGCGACAAGGTAACAACTTTCATCAACACTGTGTGTAAACATTTTAAATGTCGCGATCTGGGTCAACTCTCATACTTTCTTGGACTTGAAATAGAATCAAAGAACGGGTGCACTGAAGTTACACAAAGAAAATACTCACTTGATTTACTGACAAGGTTTGACCTTCTACAATGCAAACCTATATCTACACCAGTTGCACCAGGCGGTCAACTATCATGTGAGAAGGCAAAATTACTTGAAGATCCCACATCTTATTGCAGCATGGTCGGTGCACTATAATACTTGACCATTTCCCGTCCAGATCTCGCATTTGCTGTTAACCAAGTGTGCAAGTTCATGCATGCACCGACAGATGTACATCTCACTGGCGCAAAAAGGATACTACGATACGTTAAAGGTACACTAAACATTGGCCTCACAGTTATGGACGAAATGCATTTCGTCCATCTCCGTCTACAAAACTCACAGTTATGGTCGACGCAGACTGGGCCGGTGACCTTGATGACAGAAAATCCACTACCGGATCGTGTATATTTCTCGGCCCTAATCTTATATCGTGGATGTCGAAGAAACAAGCAACAGTTTTCCGATCTAGCTTTGAATCTGAGTATCGAGCGATCGCCTACGTAACAGTAGAGCTACGATGGTTTTGTGGACTACTTCGAGATTTGGGAGTTCGGATATCAGCACCACCAGAAATACTTACAGATAGTAGATCCGCAATGTTCATGGCGGCAAATCCGGTTATCCAAACCAAGTCGAGGCACATCGAAACGGATTACCACTTCGTCCGTGAACTTGTCGCACGGCGAGATCTGAAGATCAATTACATTAACACAGAACAACAAACGGCGGATATATGTATAAAGGCCCTATCCAACGAGTTGTTTTCCTGCCATCGTCGTGGACTTCGCCTCGCCGGTGTCGAAGGGGTAATAGATGAATATTCAAATCCTTAGGGACTAAAGTATAAAGTTACCATTATAATAGTATATAAACATACAAATGTAAGTAAAACATACACACGACCGTTCAAAGTTAGAAAATTTCTTCTTCGTCAACCTCTAGTCTCTTGTGCGTGTGCATCTATCTTTTCTATCAACCTTCCAATCCTTCTTTCAACTTTTTCAACCTTTATCGATCATCGGTCACAAATTACAAGTCACCATCAAAGTTTACTACAATATATAGATGCAGCAGGTACAATACAATACGTACAATCTCACGTGCTGCCATTCCTGCACCAAATTGGATTCACTGCTACACCATAGGCTTCGGCTTGACACAGACATAAAAATAAAACAATACTGACGAGTATGGCCAATAGAGCCACCAATGGCCATAGTCGAAGACCACCAGCACTGGAAAGCTTTCTGATTCTGGTATTGGTTCCGGTCGGGGCAGAGACCGATGTAGGAGCCGGAGATGGCGAGCCGAGGATAGTAGTTTCAAGCTTGGGAATTCGGATGTCAACTTTCTGCCCATCATGGCAATGTCCAGGCTTTCCACACACGAAAAAATGATGGCCTCTTCTATTGATGGGAACCGAATCATTGCCGGAGGTGTAGGAGGCAAGGGGGGAGTTTACATTGCATGATTTGTAGTCTTCTTTGCTCACTTCCAACACATCGTGGAATGAGTTCTTGTACTCAAACACTAATCAATAATTAAAAAATAACAACAACAAACCAATGAAAACAACAACGTTACATACAGATGATGTCTCCCACTTGAAAAGTCTTCGAAACTGTCCAGGCGGTGTAGTTTGGACTGCCCAGTTCAGTCCATCCATCGGAGTCACCAACTTTGTACACCTCTCCACCACTAGACAACGCCATCATCATCATCAATATCGCCAACGACGTCGTCATCTATTCTCTACCAAGCTTGCTACTTGCTAATCATTTGAGAATTAATAAACTAGTTGTCTAGTTGCCAGTTGGAGAGGGGAAGGATAGTCTGGACTAACGACAAACAACGATGACATATGTTATTGATTGTGCCTTGATATGCGTGGATCCTCTCCAAAGGACCTTTTTTTTAATCTCAAATTTTACTAAGCTTTCTTCAATAAAACTAAATAGAAATAATGATCAAGAGCTGAGTCCTGTCATCTAACTGTCAGGATTTTCCCATTATCAGACTCTGGGTTTCGCAATTTCCCCTAACCCAATTAATAAGGGAATGGATAATTCATTCTAATCTTTTCCCCTCGTCAATAGATTCAATTCTATTGCACTTGATTGTCATTTTACGAGACAAAACTCATGCTCAATTGTTAAATCATTCATTTTCCAATTTTAACTATGCTTAGCATGCTTCTTATTTGACCTATGCTTAGCATGTTGTTTCTTCTTCAACTCAAATTCCTGCTGTCGCCTCAACTGCCTCTGTGCAGTTGCTCCGATTATTTTAATCAAAAAATTCGTCAACATGAGACACAACACCGTGTTCCAGATCAAATTGAGAGACATCTTCCATTTGTCGTCCTGGAATTTATAATAATAAGTTTCACTAATTTAGCTCGATATCTAAACAAGCTTAATAAATATTAATTTACACCTGTGCATTCCACTCAAGAAATAAACATAATACCTTCACGTGTAGAACATTCAAAACTTGTGCAGACAAGTACGCTTCTCTGATCTTATGCAATTTTCTGATCATGTTTAGCAATATAAATGATAATCCTGGAATGTGATTGAAAATCCAAATCAACTCATTCTCCATCAATTCCAACAGTTGGTTGTTGCATAAGATGATGATGAATGTACTCTGCGTAAGAATGCTGGTTCCATGTTAGTGAAAAACCAAATGATAGTTTTAATTAAAATAATTGCACGCTAACAACCTTCTTCTATTTCAAAACAGTGCAATGTGGTGCAGTCAGAAGGGAAAATATAGTTAAAAGCACCTGTATATAAGTCTTGATGATGGCTTTTCCAATTAAAGTTGCAAGAAAAAACTGCCAGAAAGGGATTCCAAATTGTCCACACATAATACCAACAAGATCAAAAAGTGGATTTGGTACCTAAATATATACAATTACAGTTTCCAAAACAGTTCAGATTTCAAACAGTGGGTAGTGAAAACATGCATTGATGATTTTGAAAAATCGTATCATAATAGACAATAATTTATATGGCTAATGTGTTAGGACTTGGAAGTGTAAGATTATTTTTCTAGCTTCAGGTCACATGCTAATTAATTAAGACACGTGACATGACTGAAAGGTGGAGATGTGATCATTGATCAATGACATCTAACAGTTATCTTGTATACCTCCCAATATAACCTAAATATATATTTATGACTTGTAGGTCAAAATCCAGAGTGATATGCTGGAATTGCATCAGAAATGGTCACTTCAAAAAGAATTACAAAGCTCCAGCAAAACAGATCGGAATCCGGACAACCTCATTTGAGGATGTTGGGGGGGGGAACCTTATCAAAATCATGAGAAGAGTGGAGGGGCGCGGCAGCAACTATCTTCGCGAAAATGATGCCTTCTCCAGCCAGAATGGGGGCCAATTCCGGCGAGGGTGGTGGCTGCTCCGGCTAAGTGAAGAGCATCGAGAGAGATGAAGAATTTTAGGATTTTGTGAAAGTGGGGTAAGGGTTTTTAATTTAAGATAGAATAGAGAAGTAGAAATATAGAATGGAAAAAAGTACAATAAATGATATAATTGGGTAATCAAGCAGATCTTTACCTAAACCCATCTGATTTTTTTTTTGAAGCAATTAAATTTCATTAAAAAAAGGCCAATGCCCAGTTTACCCGAACCCGTCCGATTACCCACTCTAGGAAAAGCACCCCTCGAATACTTCTTCTTGTTTGATGGACCGGTGCATCTTGAAGTTCAATTTCTTCAAATTGTCGCCAAGTGAGACCTCCATCTTCAAATGCTGGTTCGTTGTAATCCACCATCCATAAATGATCTTTCTCATGTTCTAGAGGATCATAGAAACCAGGGTTTGCTTTTATTCTTTTAAACCTATTAAGAAAGCATGGACATGTTAGTAACTTAGTATTAGGTGATAAACTAATTAGATAAGGGGAATTCAATCGATTAACCTTTACCTTTTTGAGCTTTGAATTGTAGGCAATGTAAAAAAGATCATTTGCCTTCTTTTGATTCAACCTATTTCATTTTATGCCATGCAGATACGGCACAAGTTAGGCCAAGGATCTCCATTGCATACTTCCTCATCGTGTTGTCCTTGGCAACTGAATCGGTTCCAAACTCACTCCAACACTCATGCGGCTTCATTGTCTTTCCTAGCCTCATGACTTGTGGTTCCCCAAATTGTAGGTCAACCAAGCAGATTTGTATTTTTCGATTTGGTTGATGGTTTAATGACTTATCTACTTCTATTTTAAGGCATTTATCACTAACCTCATAGTAGGATAAAGGTTTGTAAGGTCCTGGTACAGGGGTATATTTGCAATTTTTTAAAAAATTGCATTTATTTACAATTATGCCACTGTCGCTTTTTTCGCTTTAAGCACCGCTTAAAGCTATAAAAGCTGAAAAGCGCTCCCTGGAAATTGGGAGCGCTTTTAGCTTTTTAAAACTATGCCAGGACCTAACCTAAATATTGACTCCCATGCTACCTTAAAAGCATTGGATTTCACCATATTGAATGCTATACCAGATTGGTAAAACTATTTGCTCAGATTTTGAATGGCAGATCTCCTGTTCTCTTTTTTTAAACGATGAATCGATTGTCGTTTGGACTACAACATAAGAATGCATCCATTGGCCCTTAACATCGATATTTTTTTCTAGATTTCGCAACTACTTGTCTGCTAGGAATGGATGGCATAGTTGTATCGTTGGAAACAGCCATAGTTCAAAAAGCGGAAAAGCGGTCAGCTTTTCCATTGACCGCTTTTTCAGCTTTGAGCGCTTAAAGCTGAAAAAGCGGTAGTGGCATTATTGTAAATAATGCTAATTTTTTAAAAAATATATATAAAATATATATAAACCTGTAATTATTCAAGACATCATCCAAATTATTTGAAAAACATTTACAAGTCATATAACCTAATCATCTAGACGTGCACCAATATCTATATTATCTCTTAAAATTTCTTCCATTTCATTCATGCAATGATGAAATTGGGATTCAGTTCCCATATCTCTAGGGTTTTGGAAGAAATAGAAGTGAGAGTGATAAAGGAAATTAGGGTTTTATTAGAAGGGTATTGGGTTTATATAGTTAGATAGAAATTGGAGGGGTAGGAAGGGAAATTAAAATAGTTTAAGTTATTTCACATGGGTAATGGGTTGCCCCAACCCAATAACCCAACCCGACCCGACCCGATTACCCGCCCAGAAAAAGCGTTTTAGAAAGCGGTCCTGGAGGACCGCTTTGCCGCTTTAAGCTAAAAAAGCGACGCTTAAAGCGTCGCTTTTTGAACTATGGAAACAGCAATGGTGCCACTTCCATCGGTAGAGACTCTGCTAGCAATTTCATATTCATCAGTTATGGGTTGTTTTCCTTTTTGATATTTTTGCATTTCATGCAAAACTTTGGCATAATACGCAGGTGGTACTTTATGGCACGCAAGTTCATTGGATTCTACAGGGTGTACAATATGTTATTTATGTCGTTTAATCTCCCCACTAAATATGCCTGCATAAATCACATACTACCTTACTTTTTTCAGTGATAGATTTATAATGTCATGTTTGCCAATCTATATCTTTACTAGACTTAGGTTTTAAATGAAAATAATCATTTGGTTCGATGCGAATAGTTGGATAGGTAGGGTCATTTCGTTCATTGATCATTAGGATTCATGGTGTGCTAAATTAAAAATTAAACCAAGTAAACAATAAAAAGTAAATTAGATTAAAAAGTAAATTAAATAAAAAATAAAACCAAGTGTGTTCAAGTTAGAACACGAATCCCACTCTAAATTTTTCCTACAAAATAAGAATAAATAAATATTAGAATTAGCAATTCAGTATAATTAATATACTGTTATTTACTGAATTTTAAATTATTGAAATATAGAAATTTACCTTAAGAGTGGGGTTGATGTCTTTGACTCTTGATAATACTTGAGAGTTGAGAGATCTTGAAAGAATTGAGACTTGAATCACTTGAGAGATCTTGAAACTTGAGAGAATTGAGCGTTGAGACTTGAGAGAATAAGAGAATTACTTGTCTAACTTATTCTATTTATAGATTTATAATTAGTGGCTATAGCAGTTGGAAAAAATTCCGACTATATTTAATCGTTAGAATTTCCAACAGCTATATTTATTATAGCAGTTGGACCTGTTATTTTAAAATAGCCTGGATTATTTTTAGTCTAGGCTTTAAAATAAATAAAAAACGTTTTGGGCCAGTTTGGACCCAAATTTATGTATTTTTTATTAAAATTATGCGACCGCATAATCTGTGGGCCGCTTAGTCAAGGCCGCACTATGCGGCATGCGGCAGATTAGTGGGAACATTGGTGCTTGAAGCGTTCCTAAGCGGCAAATCCAGCAATGTTGCCTTCTGGCGCACAACACAATCACACATTTAAAACCATGATCGATTCAGTGGAAGCATCTAATAAGTCACATGATAAAGTAATAATGGATGGATATTGTATGAAAACAAATATTCAACTATTCAAGAGATGCCTTTCCATGAAAACACTTCAGGAAACTACAAAGAAAAGATAACCGATGAAATCAGCATACCGATGCAAGCACCAAAATAGTGATAAAGTTCAGGTGAGAAAAGAGCCATTTCTTGATCTGGTTCAACAATGAAGATATAAATCCATAACATGAATATTCATTAAATTCCACGATTACATTTGTTTTTCTTTCTGACATTAATGCTGCAAGTGGAGCACAAGTTAATGAGTAATGAAGAGTGAGACTAAATTAATCGTGAAAGATCATACCATATTATGTATAAATGACGAACTAATAAATCAAAAAAATAGGTAATTATATAAAAATAGATCAAATCATCAGCCTAAAATACCAAGTACCTTAACCAAAGTCTAAAATAGAGATTTAGATGAATTAAATATTCTGTTAACTCTATATTAAATTCCATAGCCCCATCTTTAGCTAGGGTTGGACATGGGTCGGATTTAGGTTTAAATTATTTGTTAAAAAAATCATTTTTATAATAGAATTTGAATCTATGACTTCTTAAAATAAATTTTAACAGTCATTAAAATATAACTTTTTTTAATTGCTTTTTTAAAGTAATTAAAGATTTTTATTAACAATATTGAAGGGCAGTGCCTTAATTACATGAAGATAAAATAAATTACAAAAAACAAAAGGGAAATGAGCTAAAAGCCTAATAACTCTTTCCAATTGGTTGGGTAAATTACTAATATAATAACTAGATACTCTGTCGCAGGAGGTTGGTCTCCCATACATTCATTGTAGATGTCTTCAAAGGGTGACAACAACTCTTCTTGTCACGCTCCGTTCTGAAAGAGAGACCGATGTCCTTAATTACTTTCTTAAGCACCGATGGCCTCGATGATTTTAATTCAATTAAATATATATAGAAATATGCATTTTAGATGTTTATTTTAAAAATTTCAAGGAATTTTTATAATTTGTAAAATTTTAGGAATTTATTTTTATTTGAAAAAATATTTTCAGATTTTTGCCAATTTTCAGAGACATTTGTAAAAAAATATTTTTGGTTTTTTTTTTATAAAAATATTTTCGGATTCGGATTTTGTTAAGTCGAGTTAGGCTAAATCCGAAGATCGTCAGGTGTAAATCTTCGGGTCTAAACCCAAATCAAAAGAATCTTCAAAATGGAAAATGAAGAAATCATGAGAGTTCGTATATAAAATAACAATAATATATACATAATACCCTTCTAGAATGACACTGTAAAAATGTAATTCATATTGAATAAAAATATGATTGAGACATTGAGAATCAGCTGAAAAGCATTGAGAAACTCACACTAAAAGACAAATCTAGGCGATCTTTTTCAAATCGCGTAGACACCCCTACTAGTGCACCTCAACCTCACCAGAGTCCAACCCACGGCCCTCTCTTAGTAAACTTGTGCACCATGGCCACGATTTCAAGCCATTGATCTGAGTCATGGGCATCACAAATATGGCTGAGTTGGTGGGTGGCTTTTCCTAGAGAAAGATGAGAAAGATCACACCAAAAGAATGATAAGATTGACAGTGATCTAATGATCACTCCTTGACAGATGTAAAATCTGTTGAGCGCCTCCTAAGATCAGAGTGATCTTCTTGCGAAAATGAGGTTGAGATTCTTGTTGAGAATAAGAGTGATCAACAGAATAAAGAAAGAGCAGGGAAAAATAAAAGGACACAAGAATTTTTACGTGGTTCCACCCAATGATGGTGTACGTCCACGATAGTGCACTAGAATGATGGTGTCTAAGCCGTATTACAACTCACACAACTTATACCCAAGTTTAATATAAGAGTAGTTATTTATAGGGATTATTTTGGGTCATTCCCAAAAATAATGACTCGTTAATTGGCTTTGTAACCGACCATTTAATTGGCCAATTAAATACCAATAAAACAGTCTCCATACTTGTAACTCCCAATTACATTAAACCTCAACAAAGATGCCATTGAGAACACCTGGGTTTTTTCCCACTCATCAACTCATTCAATCTTTGTGTTTGTTCCAGATTAGCCACTAGAGATCACACTGTGGTGCTCCCGTTTAATTAGAGGCCATTAACGGTATGTGTAGCATTTCATATTGCATTCAGAAAGCCACCTAAAGTGTAAGGAAGAACTGATGAGTCTACAATCGTCAAAAATGAATCACACCCAAGGGATGATCAGCAGAAGTATAGAGGCGTTTTAGGAAGAATGTTGAGCTGATCAAGGAACGACAGAGGTCAGGATTTCAAGACTGGAAACTAAAACATTCAAGAAATGGCTGGAAACAGGGAAGTAGCAATGGATACACAGAAGGAGTAAGGCCAAAGTCACAAAGATCTGGGACGAAAGATAATCCCCTGCCTCACCCCGACCTACTGGACTGGAGGATTATTCACAAGTGGAGGAAAGAAACGTCACATTCTTTCCATCAACTCTGTAGATTACAGTTTGTCCCACCCCTAGTAAGATCTGATCTTAAGCATGCATAAGTGCATAGAGCTGACTTGGAGCTCCCAAAATATAGAATAACAATCAGAGAATTTGGAAAGCCCCCTTCAATGAGAGCAAAAGCATATATCTTGCAAAGCATAAGTGGGGAGTCAGAGGGAAAATCCAGATTGGAAAACAATACAATGCTATCTTCTCCATGTCTTTCCAAATGAGAGAAGACTATCTAAAGTGCTCTGAAAAGGTGTGGTGGTCCATTGGGGCATACTATTCTCATGGTTAGAAAGAAATCTTCGGAGATTATAAGCAAGGAAACCTATGATTGGCTACCAAAGTGGGTTTACTAAGAGATTTGAAGTCGGAAATGTTTGCAAATTCTATCGTAAATTCCATGGTCGGGAAACTAGATCCTAGTCGGGAAACTAGATCCTAGTCGGGAAATATACTTATTAGGTCCAAGATACAGCCCTACATGAATCAATTATAAACAAAGCAAGAAATTGGCCTACAACATGGTATGGGATGGTAGGAAGAGTATTCCTTGGAAGCAGATAATCAGATGATCCTCCCTAAAGCAGAGGGGGGTCTAGGAGTAAGGAAGTTAGACACCCAGGCAATAAACATAAAAAAAATAGCCAAATTCTGAAAAAAACAAAATCAATACTCTCCAGTTGGATAAAAGAAAGATACATCAAAGACAAAGCTCTGATGGACATTGAAATCAAAGCTATTATTGATTCTTGTTTCTGGAAATATGTGATGGAAAGAAGGAATAAGGCAAATCCTCTAATAGATTGTGGGAAAAACTACACTATGCAATTTTAAAATGGGAGCCCAAACAGAAAGCTTGCGGTAATTTGTGAGAAAATAAGGGATAAAAGTCATTAAGACGACTTTGCTGAGGGAATTTGGGCACAAAAACTTACCAAATTCTTCATCTTTCTATGGAGGATTAAATGGGGACATCTAAACACCTTTGTTAAACTAAATGGTTGGGGTATACCTATCGCCCTATCCAACCCACATGTATTCTTTCATTTCTTTGCAATGCAGAGGATTAAACAAGGGGTATTTTTCAATTGTCCATGCTCCAGACTCTAGAGCCATGTTGCTCCCCATAGCAGAAAAACTTAATGAATTTTTTTGAAAAGTTCTAAGCACCCCTACACCCATCACAAACTATCCAGACATCGTGTTAGGTGACTTTATTGAGGCTTGTCAAAAACTGGGGCCAATTATGGAATGTAATGGGAACCTTATGCTGGCACATATAGACAGAAAGAAATCAAAGATGAAGACAACACACTCTCGGACCACCAGAAATAGTTTTTAAAGAGGTCACCAAGGACATCAGTATCTCCAAGTCTGAATGCCTCAAGAAAAATTGTTGTCATCCCTTGGAGACCAGCATAATATAAATATGGGAGACCAACCTCCAGAGGCAGATAGTATGGTTTCTCATTAGTTATTAGGCAGAATGACTGTGTGGAAAGTGTCAGGATTCAGGAAGGGCCTAGTACCCATCTCCATATTTTTATTATATTATTTTCTCCATTGTAATCTGTAACTCAGGGCATAACCCTTCATTTTTAATTAATGAGAAACTTAAATGCTTAAAAAAATGATTGAGATAAAAAACCTGCTCTTGAAATAAAATAAGGAGGAAGCTCGCCAAGAGCAGTGCCAAGACCCCACAGAATAGCCTCAATGTGAATCTTGGAAAGTATGTTCTGGAAAGGGATCCGGACTAACGTATCAGATATAGATGGATATAATGGTGGGCCAAAATCAGAACAGTCCTTTTCAAGCCATGAAGGAACACTTTGAAATTGTATTGTGTCATATGATGCAATTTTTAGATCAACCCGACCACACTGCATGGTTTTTAATGTAAATAAGGCGATATGTGGACCTAAATACAGCACAAATGTGTGCAAACCAGATCCTGCAAAAGAAAAAAATCATTAAAATAATTTTTTCATCTCATTTAAAACCATTACAATAATACAATGACAACTTATGGGAATGCTAATAAAGTAGACCCTTAAATTCAAATAAAGTTTCATGATATATCATATATGAAAATGTTAAATATTGTAGATATTTACCTAATCCAATGAACGATGAAAATAAATTAATTTTACATGATATATGTAAATGTCAAATATTGTAGATATTTACCTAATCCAATAGACGATGTGATGCCTAATGAAACCCACCATACACCAAATTTGAAATACTGTAGAGATTCTTGGAGATGCTATATTATGCCACAAACAAAATATAAGATTTTTTAGCAGAAAAGTCAAACCTATCGAAGCACGTAAGCAAATTATGGGGGTGGGATAGGCATGTTTAAAAGGCACCACAATGACCATGTAAATGTGATCAAGTATCCACTGTTTTTTTTTCTCTTTCCTTGTGTTTTTAACTTAAGCCCCAAGTATGTAAAACAGATGATTCAACAAAGCAACAGACTAACATGTTTGTTGTCGATGGATATAACTTTTTTGTTAAAAAAAATAGATATGAAATTTACCAATATGATAGATGATATGTAAACCGTAAAGGTTTACACTTTACATATATCAAGCAATACTTAGAAAGTGATAAGGAAAGAAAATACCTCTTCGCTAAGAACATCATTAAGGAGGAAAAACCACAAACCATAGAGCAAGGTACTAATGCCCACAAGCCAACAAATATTTGCAAGTATATATCCAAGTGATTTTTTCAAGTAAAAAAGTACGGCCAAGAAGAATAGTTTTGATGTACGATATGGTTGTTTTCTCAACGTGAGATTTTGTAAATCCAAGAGATGTCTTTCATCTGTAACAAAAAGAGTGATCAGGTGCCACAAAAAAAGCAGAGGCAGCTCTGTTGATTGAGTTAATTGAATCCCACGTATAACATATTAATACAAAAGGCAATCAGACAACTCAACAGTCGTACAAAATATACAACACTATGAAATTGTAGGGAAAAGGTTTAGGCAGTTGATCTTTCCATGAATAAAAAACTGAACTAGTTTGAGAATTTGTACGGTTGAGGGTCATAATGTTCATTTATAAAGACAAATATCACATTGCTGATTCGAAACATGGAGAAGATTCAGAAGAAGACGAATACCAATGGGCGACAATTTTCCTTTTTTCATATTACTCTCAAGCTGTTCCAGTCCTACAATATTTGAAAACCATAAAAACAAATTATTTTCAGAGATGGAAGAAGAAGAAGAATGTATACCGAAAAAACGTAATCCAACTGACACGACATATGATCAAAAAAGAAAATTGAGAAGAAGAAAATAGATTTTCTTAGCAACATTGTACGTTGTTGACAGAAATACCTAGCCAGGCTACCTGCTGTGATCGTTCTATCTGGATCTCTTCCTGATTTCGAAGACGATGGTCGACGGTTCTTTGACCTTTTCATCTATTTTACAAATCCCTAATTGGTTTGAACTTATTTGGATTTCCAGTTGTTTTGTAGAGTAGTAGAGACATTGAGGGCTGATTAAAATAAATAATAATAACTAAGCAATTGCTTCTATAAATCTATGATCTATTATTTAATTTAGGGTTTAATAAAATATTATGACTTGCTGAAGTACGTTTACAAGTTATGACTTATCTCTCTTTCCAAATTAATATTATTTGTTCTCTCAATCCTTCTCTAGTTTTATTCCCCAGATAAGTTTGTAAAGAGTTTTTATGGAAAATAATCTAACTGGAAAACTGGCTAGATATCACAAAATATTAATCAGATGTCAATTTATCATTTATGTTCTAAGTCGTTGACTTCTCTCCATATTACTGTTTAGATCATAAATTCTAATATTCTCCTGATCCTGCGAGTGTTTGGTCTCATTTTATCAAATTCATCTGAGTTTTTGGGGCTTATGTTTTCTCGAAAGATACAACTTACTTGTTGAATCTGGTCTCTGATAAGATCTCGTGTGAGTTCTTGTATCACCACAGTCACATATAGCATACCAAATTACCAATGAACTGCACCAAAAGGAAACTACACATTTTTTCTCTCTCCAATAGAGACAAAAAAATTCATTATTTCTATTTGGGTGCATAATTGGATATAAATTAATGAGCAATGTATAAATATTAAAACAGACAATATTTCTTAACCAACCAACCCCAGGAGATAAATTCTTCTGCATCTTTTCTTTAGCCTGTCCACATCAGACCATGAGGCAGTTAAGGTTAAAACTCCTCTGTAAGGTCTGGGGGGGGGGGTTCAAGCATTTTGAAATCATCCAAAAATATATAGTGCAAAAAGTAGAAACAGGAAACAAGTCATTAAGTCTTCCTCTAAAGAAGAAGGAACCCCAAGAAGGGAAACCCCCATGAATTCAATTCATAATCGGTTTAATCAATCGTATTCAAGTTCTTCAGGTGTTACTGCTCTTTTCAGAGGTATAATGGATTTCTTCTCTGCATCTCGAGACAGCGCTTTTCTCATATCTGACAAAGTAACGGGATGGATCAACAATTTAAGTATCGAGTTCTTGGATGGATGGATAACTAGTATTAAGTATCTGAGTTCTCACCTAAACCGTCTTCTTCTCCAGAGTAATAACGTAACACACGTCGATAGATGACATAGCCAAGCTGAAACAATAACAAACAAATACATACATAGCTACATAAAAATGCATGTTTTCTTTCTATCTGGCATTAGGTGGACTAAAAGCAATTTAAGCAACGAATAGGCTATTCTTACTGATATATGAACTATCAATCAGTTTGTTAATAATTAAGGTACAACCTGCCTACCTTTTCATACATCTTTATGGCTGCTGTATTGGATGCCCTCACAAACAGATCCACAAAGTAGGCTTTGTCGCTGCCAGAAAGAAACTCATTAAAGTAAGCACAATATTCTCCAATCCTCAGATATTCTCTAAATTTTGGTCATCCTTCAAAAATGTAACTACAAACTAAATGCATATCATCTCCTCTCATTTCTTTATGCAATCAAAGAGACTTTAGAGAGTAGTCTAGTTATTTACATCTTATCGCTGACGTGTTCAAGCATGTTCATAAGATTTTTTGCCAATTGCTGTCTCCGATATTCCGAATCAACAGTTACTGCAGTTACATGTCCATGCCAAGATATGTCACGTCCCTCCACCTTTCCCATAACTGTAACATTTCAAGCGTGGAGATAATAAAGATAAGCACACTGAATCTGAAGAAATAATGCTAGAAAGTAGAAATTGCTGTCTGACTGTGTCTGTGTGTGTGTTAGAACTTAGAACCAATCATAAGATTGTGATTTTGTGAATTGTGAGTGAAACAAACTAAAATTCCAAATGCGTATTCGATAATCGTCATATAATATCATTTAGTGTTCTAAACTAGACCACAGAGAGAAAGGGTCGAATGAAAAGGCACTGCAAGTCTACATCTAATTCATAAATTCTAACTTCTAGAAAAATCTCCAATCATAAGATATTGAAGGAAAATTTAAAGTTGAGAAAAATAAATGAAAGAATCCCAAGAGGTAAGATTCCAGTGATCACCGGAGAGAAGATAGATTAGGAAGAAGAAATAGGAGATAGATAGATTGACCTTGGTCATGACTTTATATTGAAATATAAAATGAAAGGTAATTTAAAACTTTACATCTGAGTATCTGACCATATTATGGGTTATTTATTGAACACCCCTTTAAGTCTTTAACTATGTTTAGTATAACCTATTAATAAATCCGTTATCAATATCCTCATTATGTTGAAAGTTGAAATAGTTTTTGCTTTAAAAGAAAAAATAATGAAGGAAGGAACGGACAAAGTGTTCTTACGGTAACCCATGAGTGCTCCAGAGGGTGCCACCGCAACCTGGAAGTAGTCAGGCCATCGTATCAAATACGTCATGTAGAAGGACATGGTGAACTGAAAATAAAACAAAATTGGGAGGTAGCAATTTGGATCGGAATTGAATTGAATTGAATTGCAGTTTCAATGGCTTACGGTTTCAGTGAGGTGATCAAGATTGACAGATGAAAATCGTAGGAGATCGTTGCAACAGAACTTTCGGATTGTCGTCATCCCGAGATGGATTGAAGCCGGTTATCGGACGTCGGAGAAAGTATTCTTAATTTTGGGGATTGGAATTTAGTGTTAATGTTTGATAAATGGATGCCGTGAAATATAAAGTAATATTGTGCATTACAGATTTACAGTCTTTACTGCAGATCCAAAAAGAAATCGGCCCATGGATCAAACTTTATTTCCGATTTACTAAAAACTAGGCTCTTTTTTTCTAGGTTTTCTTCTTCAAGGTTTCCTTGGTGGGTTAAGAGGGGTAGAGTCTTAGTGGTCCAACTGTCCAAGCCTCTTAACTCATTGTGAGTTGGGTCCTAATTAATTACAAACTTTGCCATTTATAAGATATATGTTAAATAAGTAAATAAAAATTAAATTAAATACATTGAGATTTAAACTTTAAATTAAATAATTTTGGTGCTTTGGTGGTTTATTTGAGATCTTAGTTTAATTACATCCAAATCAGTTGTAATTTTTTGAAAAAATGTTGTAATTTTAGGTTTCTAAAATTTAAATAATTGATTTGGAATATTCTATTTAATTCATTATTAAATTTTTAAATAGCAAATTTAATTTCTTTGCATATATATATATTTTTTTCTTTCCTAATTTTTTAATCAACCACTGCCTATCTTATAATTCAATTTTTTTTTGATAAATTACGTGAAATATAAGTAAATAAAATTAAAATACATATACGAAGACTCATTAATATTTAATAATCAATACTATCATTAATTAATAATTAGTTTATCATATGAATAATAGAGTAATGATCACCACTTAATTAATTAAGGCAAAATTTTATTCATGGAAAACATGAATATTGAGAATCGATTATCAATTTAATGGTTTGGGTCATTTAATATGGTTTAATATTATTTTTTCACGTATCTAAAATAATTTTACAATGGTGATTATTACATGTGACTATGTGAGTCTGTACTTACTTTGAAGTTTGAAGTAAAATTAGGTTCTATTATATATTGTCCTAACTCTATTTACTATTATATATGAAATAAGATTAATGAACAACTAAGATTGAAGATCTTTGATAATCTATAAAAAGAGTTCTCATCAGTATTCAGTAAAGTAAGTTGGAGTAGATAGATATCGAATCGATGAGCATAGTAGGTAGGTAGGTAGGTAGGCAGGTAAGGAAATGGAATTATAGGATTTGAATTCTTCATTTTCCTTGCTATCGATAGATTAAACCGAGAGTATTTTTTACAAGTAGAATTTTTTAGATTGTATAATATTAGAATCCCATCATATATATGATGTATCATCAGTTAATATGACATGAGGGAGATTGAGGTGCAAAAATTATAATGAGAATTAAACATGGTGCAAATAAGTTCGAAGTACGTGAACAAGAAAATCACACTTAGATCCGTTTCATTTATACAACCACAGTTGTTTGCACAAGAACGGCTCTTGTATGAAGAATATAAGATAGACATAGATTTATTAACCGGCGAGTAATATATATGGTCGATAATATCCGGCGATATATATTTATATCGGTTGGTACGTGCACTGAAAGTTACTAAATCTGGCTGTCAGAATGACGACCAAAGTGGTCGTCAACATCTCCATTTACGTCCAAAGTTATGGCAGAAGGATGAACAACTTGTTCCCAAAATTCATCGTGTTCAAATGGAGGTAAAGAAGACACCAGTGTTTCCGTTGGGTTGATGTTAGTCAGGTCTTGCCGTAGAAACACATCGACGTCTACGACCAGGGAGTCGAGGAAACCGGAGAGCATGTCGTCGGAGAAATTTACATCCAAATCGTCATCACCTATATCTTTCGACATCACTTGCTGGGGTGTATCTTCTTCTTTCACAGCTACTGCTTCTTGTCGTGCAGACGGAGCAGCAGAAGCGGTTTGGTTTGAGCAAGTAGGATTTAGAAGCGGCATGTGAGTTCTTGGGTCTATACCTTGCTTCAGAAGCTTTTTGCTTAAATGGGTGTTCCAGTAATTCTTGATCTCATTATCGGTCCGTCCTGGGATTCTTCCGGCAATAAGTGACCACCTGATCGAAATACATAATTATAAATTAACAATTTTACGTCAATTAACGTAGAGAATTATATTCGTACCTGTTCCCAAGAAGACGGTGGAGGCGGAGTATAAGATCTTCCTCGTCAGGTGCAATCTGTCCTCGTTTGACAGATGGTCTTAAATAATTCATCCACCGGAGACGGCAGCTCTTTCCACACCTTAACAAGCCAGCTCGCTTCGGCATCGTCCTCCACTTCCCCTCTCCTTCCCTCCTGACGTAGCTGGCAAGTAAGTCATCTTCCTCGGACGTCCACTGCCCAGTCTTTAAACCCACTTTACTACAACATGGAGTTCCTCTCCCTCTGCCGGTCTTCAGAGGCTCTCTCATCCTCGGCCTTGGAAATGGAAAATCAATGGGAATTGGGCAATTAGCGAAACAAGGATCACGTTTCACGTCACATTAACTGGTGATTTAATAATCTATACTTCTTTCTAATTTCTATACATGGTATCATTTGCTATTTTGTCTATCCAATTCATTTCTGGTTTTCTTATTTTCACCTGCTGACCTGCTTCGATAAAAAGTAGATTTTCTGTATACCATTTATACAACGACACGACACGTTTTGGGTTTCGATAAAAAGTTTTGCATATCTATCAGAAAATCAGCTTTGATTTTTTCATTATTATTATCGGACCAGTATCACTGGGATTTTCTCTATTTGGATTCAGTAAAACCCATTTATCCTCACCCTCCATTCAAAGAACTACATTACAGCCGTCCATTTTTTTATTTTCACTTTTTCATTTCTCACCATAAATTTTAATCAATGGTCGACTAATCACCCTGTCAAATCGTACATCAACTTCTCTGATCTTTCAAAATCACCCTGTCTTCCTTCTTCGGCTTCCCGCATACGGCCTCCACAGAACCTCCCTGGCGACGTCTATGTGCTCGTTCAACGTCTCATGAACACTGCAATTAAGTAGAGGTTTTTTCTAATTGCCACGAATTCACAAGTGATTGGATGGATAATCACAATTCACATGCAGTAATTTTGCAATAAATGTTAGCAATTTTTTCGGTTATATAATCAAGTAAATAATCTACAACATATATTAACAATTACAAGTTTTAAATTATTTAAGTGGTGATAAATTCATGTGGATACATTAGTGTATGTCACGATAAGACAAAATAATTTATGATAATAGTGATCTCTTGACTTAAGTTATAAAGAGTAAAAAAGACTAAGTCCATATTGGAGCCTAAACAGGACCTCCTCATATTAAAGTATCAATGTATAAATAACTCATTGTTTTGATATAAATAAGATATGAGAATTAAAAAAATATCATATATTCTATTAGTCTTAAAAAAGACATCCAATAGTGTAAACTCTGATCCATTTTATGGATATAGAGAAAGAAGAAGGATGAATTGAATGAAGATTGAGAGAAAAGAAACCCAAGATTGGGTTGAGAGTTGCAGCCGCAAAAGAGAGAAGAAGATGAGATTTAAAATCCTAAAAATGATATTTCATTAAAAGAAAAAGGCTTTAAAAACTTAATGATATTTTTACACATTTTAGTCTTATATAAGCTAAACTAAAACCGAAAGAGAAAATCTCAGAAGAAAGACAAAGAAGCATTCAGAAATCAAGTCTGTAACTTTCGTTTTAATGGATTTAACACAAGCTACGTTTGAATCTGTAAGTATATTACATTCTTGATATAGAAATCTTAGATCATAAAGTATGATAATTTTTATTATTTGGTATTAAAGATAGGTTGGATTTCTATATATGATTTTATAACACAAGATTTTTTATCTTTCTTCAATTTTTTCTTTATTTTTTGACACAAGTGTTTACCAATGGATAGGGTCTCATCAATGGGCCACCACGGGTAACCTCCATTGGTAACCACCACGGGTAACCGCCACTAGTAACCACCAATGGTAACCACCACTAGTGGTGTACAGAGCACTACCATTTTAGAATTAGTTGAGGTTAAACTAAAAAAAAAAAAAATCTATGACATAAATAAAATGATTTTAAATATTATAATTTTTGATACTTATACATGACTCAAAGAAGGTGTTGTTTGTATTAAATATATATATATATAGGGCGCGATTTTGAGACGACACCTTTTTGGCGCGGTACATTTTGCGAACACCTGATCCAGCCGTCCGTCCGCTACTCTGTCCTCAGCCGTCCGTTTCTTCATGGCGAGTTATGAACAGTCACCGGAACTGCAATCGACGGTTCCAGGAAGGCGTCGAAACTCGATTCCAGTTTCGGGAACCCATCGCGAATTCCCTATAACTCGATTGCAGTCGGGGAACTGCAATCGAGTTCCAGGAACCCATCGCGAGTTCCCCGGTACTCGATTCCAGTTGGATGGTTGCTGATGGCGAGATTGAACCATCGATCGCGTTTTGTGGGGCGGTTGCTAGAGCTGGATTCGTTTTGATATCGTTGATTTCGTTGGGATAGACGAGGGATACGGGATTGCAGAATGAGATATAGTGCTTTCAAGTGGAAATTGGAGATGATCTGCTCTGTCCGGTTCGATTCAACCGTCGCCATTGGGCATAAACAGGAGGCGATAACCTGGAGGTGGTCTGGTTCGATCCCTTCACTCGCTCCAGGATATCCCTTCACTCGCTCAGTGATCGAACAGTGGTTCTTTGGGAGGGTGATCTAGTCAACATGTTGAAGGTGAGATTTGATTGGGGAAGATTTGGAGAGAGGAGTAAAGGTTATAGAAGAGGGGGAGAAGAGATCGACGGATGGGAGACAAAGGTGATGGACCTTCGCCGGTTGATTCTCCAGATTTACGGGTGGAAGAGACGGATGGGGGAAGATGAAATCGACGACATGTGGGGATATATATACACTTCGGTTCAAGAATTGACGCCCCGGTTCACAGACGGTCCGCAGGGGACGGGTAACCGTCTGTGTTCCGGAGTGTATATATATATTTAAAGTATATGTTTAATAAGTGACATATCGACCCAAAGAAGGTAAGTTATATGATAATCTCATAAATAAATTAAATCAAAGTATAAATAATAATAAAAATTATTACAAAATTGAAAATATAAAATATTGCATATAGAAATAAAATTACTCTCATTTAAACAATGACATCCCAAGAACCCAAAAAACCCATTGCAAAAACATGTGAATGTATATGTTAGGTTGTAGTTCTTTAGTGAGTGGATCAGCTAGCATATCATTAGTACTAATATGATCGACTATGATATCATTTTCTCTAACTTTTTCTTTGATTTTTAGATACTTCAATTCTATAAACTTTGTAAATGTGGCACTTTTGTTGTTGTTAATACTCAACACTGCCAAAAGATTATCACAGTATATATGAATTGGTCTTTCGACAAAATTGAAAATCTTCAATTGTTGAATGAAACTTTTTAACAAAACTTAATCTAATTGAAGCTCCAAAACATGAAATAAATTCAGCTTCCATGGTTGATGTGGCTATTAACTTTTGTTTTTCACTTCTCCAAGATACAACACCACCTGTCATTTTGAAAATATAACCAGAGATTGACTTTTTTTCATCTTTACATCCAGCAAAATCTGAGTCTGAATATCCAACAAGATTCAAGTTTTCAACTCGAGTATATGTTAATCTATGATCTCAAGTACCTTTTAAATATCTCAAAACTTTCTTCGCAGCAACCCAATGATCCAAGCCTGGATTAACTTGATATCTTCCTAAGAGTCCAACCACAAATGCAATATCTGATCTAGTGCATACCTGAGCATACATTAGATTTCCAACAATACTAGCATAAGGAATGTTTTCATTTCATTCTTCTGTAAGTCTATTAAAGGATATTGAGTTAAACTCAATTTATCACCTTTTACAATTGGAGCTAAACTCAATTTTCCACATTACAAGTGTTGGTGTGTAAAAGGTGATAAATTGAGTTGGTGTGGAAAATTGAGTTTTAATAATTGAGACTTCAATAATTGTATTTTAATAAATGATTTGTCAATTTTTTATTTAACTCTGATTAATTTGTGAGAATGAATTAAGAAATTAAATAAGGTCTCCTGTGACAAATTTCACAATAAGGATGAAATTATAAAGTTAAATTTTTCTCTTATAATGATTTTCACAATAAAAATAGAAAATAATAAAGTTGGTATACATTTTTTTGTGATGGATTTCACAATAAGGAAGAAAAATGATACATAAATTGATTTATGGCTCATGAGAGTCATAAATGATGTTTAGTGTGAGTATGGGCTCACCATGAGGATTAGATTACGGAAGACTGACAAAAGAATTATACATATATGAAGTATCATTCAGTTTGCTGCACTACCACATGAAACTCATGTTAATAAAGACGAACGTAATGTGATACACAGAAGTTTCTACTTTGCACATTTAGACATATATAGCGACGTTGTGAGCCTGTGATTCATTATTGTAGTCTTTATGGGACGAGTGTAGACTTAAAAACAAAGCATGCATTAAAGATTGTTTATATGGTTGAATAAAGGTTAATATATATGTAGTAGATCAAGTGGGAGAATGTTAGCAATTTCTTTTGTTATCTAATCAAGTAAATGATCTACGACACATATTAACAATGACAAGTTTTAAATTATTTAAGTGATTCATGTGGATACACTAGTGTAAGTCATGATAAGACAAGATGATTTATAATGACAGTGATCTCTTGACCTAAGTTATAAAGAGTGAGGAGGATTAAGTCTCTGTTGGAGCCTAAACAGGATCTTCTCATATTAAAGTATTAATATATGAATCAATGTGTAAATTCATTACTTTGATATAAATAAGATATAAGGGTTAAAAAAACATTATCTATTTTATTAGTCCAAAAGAAAGCATCCAATAAAAACGATTCTCATGAATCTCAAAAAGAGGAAATCTCATAAGAAAGACAAAGAAACATCCAGAGATTAAGTCTGTAGTTCCGTTGTAATGGATTTAACACAAAGTACGTTTGAATCTGTAAGCACATTATATTCTTGATATAGAAATCTTAGATCATAAAATATGATAATTTCTATCAACAAATACCAGCAAGATTTACATTGATCAACCGAATACTTCATTAAACCGTGATTCAAATTAAATTCAAGAATGATATCCATTCCATTCAACAATTCTACATTGATTCTGCATATGACATTGATCTAAACTGATAGACCAACAACAAAAGAACAAGTTAACTCGTAAAACAGACACCCATTTTCATATTGGCATGCACATCTTTCATTATTCAAATGTTAACTTGTAAACACAAAGAATAACTTCACTTATGACTGACTACACATAACTAAACCAGACAAGACCAAATTGTTCTATCAAAACATATATAAATATGGATAATTATTTCATTTATATCTAACAGTTGATGCCGCACTGTAATGTGTCTGGACCGGTAACCCTTGTCGTGAAAGGATCAATTCGAACCCATAAAAGGGAGAAGATCGATGCCAGAAGAATAGACCACACAATCACAATAGTAGGGGTGCGGTTCTGTCGTCCCATAAGACCTTTAAGGAAGGGGTACAGATGGACAATAACCCAGAATGCAAAGAACAATTTTCCAAACAGAGGACCCCATGATTGGTACCTACTATTTATGGCGTAGGAGATACCAGCAACCACACCTACTAGGTTGATTATCAGTAGAGTCGTTGGTGGTATCAGAAGTGTTGTCCACTTAAATTCATAAAGCTCCGCAAAATCACCATCTTCGTCCGATGCTTTTGATGTCACCGTGAAATTTGTATCAATACCAGCAAGAACTTTCAGAAGTCCTTGGAACACAGCAAACAGATGAGCCGAACAACCACCAATCACCCAAAACTGCTCGTTCCTCCACCATTCATCAATCCTAACCCCACTCCACCTCATCTCCAGAATTCCAGTCGCAAAGATGGAAAGAAACAGAGATATAAACCAAATACTGACCAAGTTGCTAATCTGTCATTGCATAATAATAAATATTAATTATAAATCATTTTCAATACAAATACATCTCTATTTGAATCGATGATATATGATGTACCTTTGGAATAATGAATTTCCCGGTGAGAAGACATACAGCTGGAAGTGTACAATAGAAGACCAGGGGAATCGCAGTGATTGGATAAATGGTGGTGTTGATGTATGCAAATCTCTCCAGAAATTTTAGCCTTCCTCCGTAGCCATACCAAAGTGGGCAATGTCGACTGAAAAGAATCTCAACAGAACCCAAAGCCCATCGTAGCACTTGATTTAAACGATCTGACAAATTAATGGGAGCAGATCCCTTAAATGCTGGGAGGTTTGGCATGCAGTAGATAGACTTCCATCCACGAGCATGCATTTTAAATCCAGTCAGAATATCTTCTGTAACAGAGCCGTAAATCCATCCGATCTGCAATATCAATTTATGATTGTATAATATCATAAAGAAGATTAAATCTAAACAAATATTATCACACCACATACCTCATTTCCCCAATCCGTCTTATCCTCGTATCCACAACTAATGACATGAATAGCTTCTTTAAGAAGATTATCAGGAGTTGCAGACTGAGGAACACCACCATGTTCCATGAGAGTAGACGTGACGAAAGAATCTGACATGCCAAATCTTTTCTCCAAGCTCATTTGAGACATGAGAAGTGACTTCTCATCGTCAAATCCAGGGCCTAGATATTTCAAAACCAAACAAATGGAACAATGAAATAATTGATGTTGTTAGTTTGTTATTAAAAACATACATATTAAAGTCAATATACAATAATAATGTGTTACCTTCAACTCCTTCTTCGATATCTTCAAGATTGTATATAGGTAGAGTACTGTCTGTTAGCTTATTCAATTTTTTCTTGTCAGAACTTTTCTTACTTGATTTCTTGTTCTTTTTTCTTGATCCACCACAACATGAAGAGAAAAAACTAGGGATTTTACTCTTCTTCACAGGTGGCTCATACCCATACAACGCTGTTCGGTTGAAGACACAACCCGTACCAACATAAACAGGTCCTTGTATTCCATCAAGACCTCTTAAATTGATCTGATTCGCAATAAAAAAACACAGTAAACACAATAATATTAATAATAACTAAGAAACTACCTAGAAAAGTAGGCCGTCCAATTAACTTACATCAAAAAACACAGTGTTGCGATTGGCATATCGATCATTTGTATCAATACCATCAAACCTCTGGGGAAACTGGACATAACAAACAGACTTCCCAAGGTTTGGATCCATCAGAAAACACATGGCTTCCCTCAACGCCTTACTATTGTTAATGTAATGATCACAATCGAGATTCAACATAAACGGACCATTTGTAAGGACCGCCGACACACGAACCTGCAGGCAGAAAGATTGAACCATTTGAGAGTTAGAAAATACTATGTACTTAACAAAATAATCAATGATATTTTTTCTACGATATAGGAAGAAAAAATTACTCACAAGAGCATTCATGGCACCAGCCTTCTTGTGATGTGTAAATCCTGGACGCTTCTCACGAGAAACATACACCAAACGCGGTAGCTCATTTCCCTCAGTGTCAAGTCCCCCACTGTGCCCTAGGAAAACCTGTGATGTGTGATAATCATAAACTAATCAATCTACAGGATAGAGATAAATCATAAAAAATGGTATATTCTTTTTTTAAGCTTTGTTAACTATTTCAAATGTTTCCATTGATCTACTGAGAAACTGACAGCAGTTTTTAATAAAAGTGAATGGTGTGTAAACCTGGATCATTCCGGGATGATCTCTGGTGTTATTTCCAGGCCAAGGTGTACCATCTTGCATGATCCATCCTTCTTCAGGAACTTTTTGTGCCTTTGCAACAAGCATATTGATCCGTACTTTGAATTCTTCATATTCTCTCTGTAATGATGTCCAAAGTGTATCTTAAGGTCGTATAAAATTATTATGCACGTACTAATTTAAGAAGAAGAAAAACTCAAAATCAAACCTTCATTGCCCGACGTTCTTTAACGAAAGAAGTCTGAACTTTGTCTTTGAGGTAATCGATCTTCTGAGAAAAATACCATTCTGGTGCTCGAGGTTCTATGCTGTACTTTTTGGAAAAGGGAACCCATTTTCGTGCAAATTCAGATGTTTCTGCAAGAGATTCAAATGACAACATGGAAGCTCCATCATCCGAAACGTAACAAGAGACCTTGTCAACTGGATAATCCACTGAAAGTATTGAAAGCACGGTGTTTGCAGTGACAATCGGTGGCTCTTTGAGAGGATCGACAGTACTTACAAATATATCGACAGAAGCCAACTGAGACGGTTCTCCTTCTCGGTCATACCTGTTTAGTTATTGATTATTGTTTATCACGTGATTCATTTCATATTAATCTAGAAACAGAATCAAAAGTACAGTAAAATAAACTTCACAGCACATTAAGAAAAATCACCTAATGGCAAGCCTGTCAAGATATGTCTCTCTATTTACGGGAAACCATTTTGGAAACTGATCCAAAATCCAAGATATAGCAAACCAAATCTCACAGATAACAGAGATCAACCACAGTGAATACGCATTGGGTACAGGATTGGTTACTCGATAATGCAGAAAAATACCAAGGATGACAAGCCGAAGAACGATGACCATTCTGTAGGGGTTAATCCTAGATGAAGGTATTGACACCTTTCTAGAAAGTGGCTGTCTCGCCTCATCATTCCTGAATTTCAAAAAGAAAAAGAAAAGTTATATGTGTGTTATACAGATTACTCATTACAGACACCAATAATTAAATGTTGAAAATATTGCAAAAATAATAATCAGAATACTTACAATAGAGCGTCATCCATTGTATAATCAGTAGCTGCATCAATATCTCCGACCCCTCTGCCTTCTGAAGGAGCTTGACTGGTACCATTAGTCATGGTATTGGTACGAGTATGCAGTGATCCCTTGTCTTGCTTCATCTTCCACCCATCAACCCTCTCCTTCCAAGCAACATTTCCAAATCCACCAGAGAATTCTCTTGCTGGATCCACGACCCTTATATTACCTTTAAGAGAAGTGTGTCTTAGAACATATCCAATCAAGGTGAATCAAAAATAAATATTGAATAGATTTAGTCATCACCATCGTTATAAGTAAGTGGATACATCCGCTTCCCACCATCACTAGGTGACATGACATGATAATCAGGCGAAGCACCGGGTAATTCCCCAGATACCTGGAGAGGTGAGATCACAAAAATAACCAACTAGCACAGACAATCCTAGTATTTCCGAAAGAAAAGAAAGCATATTTTTGAAAAGAGTTACTGCTTACAGCACGGCTATGAGCAAGGGAAGGAATATTGCCACGGGGAAACTCGCCACTCAGTCCAGCAATATTGCCACGGGGAAACTCTCCACTAATTCCCGGAATATTACCACGGGGAAACTCTCCACTAATTCCCGGAATATTACCACGGGGAAATTCTCCACTGAGTCCACTGTCATATTTTGGACCTCTGACTTCGTCGGCACGGCCATAACCCATGGGCCAGGTAAGCATTCCCTCTGACATCTTCTGCTTTGGATCTTGAGAACCGGATTGGTAATTGAAATCACTGGCATCATCCGCATCACTTTCCTCGCCACGAACCGGAGGGCTCCCTAGTAAATCCCAAAGAACGTAAGACAAAAGAAGGATGGAATCAATAAGCCAGCCGGCCAGTAAGTTAATCAATGATTCAGATCTGCATCGAAGTCGTAATACCTTTATGTCTCTTATACTTGGTTTTGCATTGAGGGCATAACTGATTTCCATCCTTGCGCTCGTACTCGTAGCACAATCTGCAGACTGGAAATCCACAAGCATCGCAGGCGACAAAGGGATTCCCATCAACTGCAGTGCCGACACCATCACCGCAGATCTGGCAAACCTGATTTTTCTGTTATTTATTTGCAAAGATGGAAATTGCTGATTAGTTTGAAACAAAGAATAAAAGAAAATCAGAGCGAATGCCTCATCAGTCATCACTACTGAAGTTAATGGGATTAAATGATTATAGTTACACTACACTAACCCCGGATTCAGCCTCCATCGATTTTGACTTGGATATGTGAAGTTTCCCCCAAGCCCAAGATGAAATGAAAGAACGAGCGCAACGTTCAAAGTCGAGGCAGATCTAGCAAACAAGCATTGAGTCTGCAATGGTAATGAAACACAGATTTGTAATCCAATCCACAGAAAAATAGTCGTAATTACAAAGAAAGATAGATAGATAGATAGATAGATCCATCATTTCATCCACACAGATCCAAGAGATAGTTGAGAAAATGGTTCGAAATTTGAGAGATCCAGATGCTAAAACAAGAAAAGGCGAAAGATAACGAAAATCTCACCGATTGTTGAACGTCGTTCGAAAGAAAATGGGAGGTAGAAGGAAGTGTCGGCGAAATGATGGGATGGGATGAAGAAAGAGGAGAGGGAAATAAAAAGAGTGAGGGGGTGTTGCGGGTGTGATGTGAAGTCTTCACCAATACTCAAAGTTTGGTTTAGCAAATCAATCGCAATTAGAGTCTAGAGAGAGCGTCGGTGTGAAAAAACTGAAAATGATATGCCACCAGCACTCCAGCAGCAGTGTTCTTTGCCGATCCAGCTGGATTTTTGGATCTGCTCGTTTTTTTTTACCCTTTCCGGTTGGTGCCTGACTTCCCGCGCCTGGTGGAATGTTACGACTTACGCGTGTATATAACAGTGGAGCAGATGAGTGAACGGAGCGACGAGTGGAAGGAAATGTGAAAAATGAAAATCCTTCTCTGCGAAATTACTGAAACTTTAACTTTTTTTCTTCTAGATTTTTAATCCTTAATTCTCCATAACTCCTCCATTCAGCATTCCAGGCCCAGCCATTTTTAATCCATTATTACTTTACTTTATTACATGAAGATAATTTACTTGGACACTTGGTCACGTAGATAAGAATATAAGATAGATTCAAATATTCAAATTGTTAATGTAATATTAATATCGTAAATGACTTAATGGCATTAGAAACAATTAAACAAATATTAAATGACGCAATTATGTAAACCCAATTACTCAATTACCCAAATTTGCATATCTAAAGAATTTTCACATTTTGTCTGAATCCAACTGGGCAAATTTGCATTCATTTTTTTAGAGTTTTAGATTTCCGAATTTGAATATCGAATTTGAATTCAATTCTGAAGGATATCTAAATTACTATCCAAAATCAAATATTGGTTGCAAATTTGGATATCAAAGATTATTATATATTAATAATTTAAATCAGGAGTTATCCAGCGAGCTTAGCATAAGGTGAGCTAATTAAAAAACGTTCACCTATCTGAGTCGTTGGATCGTGTGACAATTAATCTAAACCGTCATTTTATTTTAATGTTTGGGTGCACATATCCCCATATATTTCTTAATCTAACCTTAACCTTTTACATCTCACAAAAGTACGCATCTTGCTATCATTATCTCACGGACGGTACACAATCATCCATCCAAATCGGACGGTCTAGATGAGTGAGTTCTTTTAAACTTATTTAAGAAGAGCTCTTAAGATTTTTATTCTAATTTAAATTTTATAATATTAAAAATATTATTTTTACAAATATATTTGGACTAACAATTTTAACTGAATTCCAATAATTTTAATCAAATTTGGATATTGAAATTTTTATCTGAACACTAATTAAAGTGTCCAATATTAGAAATATACCCAACAAGAATTATAAATATTAGAAATATACCTTTATTGTAAATATTAATCTCATATCCTTAAGATTCATAGATATTAGAAATATAACATTATTGTGAATATTAATCTTAGATCCCTGAGATTCATAGATATCAGATATATATCATATTGTAAATATTAATCTTAACCTCATATTTAATTTTAACTCCCCACATGCTCTATAATCACTCAACACACAAACGCTTATCATCTTTAATACAACTGTTTGCTCAACGCTTCCGCATCACAACATGATTGAATCTTTATTAAATCTGCAATCATTTTGGATCATCGAGCTACAATTGAAATTTCTGTGACAAAAAAAATGAAAGTTTTCACAGATATGGTTCTCACTAAAAATGTTCTTTATATATATAATTCCAAAAGGTATATAATAATTATATATCTCTATCAAACTCTGTCATACAATTTTTGAACAAATTACCTACATTATTAAAAAAATTGATAAGGATATTAAAATCATATAATATGTTATCGATTATATAAGTTATATCTTATTAAAAATTTAATGAAACAATAAAAATCTTAATAATTATTGTCATTGGTTAAATTAATTTTTCTATATTATATTATTAAATTTAAGATTGATGACGGGATATTTGAATGCTTGATGGTTCCGTAGTGTTCTACCTATTTAATTTAATTAATCATTAAATATTTAATTCCAACTACTACTCTTAGTTGTCTTCTTCTTTTTTCCATTTTTTAAGAGTACCTTCTATCATCAACCAACTGTTTTGACGTCCAACTCCAAGCTCCCCTGGATCGAGATATCAAATGGATTCCAAAATCGAATAAATAAACATACGTGGTCGACCATTTCTGAACCTGCTGAAACAATTATGAAATATTTTGTATCTTCCAAAATTATCCAAGAAAGTAGAAATGATAAAATATGAAATTGACTTACATTTTTATCAATGTGTGTTGTTTGATCATCGTCGGATGATTGTTGATCTTCATTGTTGTTTGAAGAAACATCTCCAAAGATCCTCATTCGCCGTGGTGTTGACGACGTGGTTATTTGCAAACCAGCTCCAATGACAAACCCAAACAGAAATCCAAATAGTAAGAAATCCAAATAGTAAGAAACCCAAACAGAAATAGGGGAGATATATCTAGAATCCCAATGAACATACTTGCTCCAAATTGATGCTGCCGTCCGTTGATGGTGACCGGAGGGAAAATCCAGCGTCTGTTGATGATGACCGGCGGGAAAATCCAGTGATAGGGGAGATTGGGGAAATCCGGCGATAGTAGGAGATTGGTAGAGCCACCGTCAGTTTTAAAATTTTGGTTACTTTCTGGTATTTTAGTAAATATAAGTCAATCCAAGATCTAGATTAGTCTTTTCGAATTGACTCGACTACTTATCCATAGATATCCAGCCGAACCAAGACATGTGTCCATCCGAATTGCTGTTTCTCTGTTTATAAATCCAAGGTCGGAGCAAGAGAAATTGAAGGAATCAGAAGCTGTAATAATGACGGTGTCCAAAGTGTTTGCTCTGGCGACAAAGCTCGCCGGGCTACTCTTCACAGTCTCAGTCGCAGCCAACTCATTTGCCTACTCGAGGTTCCGCAAACGGAACCTCAACCCCTTCGTTTCCCCGATCGACGAGTCTGCCGACATCCTCGCCGACTTCAATTCTGGTACTGTACTATAATTAAACATAGATCAGCATAAGTGTATCGTGCATAGCCCATATGCACCCACTTTCCTTTTCCTTAATTTATTCGATTTATGCATTGCAGTGGGAGATGAAGATGACTGCTTTTTCTTCGGACTTGCTACTGCACCGGCTCACGTCGAGGACAAACTCGACGACGCATGGCTCCAATTTGCAGAAGAAAAGCCATGCGAGAACTCCCATGACCCTTCCCAAAACCCGTCTGACTCTGTATCAAAAAAGAAGAAGAAAACAATCAAGTTGGCAATGGAGGCCATGATCCGAGGGATTGAACAGTTTATCACTCCCACCGATGGAGATGAATCAGAATCGGAATCCACTCCCACCGATGGAGATGAATCAGAATCAGAATTCGCTGATGATCATGCTTCTCCTTCTCCCGGCAGAGGTGACGGAGTAGGTAAAGACTGCAGTCATAACGTAGCCGCATGGCATAACGTTCCTTCCCCGTAAGTATACTTAACAATTACATATATAGAAATCTTAAGGTCTATAGCTAATCCTGGTTACAATGAATGCAGAGAAGAGAGGTTGAAGTTTTGGAGCGAACCAGATATTGAATTGAAACTTGCAAAAGAAACTGGTATCAGTGTGTACCGCTTGGGTATAGACTGGTCGAGGATCATGCCGAAAGAACCAAATGGTTCACGACGAGATCATGATGATATTAATTTGTCAGCACTGGATCGGTATCGATGGATAGTTGATAGAGCCATTCATTTCTACGGAATGAAGGTGATGATCACATTGTTTCATCATTCTCTTCCACCATGGGCAGGAGAATATGGAGGATGGAAGGAGGATAAAACTATTGATTATTTCTTGCATTTCACAAGAGTTGTAGTCAATCGTATTGGAGATTTGGTTGATTACTGGATTACATTTAACGAGCCGCATATATACTGTGCACTAACATACTGTGCTGGTTCTTGGCCTGGCGGCCATCCAGACGTCCTAGAATCCGCAACATCAGCTCTGCCCATGGGAGTCTTTCATCAAGTTATGCATAAGATCTCGCTTGCTCACCTTAATGCCTATGATTGCATCCATAACTTGCTGAGGTGTGTTTACGACAAATTAAAGAAGATGGTATAGAACATAATTATCTGATTTTCCAATCCTATCTATAAATCAGACAATAAGTAACGTACGACTAATTAGATATTAAGTTTCTTTAGGTTGTTGGATAGATTGGACCTACCCATAGTACTCGGTCATATATATTTCTTTCAGATATACTATCTAGAATCTGAATTAGATAATGAAATTATGCATTAATTAATAGTGTCTGACTAATTAAATTCATGTATATGCAGCAACAAAGAATCAAAGGCAAAAACCAGGGTTGGAGTTGCACACCATGTATCATTCACGCGCCCTTACGGTCTCTTCGATGTAGCTGCAGCTAAACTTAGTTCCACATTGACAGTTTTCCCTTTTGTAGACAGTGTTTGTGAGAAACTGGAATTCATAGGAATAAACTACTATGGACAGGTAATAGGCATCCATCCAATTGTCGTTCGTTAGATGAATATATAGATATAATCCAACAATCACTCATCAGGAAGTGCTAGCTGGAACTGGATTGATGTTGGCAGATGACTGTGAATACAGTGAATCTGGGCGGGGTGTTTATCCTGATGGTTTGTACCGTGTACTGCTTCAATTTCACGAAAGATACAAACATCTCAAAATACCAATTATTATAACTGAAAATGGAGTTTCTGATGCTACTGACCTCATTCGACGCCCCTATCTGTTAGAGCATTTGCTTGCGATATATGCAGCTATTCAAATGGTTATTTTTATGCCAATTTTTAACTTAATTACCGGTCTAATAATGATAATTGTATATATTAATATCACTTAAGGGTAATTTTCAATTCTCAAGCTCTCCATCGATCAGATAGGATTTGACAATTTTCTTTGACACAATTGTATAGGGTGTTTGGGTGATTGGTTATTTCTTTTGGACAACATCAGACAATTGGGAATGGGCAGATGGATACGGTCCCAAGTTTGGACTTGTTGAAGTTGATCGAGCTAACGGACTCATGCGTCGACCCCGTCCTTCATACCATTTGTTTAGCCAGGTATGTATGTGCATGCATACTTAAAATGATATCATATTTTTCATCTTGATAAAATGATATCGACCATTAATCAAAATTGAATCTTGTAAAATTATATATAGGTGGTGAAGAATGGCACAATAACCAAGTTGGATAGAAACTTGGCTTGGAATCAACTCCAATGGGCAATTAAAGATAATAAGACCAGACCTTTTTGTCGTGCAGTTGATAAGCGTGGACTTATGTATGCTGGTATGTCAATTAATGACTAATTAATGTTGTTCTATATATATATTAATCACAAATCGCTATTCACTATTCACAATCAGGTGGGCTTGACGTTCCATCTTACCGACCTTACGTCAAAATTGATTGGAGGTTCGGTCACTACGAAATGGACGGTTTACAAGATTCATTATCGTGTGTGTTGAGGTTTACTCTAAGTTTGTTTTGGCAAAAGAAATACAAAAAATCGCGATCAAAAGAACAAGCTGTAGAAAATCTTCTCATACACACTGCCAATTAAACCACCATATATATATATATATGTTTTCACCTTCACTGCCATTTGTCAATCACTTGATTGTGGATATATGTAATTTATGTTTAATGAATATATAAAATGAAATATTTCTCAAAAACAACAAACATATGTCTCCAAAGATGTTGGCTGAGCGAACTAGCTGCGGCCGTCCCCTCACGTATCTTCAATGCCACCGTGTACGTATAACAATCTCAATTCTGATTATGGAGAGACAGTCACCTCTTTGGCTATCCGACAAGTTCCGGTGACCTTCGATAAGGGATGACTAGCCACCAAATCTGACTCCGAATGAGACAGCCGAATACCGTCGTCGTCAATCACACGCAATCGTTCAGCCATTCATCGGCTTCGAGCTCCCGGCCTATTGGACAATCCAGCTAATCAAGTTATTAGTTGGTCATAACCAATAGTTAGTTGTAACGGTAAAGAATTGATGGTTTAGGTAATTGGGTTTAATAAAGTTTAAATAGAAGATCCATTAACAAGAATTGTAATTGAATCATAATCACTAATGTGATCAAAACAGAAGAGAAAGAAGAATAAGAAGATGGTGATAACTAAATCTGTTATCATACAAAGAATGAAAGAAGAGGATGAAAATCAAAAGGAGTTTAGATGAAGTGTTAGCAGAAAAAGTGTTTTACAATATCTCATTACTTGTATTTAAATAATACATACTAATCTAAGTACCCACTCAACACTATTTTAGTACTCGATTGTCATTAAAAGGTTAATTATATTTTTATCCTTACATTCCTCCTCAAACATTCAATTTTAGAGATCTTAAATTGATTGTTTGGAGACAATATATAGTACTAATATCTTCTTGACATATCAGCATCCTTGTTTCGTCACAATCTTGAGTAGTTTAGAAGTGTAACTGAGCAAAATAGAGGTTAAAAAACTCAGTGGCTGTTTTTTTTGAGAAAAACCTTTCTTTAGGTCATCTACCTTTTTGAGTATAACCTCAAGTTTTGCATCATCAGTTCTCCTACAATACAAATATATACCACTACTACAACTATATAGTTAGTAGATCAATTTTTATTTTGCAAATTCAACCATGATCATGCATGTGAGATTCCCTAAAATTTAACACGTACCAAACAACTAGCAACTATATATGTAAATATATTAAAACAAAAAATATCAGGTGAGAACCCCTCTTTTAGATTCTCACATGAGAATCTTATCTGGTCCGTCCATTTCTCTCTGACAAATCCAGACCACTCGTTTCAAACCTTCTCCAACCGGTTGCAATTTTTTTTTACATCTTCTCTCTCCTACCGTCCTTTTGTAGCTTTATTTTTTTCTCTCTCTCTATCTCATAATATCTCTTTCTTACCACTTACCTTTGATTTGTCTTTCTACTTCCCTACCATTACATACTTCTTCTTCCTCAGTGTACGTTTTTTTTTTCTGTTCTGTCCTTTTTATCATTTTCCTTTTGTCATTTTCCTCTATCCCTTCCAATCAATCCTTTCTCTCTTTTGTCCTTCCATTACTCGCTGATGTACTTATATAATTTGACTCTGTACTGCTATCTAATGGTTTTCTTCTGCTAATATAAGTATTTTTTCACGTAAAAGTTATATTTCTTCCTCTCTCTGTTGTTCTCTGCTAAGACTTTCCTTTTTCTTTTCAAATCGTCCTTCACATCTCTCCCACAGTCCTTACTTGGTATTACCACCATGTCACCATCTCCCTTACTTCCTTTTGTTGATTTTTTTTTCAACGTCTTCTCCTTCAATATCCCACACTGTTCATCTTCTTCCAGATCTGGCTTCTTTTGTTTTTGCAACCCAACTTCTATTTTCCCTTTCCCTGTCTTCCGAAATCAAGGTTAGTGTTCTATTGTTTTTATTTTTATTTTTCATTTCTTACATCAAATCTTTTTCTCTCTCTCATAGCATAATGGCTTCTCCACCACCATTTTCCAATCAAGATCCTTCTTCCATCCTCCAAGTTTCTCCCAATACGAATTCCTTATTTGTACCCCTCCTTTATATCGTTCACAACAATTTACATATGATCATTCAAACACATCATGCAACGTTAGTTTGAATTTCTATTTTAATTCTCCTCAATGTCAGACCAATGTTAATCCTACAAATTGTAATGTTGATTATTCGTCCTCCGTCGATCCTGATGTCGTAGGTAGCACCATATTTGATTCAGATTTCGTTCAATTCCCCTCAATGTCAGACCAATATCTAATCCTACCCCTTCCTATACTGCGTCGTATAGTTCTGCCATTATGTGTGACGCTACTGTGGAGTGTACTTCTGCTAATATCTTTAGTTAAACCGACATCTATTCTACCCCTTCCTATACTGTGTCATATAGTTCTGCTATTATGTGTTTTACGCTACTGTGTAATGTCCTCCTGCTAATATAATTATTTAGACAAACATCTATTCTATCATTTACCATACTATGTCGTATAGTTCTGTTATTATGTTATTTATGCTACTGTGTAGTATCCTTTTGCTAATATAGGTACTTAGATCAACACATTTATTCCACCCATTCCAATACTATGTCGTACAGTTCTGCTATTATCTTTTTTACGCTACTGCGTAGTGTTTTTCTGCTATTGTCTGTACTTAGACCAACATCTTTTCCACCCCTTACTATATTATGTCGTACAGTTCTGCTATTATCTTTTTTACGCTACTGTTTATTGTCCTTCTGCTAATATTTGTACTTAGACCGACATCTATTCTACCCGTTCCTATAATATGTCGTATAGTTCTGTTATTATGTGTTTACGCTACTGTGTAGTGTGTTTCTGCTAATATCAGTACTTAGACCGACATCTACTCTACCTGTTCTTATAGTATGTCGTATAGTTCTGATACTATGTGTTTACGCTACTATGTAGTATCCTTCTGCTAATATCAGTAATTAGTCCGACATCTATTCTGCCCCTTCCTTTACTGTGTTGTATAATTCTGCTATTATTGTTTTACGTTATTGTGTAGTGTCTTTCTGTTAATATCTGAACTTTGACCGACATCTATTCTACTCCTTACTATATTATATTGTGTACTTCCACTATTATGTCTTTTACGCAACTGTATAGTGAGTTTCTGTCAAGATTTCTACATATATGAGTACTAATAATTAAGAGCATTGTATAACCGAACAAAATATAAAGTTGTAGCCAAACAATATTTGAGTACTTAGACTAATAATTAATAGCAATATATCAGCACGTTTTTTCCTCGGTGATTCAAGTATCAGCACGGATTTTCCTTTCAACCTCGTGCGTTTTTCTTATTCGTTGTCCTCTTCAACTTCTACTGCATTTCTCTTAGAAGTACATAATTCTTCACTGGCAGATGATGACGAGCCTGTTTCGCTAACAATACCATGTGCTGAGACCATGTTCAGTCGCTTCTCGAAAGAAATCTCCTCGATGAATACCTAAAAATTAAAATAAGTGTCTATCAAATTATACTTCCCCACACAAATATATGTTGAATCCATGCCAAGTGGTTCATCTTGAGATATATCTGTATGTTGACAATCCATATGATGGAGGTGAACATTGCTGTTCCAATAATGCATTTATCAGAAGTTTGTCCATTGCTTGCAAATGCTTGATCATAAAAGATGCCTATAATAAGAAAGAATATTATGAGGATAAAATTCCATTCGCCATCCAACCAAGTATTCTCGTCCAGTACTGCAAAAATGGAGATTCATTTGGCCCTTGTTGGTACAATGTTGGGAACTGCAAAAAACAATACAAGCATGAGATTCATTTGGAAAATTAATTTAAAAAAATGGAGACCAAGTTGATACCCCAGAAATTATAATAGCAGTAGGATGGCTACAAATTACTATTTAAACAATCTCTGAATGTAATACTACAGAAACAGACTTAAAAAAATAGTTTTACCCCTAACACAAGCACTATCAGAATGCTCAAACTCTGATCCTAGTTCCTTCTTCCTCGATTTGTCGGAAGTTGAAGAAGACATTTTTGTAGGATGTAGTAATAAGAAGAACCAACAAAATTTTGATTTTACCAAAATGATAAAAACAGTAAAAGTAATAAATCAACAACCAATGATTCAACAAATTAAGAAAAAAAAATTGAATGCATGAAACAGAGGAACTAAAGGGGGATATGATGAACTAGAAGTAATACTTTTTTTTGATGAAAACTTGAGACAAAAAGATGAACAAGAATCTGTCATGAACAAGATTCTGTCATGAACAAGATTCTGTCATGAACAAGATTCTGTCATGAACAAGATTCTATGAAGAACAAGTTTATGAATAAAAATACAAACGGGAAGAAAGAAAGAAATAACTGAAAATCCATGAACACACTTCATGACCTAACTGTCGGACAAAATCATACCTCAAAAAATACCGGATAAAATCGGATAAAACAACCAAAATACCTTCTCTAGTAACGTAATGGAATGTGACTAAATATCTGTCACTCCAATAGCCGAAATATGAAGATGGAAATAAAAATCTTTTTTTAGATTAGCAACTATAGGGGGGGAAACTAGGGTTAGAAAAAATCGTTTTGGCTAGGTAGCAACTGTCGTCTCCCATTTTCCAGAAACAAATGGACCTCCATAAAACTATTACCCTAACCCCAAAAAAATTGGGTTATCCTGTTCTTCTACTAAAACGTACCTGGAGTTTTTCGTCGGACAGGGTAGTGATGTGTAGAAGCGTCGATGTCAGGACGAAAATGACGGCGAGCGACGGTTATACGAAAACGAGCAGATGACTGGAGGAGGTGCGCTGGAACACAGGAGCGGAGTGACGACGGGGGACGGAGGGTTTTTGGTGGGTTTTGGAGGGAGAGCGAAAATAGGAAAAATAGTTTTTTTGAATATTATAAAAATTTCAGATAATAGTTGAGACCGGCTAGGAAAGATACTAGATACCTATCAATGTACGGTAGTACCATAGTACTATTGTGTTATTAGTAGCTTCCAGGTAGGAATCTGATTTTTTATTATTTTTTTGACAACAGGTAATATAGAACCGCCTACTGGTTTACCAGGTAGCTGGTGAAAAAATCGACCGTCCAGGTGCTCCCTAAAAACGAATGATTGTGATGGAAGAAGGATCTCATAAGAACCCTTCTCATCTGATATGGACCGTATATTAAAATTATCTATGTATTTTATCAAGACCATGTCTATCGAAACAACAGAGCGAAGATTGGAGCTCATAGGAAGAAGTGCTAAGAACTGATGATTTATTTTCAATATTATGCTACTGTTTATATACATTTGTGAATCTGTAATTTGTTTTATATTATAACAGATTCAGTTACTGTAATTGATTTCTAATTAGTTAAATACGCCCCCTCGAACTGAATGAAAGTGCTTCAACCAGTTCGTTACGAAGTTGTACGAACGGTGTTGGTCTGAGCGATTTTGTGAGAATGTCGACTTTCTGGTCCTTTCCTGAAATGTGCTGGACAGCCAAGCTTCCCTCCTATGTTTTCTCTCTTACAAAATGTAGGTCCATTGCAACGTGTTTCAATTTACTATATATGACACACTGGGTTATTTGCGATGAATGTAGCTCCTTGGTTATCACTGCGCACGTCGGACCTGGAACGGTGATACCCAATTCTAGTAGTGACTTGACTCCTTCTGTTTCTTCTACCGTAGATGCGATCGCACGATATTCGGCTTCGGTACTTGAACGAGCCAATGTTGTTTGCTTTTTCGATAACCATGAGATTAACGTATTTCCGACATATATGAGCATTCCGGTTTGGCTTTTGCGATCCGTTGTATCGCCTCCCCAATCGGTGTCGCAATACCTGGTGATTGCAAAATCTTTTGCTTTTCGAAATGTTACCCTGAACTTTTGCGTTCCTAACAGATAGCGTAATACCTTTTTTAATGCGGTGTGATGTAAAGGAGTCGGAGTGCACATGAATTGTGCCAGTTTTTTAACTGCAAATTGTATGTCTGGACGAATTAGTGTTAAGTATTGTAATGATCCCACTACTCATCGAAACTCCTTTCCGTCTGGTGTTGGTTCTTCCTCGGATCGTAGGTCTTGATATGGCACTATTGGTGTGTCTGATGGCTTAAGATTTGTAAGGTTGCAGCTACTTAGTAAGTTAATCAAGTATTGTTGTTGTGACAGATAAATTGCATCTTATGTTCTTCGTATTTGAACTCGATCATAGGAAAAACTTCAATACTCCTAGATCTTTAACTGGAAATTCGTCTCCCAATTTTTTGATTATTTCTTTTACCAGTACATTGGATGATCTTGTAAGAACAATGTCATCTACGTACGCAAATAGTAACACGGTCTCTCCTTTAAACATGATGAACAATGATGAGTTGGTGTAACTTTCTTTAAATTCGAGTTTTGTCAAGAATTTCAGTAATCGTTTGTACCACATCCTTGGTGATTATTTTAACCCGTATAATGATTTATTTAGAAGGCATACGTAATCCGGATGATCTCGGTCTTCAAATCTTACCGGTTGAGATACAGTGATTCGTTCGTCCAAACGATTGGTATGCTAATCGCAACACCGTCTTCTTCGATGTATCAATGAGAGCTTTGAATGGGTTGCAAGGTCTGATGTCGGAACCGACTGTATTTTCCGTCGGGTCACGCTTAATGGGTTCAGTCCACCTCGTGTCACTGAACATCTTGGGTGGTTCGGACGGAGAAAGATGAAACTTTTTCTCAGAAAACCCACCATGAACAAGAAAAGCGAGATGGCTGCCAACGAGGAGAGTGGTTTGTCGTCGGTAGGATAATTTACTCATTTTAAATGGTAATATGTAATAAAAAGGAGTCAACAAAGACATTTGATATATCGATTAGTTAAAACATAAAATAGGAGTGAAGTTTGGTTCAGGTTTTTCTGATATAAAATAACATTAGTCATAATAGCATTAGTTTGGTTCAGGTTTTTCTGATATAAAATAACATTAGTCATAATAGCATTAGTTTGGTTCAGATTCAGGTCGCACTAACAAATAATTGTGTATGATTGTTGCACGTAGTCATAATAGCATTAGTAGAAGATTAAACAACATCGCATGTGATCATATTCGAGAGAACCAAGTCGTAATAGCATTGATAGTGTAGTTGCACGTAGTAACAAATAATTGGACGTGATCATTGCACGGAGTCATAATAGCATTAATAGAAGACTAACTAACATTGGATGTGATCATGTTCAAGAGAATTAAGTCGTAATAGCATTAGTAGTGTAATTGTGCGCACTAACAAATAATTGGATTTGATCATTGCACGAAGTTATAATAGCATTAGTAGAAGACTAACCATCATCGCATATGATCATCGCATGTGATTATGATCGGCCAGATTCTCAGTCTTTCAGATTGAATTTATCATATTGTCATAACGACGAACAAATTGAAATAGTAAATTTTTAACAGTAACCCTAGTTTTGATAAATGAATTTATACCCTCGTTCCTTTGGGTTGAATGCATTCCAGCGAAGAAATGTTCGCACAACAAACATGAAACCCAAGACTTTCGAATTTCATATAAACTCTTTAACCAAACGTTTGATAACAAATGATTGTTGGTCAACCATAGAGCCCAAGCTTCCTCAAAATCATCGGGAGTTTCAGAATACTTAATAATTTGATAAAATAAATTCAAAGCATTGGTGTCGCGACAAACAGTGGGCACTTTAGTTGTCAACTTATTGGTGATATGCCATTGGCAAAGTCAGTGAAATGTTGTGGGAAAAGTAATTGCAATGACACCCTTCATTGCAAGATTTTGATCAGGAATGAATGGTGTTATGGGGCTCAATGTTAGGTTGTGGTAAAGGTGATGATTGATTAATAACATTTAATGAATTTTAAAACATACCTTGATGTTTTGGATAGATATAACCAAAGAAGAAAAAAACCAAAAAACTTAACTTAAATTGAGGGGAGAAAAATGAGATGAAGATGAGGTGCTCTGTGAATAACTTGAGATGGGAAGAAGGTGGAAGATGAATAAAGAATGAAATGAAAGAAGATGTAAGATAAGAAGATAAAACTCTAATACGATTTGACATATTTTTGAAATTATAGCATTAAAGGTAATAAAGGAAACATCATATGACTATGGTATAATCATCGTTAGAAGAAACATGAACAAAAGAACGATGGAGACATAAAGGTAAGAGAAGATGAATGATTGATGTCAAAAACATTTATTGATGATAAGATGGTGACAAAAAGACAACAGGGAAAGACAAAAAAAAAAAAGAATAGAAGAAAAAAAACGAGTGGATAGGATTTATTGGAGAAAAACGGAAGGCTAGAATGCCTTCGCATTATCAGTCAGACATTCTCTGATATATTTTATACAAAGAGAGGTATTTATGTAAATTAATGATATTTCAAGGGTAAGTTCCTAGAAAGCTGAAACAAAAGTTGAAAGCTTTTCAAAGACTCTCCGGCCTCCGCTCGTGATTAACAGAACGTGAAATCCCCTACCGTTTCCAATTCCGACGAGCCAAGGTGTGTGTTTGTGTTCATTTTCTCCACAGCTCAATTTGTCTTTGGTTTTGTGCACAGATTGTTCCATTTCAGGGCTTTTGGTGTAGGAATTGCTAATTTACGGCATGTCACCTCCTCCTGTATCCTTGCATCAGCAGAAGTCCAAGGCACTTGATGGCAAATATGTCAGTTCAATCATTTTTTTCCTTTCTTTCTTCTTCTTGTACGTCGATGGATTTTTGTTTAATAATTTACATTTTCCTCTCTCTCGTTACTGTAGATGCTTGGAGATGAAATTGGGAAGGGAGCATATGGGCGAGTGTACAAAGGCCTGGACTTGGAAAATGGGGATTTTGTTGCCATCAAGCAGGTCTCACTCGAGAATATCCTCCAGGAGGACCTTAACATTATCATGGTATTTGTTTATTTTCCATCCTATATATATTTATGTTGATTTTGTATCTTCCATGATGCAAAATGTTATAGTATTCCACACAGATCACAATTGATCAATCCCTGTAATTGATTGATAGAATGCTCATTTAGCTTTTAACAATATCTTATCCAAGGATTGACTTTATGCCCATCTTTATGTTGAAGTAAATTGTGGCACATATTAACAAGGATGTTCGTCGTTATTGATCTTTATATTACATCCAGTAAATTTCTATTGTATTTCATTATTTTATGTTTCTTTTCTGATTATGATTTTGTACTTTTTTTGCTTTCATCATGGACCGTTTACCAAATCTCAGCAAGAAATTGATCTTTTGAAGGTAAATATCATTCTTGGCTTAAGTGTTTAACATCTCTGCATTTTAATATGGAATATTAATGAAACAAATTGACCTTGGCATTTCTTGCATATGACTTTTGGCCTTTCTTGCCAGAATTTGAACCATAGAAATATTGTGAAGTATCTTGGATCACTAAAGACTAAGACTCATCTACACATCATTCTTGAGTATGTAGTTTATTTATTCTCTAATTCTTCTTTTTTATGACAATGATCTTAGCTTCTTCATTGCATTTATCAAAATCTACTAGCTATGCCAAAAATTGTGTACTTCATTGCTTTTCCCATTTCTAATGGACTTTAACTTTATAAAAAAAAGTCAAAAATTGTGGAAGGATACCTTGTCATTTGACATGTGGTCATGGAATCTGTTAGGTATGTGGAAAATGGCTCACTTGAGAATATCATCAAGCCAAACAAATTTGGTCCTTTTACTGAATCATTGGCAGTTCGGTATATTTCTCAGGTGTGCATTGGCTTGTTGTAGAACACAATGGTTCAAAACTTCAAATAACTTACTAAATTTCACATTTACAATTCATAACATACAGGTTCTTGAAGGTTTGGTCTATTTACATGAGCAAGGGGTAATTCATAGAGATATCAAGGGTGCGAATATTTTGACCACTAAAGAGGTGATGGTAGATATATTTGTGCTATACAAGAATAATTTACGTTCCTCCCCGTAGCCTTTAGGACTATCTGCAATAAGCAACTATTATTTAAGGCAGCAATCCCTGGAGTCTCAAAGAAGGCCAGAGAAGCAAGACAGAGAAAAAGGAGATTGTATATGGGATATGCAGCCTCCTCTAGTTCCTCATCCAACAAAAATCCCCCAAATTCTGAGGTGGCGCAGACCACCGAAGGGATTAACTAGCCCCAAACCTACACCCCACCGGGTCAATAGGGCTAATAATGGCTCTAATGACCTGGAATATTAGAGGACTTAATTCTCCTCTAATGCAAAATGAGATTAAAAATGCGATGATAAGTAAAAAATGCGACGAGACTAGGGGATTCCAACACCAAATTTTTTAGCTTAGCCACCAAGATCAGGAAAGCAAGAAATTCAACCCTGAAGCTAATTAATGGTAAGGGGAGGGTAGTTCTAAATAGGGCCCAACTAGAAAACAAAAGTAATACATACTTTAAGGAAATATACAAAACCTTCCCATTTCCAGACATATCCCTCTGTGAAATTCCCAAGGGTAGTATCCCCAGACATGAACATATGGCTGACCCAATAACCCATAGAAGAGGAGATTAAATCCACTCTATTCACAGTTGGATTCTTCAAGGCCCTATGGCCTGAATTAAAACAAACTGTGTTGACACGTGTCAAACAATTTTTTAATGGTAAGCCACTTCTAAGATCCTCCAACCACATATTTATAACCCTAATTCCCAAGAAGCCCATTGCAACAGAGTTATCAAACTGTAGGCCCATTTCCTGTGTGAACCTAATATATAAACTGCTAACAAAGATCCTGGCAGATAGGATAGCCAAGGTGTCATCTGAGCTCATTCCCCCCCATCAAACATCTTTCATAACGGGAAGGAATATCTTAGATAACACTTTACTGGTTGATGAGATGGTCCACGACTTTGGTAGAATCATAAGCCCTAGAAGATGTTGCCTTAGTATTGATTTCAAGAAGGCCTTTGATACAGTCAAGTGGCAGACTATCACATCAACTCTGGAATACATGGGATTCAGTCTTCTACTGTGCAAACTAGTACATAATTGTATTTCCTCAGCCTCCTTCTCTGTATTGTTAGAGGGAGCCTCAAGACCCCCCTTACCAACAACAGAGGGATCAGACAAGGTGACCCCCTTCTCCCCATCCTTTTCGATATGGTAATGGATAACCTTAGCAGGCTCATAGAGAAGGAAGTTAAGGATAAAAAGCTGGACACCTACATTGTGAATGGAGTTGTCTCTATCTCACACCTTATCTATGCGAATAATGCGATGATGTATTAATATTTTGCAAGGCAAAAAATCCCTAGGTACCATCAAAAGGATACTTGACTTCTTATCCAAGTTCAGCCACGGAGAAAAACTAGAAAAAAATCTCAGCCATATACTGTAAGATATGCACAAATGACCAAACCATTCATGACATTCTCGGATTCCATCCAAACCCCTCCCAATAAGTTACCTGGGCCTCCCCATAACAGGAAGAAATCTCATGCTGTATGGTGGAAACTTATAGAACCTATTGAAAAAATGCTAGCTAAATGAAAGGGCAGATGTCTCTCATATGCGGGTAGAACTCAATTAGTTTACTGGATTTTACTAGGAAAGTTCACTACTGGGCAAATGGCACCGCACTACCATGCACAATAATGAAAAAGATCCAGAGCCTTGCTTATAACTTCATCTGGGACGGTAGAAGATGTAGCAGCTGGGAAAAAATGGTTCTCTCCAAAAAAGAGAGTGGGGTAGTGGTAAAAGACTTCTTCACAACTAATGCCACTGTCTTAGTTAAAAGAGCAGAGAAATGTTGGAGCCCAAAAATTTCCATTTTTGCACAATGGGTAAAAATTAGATATATAAAGGGGAGAGGAATTGAGGAGATAGAATGTAGACCCACTCTGGACTCACACATGTGGAAAACTATCCTGGCAAACAAAGATCTAATAGGGACATGTATAAAATGTTTAAGCAATTACAATATCTCCATCGTATCCATCTCCAAACACTTTGAAACATTAAGGCCTAGAGGGGTTATGCAACCCTTGAACTTGGGAATTTGGTCTAGAATGCCCCCAAAATTCTCTATGTTCCTATGGAGAATCAAGGTCTAAAGTCTCAACACACTCACAAGACTTCAAGGTTGGAGAATCAACTTGCAAACAATCTGTCCTTTATGTGGACAGGAAGAGAAAACCCTGCAATACCTCTTCTTTAACTGCCAATATTCTAAAATATTGTTAATTAAGGCCACCAGCTTTCTCAACAATGCCATATGGTCAATGGGGGCCAGAGCATACCAGCACCAATAGATGATATCAGAATAGGAGACATAATGGAAATTATTGAAAAATTCACAAACAAAGGCAGTTGTTGGGGTATACACTGGTTAATGTTAGGCTCCTTCTCTTGGCACATATGGAGTGAGAGGAACAGAAGACTAAAACAACACACACTTAGGCCCATAGAAACTTATCAACAGAGAAATATTGAGGGATGTGAGCATTTCTTATGGTGTCACCCCTTACAAGAAGAGCAATCTCTTGCAGATTGAAACTCAAGCTATATTCTTATGGGAGTCCAACCTCTTGAGGCACCAGTCCATGACTAATTAACCACGGTCATAGCCATATAAGAAAGTGACAATGTTTTTTACATTTACTATATTTTACATTTCCCTACATTTGTAACATCGGGCACTGCACACTCTTATTTTCAGCAATGAAATATTTAATTCATAAAAAAAAGATATATATGTGCACACATACAAAACACCGAGTTATTGATTTTGAATTGTCTGCTTTCTCATAATTTTTGTGATATTCTAGAAGGTGGTCTTGAATGATGTAATAGGGAAATGATCTGGATTATGAAACTCGAAAGTACCTTGTTTATCGATTGGGCTATACAATTAAAGCTGTATGGGTTCCGTTTGATTCTATCGGAACAGTAATCTATTTCAAAAGGAAAATAGTAATCTAACTGTTTTCCATCTCATCCCCAATCACATTGGCTTCATAATTCTGCTTGGTTTGCTTCATTGCTTAGGTGGTGCCTGTCTTCTATTAAGGTGTCAACTTTATCTAATGTTTCCTCTCTCCTGATTACTAGGGTATGTTGATGTTGTTACATAGTGATGTAGTACAGTTAGACCAGGGTTCCTTCAATTGTGCACAATTGCTCTTAATTAGGACTACATGCTCATTGCAAAGGTAGTCCCCCACCTATTGAGATAAAACATTAATAATGGAATAATGGGGGACAATAGAGTTAGTTATCATTTTATTCTCAAGGTATTACTCTCTCTCCTACTTTTTCTTTCATCTACTTTATTTTCTTCTTCGTGTTCTTCATAATCTGGTGGAATCCAGATCTGTTCTTCTCTAAAACTAGTAGAATCCAGCTTTCTAGTTCACATTTAAATCCTACTGTCTTAGTTTTTTTTTGAAAGCAATTAAATTTCATTAAAAAGAAGGGCAATGCCTAAATTACAAAATAGAGAATAGAAATACAAATAGAAGTAAAAAAAATGAACAAAAAACCCATTGACTCTGTAATAACCTGAATTTTCTTAATTTAAATCTTAATAGAATTATTCCCCAAATTTAACTTAACAAACAAATCAAGATCCATATGCCCGAATGGGCGTACACAACAAAAATTAAAGTACTAGCGGAAACCAATAGACCCCTTATTTAACTAATGTCCTAGGATCCCATTCATGTGTGAAATCCTCTGTCCAGTCCATTCTAAGTCGTTCCTTATTCTGCAATAAAATGACATTTACATGAGTAAGTTTCAAAAACTTAGTACATGAATATATTTTATAGTTCCTGAATTTCTTTTGGACAGTATCAAGTACTATCAACCATCCTTGGTTACCAATAGAGGTTCTTACGAATCCTCCCTTTTTCCTTTACATGGGTCATCGAGTAAACTCTCACCATGCCGTCAAACCCCGTCGGGTCATGTAGCCTTGTCAGGCTTGTTAAGTTCCATTCATTTCATGTATCGTCAAATCTCTAAGGATCCGTGATTTCGTATGATTTGGGAATGAGTGAGAGGTCAGATTGAGTGATCCGCTTAATCCAAATCTTGGTCCGTAACCTTGGTGGATCTTCAATGAATAGAGAGAATGTTGGATTGAGTGTTACCCCGGGGACTTGCTCGATCTCCCCCTTTCGCCATTCACCCCTAAATCCCCCGGTGGTGGATGGGAATGGTTCAGGTCGAGTGCCATTCCGAGGACTAACTCGACCCGCCCCTTTCATCGTCCACTCCTAAATTCATCCAAATTTAGGGTTATGGTTCTTTAGGTTTCATTGATTTTCTTTTTACACCTTTCATTATTAGATCCAAAGAAAACTCAAAAATTGAAATAAAACCCGAAATGTCATTTAAATCCTCGAGTAATGAAACGGTTCGTATTGGTAAAAAAATCAAACCCTTAAAGCAATTGGGTTTGAGTTTAATTTATCTCTCATTCGTTTAACTCAAACCATGAAAACAAAATGCAAACCTTCAAAATTTACTTGACAACCACCTTGGGATGGACGTTAGGTCTATAGAGTTGAGACTTAACCTCAGACAACCAACCCAAATATTCATACCCATCTTTTGATTTTATTGGTTAAAATCGACCATGTGGGTGTCCCATTTTAAGCACGATCTTCTAGCTCTAGGTCAACGCGAATCCTGAACTTGGAACCTTGTGGAGCCCAGTCCACTATTATAGTCCCTTGTTCATAAGGATTTTTGCTGTCCAGCAAAAATAAATTAAAGAACATAAAACCGGAAACCAAATTAACCAACAAACTCAAGAATGGAAAGAAGGTCTAAAATTTTATTTAAATCATCAAGGAAATGAAGGAATGACCTTAATTTCTTTTGTTATCCAGCAAGAATATACAGGAGCATCGAGAAAACAGAAAAACTAAATAATTGATAAGAAAGCTAGGAATATTATTTTAAAAATAAACCTAATTTTCTTTCATTATCCAACGAGAAATACAAGAGCATCAAGAACAGAAAACAGACAGGAAAAACTCAAGAATCGACAAGAAAACTCGAAATGCCATTAAATTTTCAAGAATTAAAACCTTAACTTCCCTTGAACCAAAAAACAAACAATCGAACAACAACTCTGTTGTACGAAATCAGGCCTATAATCACCCAATGGAGATATAACACATAAACAAAAAAATAAGTCTTATCCTTGCGTCATTTTCATTTCATTTTCAATAACAACACTTCATAGTTCATACTAAAATATTCTAGTAGAAGGATTGATTATATCCACGTACTGTGATCTCCTCTGATGTTTTTTTTCCCTCTCCTAACACTTGCAAGCCCTAGCCGAGTCCTTCCCTTCTTTCTTAAAATTGTTGTTCCCCTCTTTTCTATTTTTAACACCTCCTATTTAAAGATATAATTTCTCCTAAATTGTCGTCCAAATCTTTCCTTTATCTCTTCTTCAATCAATTAAGAATATTCCCCTTAATTGATTCTTTTGACTCAATTTCCCTTATTTTAAAAATGTTTCCTTCCCTTAATTTAATTGACTAATTTAACCTTAAATTGAATTCTTTCCTTTCTCTCCTTCTCAATTAATTAATAATATTCTCTTTAATTGATTCTTTTGACCCTATTGCCCCTATATTTTAAAACGTTTCGTTCCTTTAATCTAATTGACTAATTTACCCTTAAATTGAAATCTTATTTATTTTCTTATTTAATTAGGCTATTTAGATTCAGCCCAACTCGAATAGACCCACTAGATTTATTTACTTAAGTTTAGCCCCATTTAGGCCTCGTCCATACTCGACTAACCTAATCACTTATTAAATTTAATTAGGCCTAGCCTAATTGACCTTAACCCAATCGGTTAGGTTGAGTTGCTTTAGTTCTGCCCTATTTTAGCTAATATTTTCCAATTCTGATCTTGTAATTAGGGTTTCCTTTTACTATTAGGACCCCTAATTTTTCAGAATATTACAGACTCTCTCTCATTAGCTATGTAGTCTATTTATAAAATAACTAGATACGTTGCCTCAAGACGTTGGTCTCCCATACTTCTATCATAGAAGTCTCCAAAGGGTGACAACAACCCTTCATGTAAAACTCCGGATCAAAGAAGAGACTGATGTCCTTAATGACCTTGTTAAATACTACCTCAGGAGGCCTACTAACGTCCATACACGACAAACACTCAATAACATTCCATAGTAGCCCCCAAAATCTAATATCTGGACTAGATTGGGTGGGAACTGGAATATTCATTATTCTTCAGAAGACGAAATTCAAGTGCTTAGCCAACAGAATTAGAAGAGACCTGGAATAAGAGCAGTTGAATAAGAGATGTCTTCTAGATTTTTCTTTCATATTGCATAATAGCAAGCAGGAGGTAATTGCACTTTTCAACTTCTCAATTTCCTGAACGTGTTTAGTTGATTCCATTTCACTCTCCACAGGAAAATAGAGAATTTTGTTGGCATCTTCGACTAAATTCCCTTGGCTAGCACGTCTTTATGACTTCTATCTCTAATACTTTCCACCATTCCCCCAACTTGCTTATATGAGTACCAAATCTCCAAATAGTAGTTAATCTTTGCTAGATTAACTACATCACTAATTCTCTCTATGATTCCTTCTAACTTCCTTATAGGAGTGCCATATAGTATAGAGTTTCAGAGAATCTGAAATTGCTTTTGATTATCCTTACAATAAAGAATAGAGTAAATGCTTAACTAATTATCTACTTTATAGCTAATTACTAATATCATTAATATATACTCATTATTTTTTTTCACAATTTTAGTTGCTAATTTTTTTCCAGGGTCTTGTAAAATTGGCTGATTTTGGAGTTGCTACAAAGCTAAATGAGGCAGATCTAAATACTCATTCAGTTGTTGGAACTCCATATTGGATGGCCCCTGAGGTATCTTTCTAACCTTTTGAGATTTATACTTTTGTTTGTTTTGGTGATCTCGCTGATTGATCTGACAACCACTAGTGTGTCTTTAGATAAGAATATTTGTATATTTATCTCTTTATTTCTTCAGTTTTGTGGACCACCCTTTTCAGTAAAAATCTATATTTTTTCAGTGTTCGATATTTTAATGGGTTACCTAGTTTAGGGTGGAGGAACTTTTTTTTTAGGAGGCATGTTGGGGATTCTACTGTTTCTCTTGGGGAACACAATATGACACGTTTGAATGGAGGGGTGTACACACTACACAAGTACATGGCGATAGGGGTGGGCTCAGATTGGAATCCACTAAATAGAGAAGATCAGATCGGAATCCTCTAAATCCGATGATCGCAAGAAAAGTAGAGGAAAGTAGGAGAGAGAAAACTTGCTATCCTCAGGTGAAGTGTAGAGGAATTTGACAATAGATTGAAATACTTGAGATTGGCATACCAGTGTGGGATTGCGAAAGGCATTGATGAACTTGTGATCAGTGATCCATATCTAACAAACCAAGTTGAAGACTTAGCCATCATGCAAAAGCATTTAAGAGTTCATGTGTAGAATTTCTGATCAAATTCAAACTTGAAAAGTACTCAAAGATAGATCCTCCGTCTAACTGGGGAAAATCAGAACAATTATTGGCTGGATTTGAAACCATTCCAGTAGTAGTGTGGCCTCCAACCGGCGATTTCTTGGAATTTTTAACAAACCAACCTGAAGAAGTGCCTGCTTCAGGAATACCATTTCCAGGATGCTCAAGCTCAATCTCTTGTAGAAAAGAGCTACCAACCCATCTTCCCATTACCTCTTCACATACATTTCCATTCTCCGTAGCCAGGTGAGGTGTAAATAACCTAGACTGGCTAAAATTAGAGAAAAAACTCGAATTAAAATATGTGACTCTAACCATGTGAGATGCCTCATTGTAGCTATTGGAAAATCAGAATGAGAAGTTTCAACAGTAGACTTCCTGTTTCGCCCTTCAGCACCAAGGGAATGAACAGGTGTATCCAGTAGCTCATGAAAATTGAAATTTTGAAGAACGGAATTGATGCAGAGCAAGAGTTAGATATTCCCAAGGAGACCAACACACATTCCAAGTATCTTGGAATGAGTATTTTGCAAAGAATTAGTGAGCCTGACCAAGGTTGTGCCTCATAACCTTCTCTCTAGAAGGTCTCCACACTTATATCATTAGGATTGTCTATCACCTAAGATATGAGTATAAAAGAGATGGACCTCACAAGGAGAGAGGCAGATTATTGTTAATTAATGCTCCAGCCTCCAGGTATTATTCAGCTGCCTCTCTCTCTACTTTACTTACTTTACTCTCTTGTTTTTATTCCTTCATTCCTTATTCTACTCGAGATCCGATCTTGGTGGATTTCTAAGATTTTTTCTACTACTTTTAGCATTGCACAAGAAGCTTCTTCTTCTCTAGTTAATCAAGCTCCCTTAGATCAACGATTCTGCATTAGAAATCTTTTTTTTTTTGAAGCAATTAAATTTCATTAAAATAAGGCTAATGCCAAGTTTACAAAAAATTGAGTATCGAAAAATAGAAACAGAAGTAAAAAGAAATAAACGAAAAGCTCATTGACTCTCTTCCATTAGCTATGTAATCTAGTTATATAGTAACTAGATACGCTGTCTCAGGAGGTTGGTCTCCCACACTTCCATCATAGATGTCTCCAAAGGGTGACAACAACTCTTCTTGTAATACACTGAATCAAAGGAGAAACTGATGTCTTTAATGACCTCCTTAGACCTCCTTAAGGACTACCTCAGGAGGTCTACTAATGTGTTGTATATACCTTTTATTTCTTTCTGTCCATATATGCCACGACAAGCACCCAATAGCATTCCATATTAGCCCCCAAGGGGGAGAGTGGCGCGTAATCTTTTGTGCTGCCTCCGTCAGATCCCCCAATCTAATATCTGGACTGGATTGGGTGAGAACTGGAATATTCATTATTTTTCAGAAAGCGAAATCCAGGTGTTCCGCCAACGGAATTAAGAGAGATCTGGTATAAGAACAGTTAAAGAAAAGATGACTCCTAGTTTCATCTTCCAGATTGCATAACAAGCAAACAGAAGCACTTGTACTCTCTAACTCCTCAGCTTCTTGAACGTGTTTAGGTGATCCCATTTCGCCCTCCACAAGAGAATAGAGAATTTTGTCGGCATCTTCGATCAAATTCCCTCAGCTAATATATCTTTATGCTTTCTATCTCTAATACTTTCCAGTTTCCACTATCCGCCCAACTTACTTATCAGAGGCATTAGGAATCTTCTTTAATTGACAAATACATATTCTTCTCTACCATCTCAAAAGATGATAGTGTCTCCTTATCTTCATTATTAAATGAAACCCGAGGCTGTGAATTTATGACCTGGAGAAGCTGACCAGTAACAGGGTCCATAAGATCATTTAATTCTGTTTGAAATAAACCATGTGAAAATGCCGCTTGTGATGGACTGAATTGTGAGCTGCAAGGAGCATCTATAGACATATCTAAAATTTCATCGCTAGCTATAGAATTACCACTAACATCTTTTCCCATGTCTTCCCAGCTCGAATAATAATCCAGCTCGCGATCGTAGCAATCTTGTTCACCTTGAATTTGGAAAGATAGACCTTCCTGCTGGGTGGGTAAGGAAGGATTAGTATAGTCCCTACTCCCTAGATCTTTCATCATTGTAGTTCACTTGCAGCTTAGTTAGATTGGAGAATTGTATATCAAGCCGACAACAACCATCATAAATATTATGTTTCTGCAAACCCGTTCTTGCCAGAATAGCACTTAGACGAGCTTGATACTGGATAAGAGCTTGAAAATCAGCTGACTTCTGGAATGTGACGACCTTCTCAACAAAACCATGAGAAAATACTTGATGCAGCACGCCTACTGTTATTGGATAGAGTATGCGATGTATAGTAACGAAGAGGATATGGTTAGGTTTCGAATCTTGGTCTCTACGTGCTTGGCTGTTTTGGTCCGTTGTTAACTCGTGGTGAGATGAGAATTGGATGTTTCCATTTCTTCCCCTAGGTTCTTTCTGTTCAACACGTATATTTTTTTTGCGAGATTCCCTTGGCGTTGACAGCACAAAACCCACTGGATCAGATTCATCGAGTGGGCGGTGGTTGACGAAGGAATAAGACCATCGATGATTGTCGGTGAGCCGGTCATAGCGATCGTGGTAGTGGTTCCTATTCTTTTGATTTGTCCGATCGCGGTGGTGGTCCTGGTTCTTTTGATGTTTCCGATTTCGATGGTGGTGGAACCTTACCTGATCACACCGATCTTGATCATCTCGGAATTTCGGATTCCAGGTGACGATAATGACAAATCAACGACATTTATCGAATTTTTCATGTGGTTACTGGTTTCTACTAATGTCCTTCTTAAGAGCAGGAATTGTAGTTCTCAAATCCTCTATTTCTGATGTGAGATTGTCCAAGGACTGTCGAAAAGACATCTTCATACAAAGGATCGAACCTCAAACTGAGAAGTTGAGGAATGTTCTGATACTACTTGTGAAGAAAAACAACTGGATTCCACCAGAATTAGGAAGAAATAAGAAGAAACATCAAGATCTAAGAAGAAACAAGAGAGGGTTTAAAGAGTTGAGTAAAGGAAGCAAAGGAGATAATACCTTTTGAATGGTACTTGATACTATTTAAGATCTAAGAAAAATAATCTACCGTTCCTCCTCTTTTTGCCCCTATTTATACTTTCTTCCAAGCTTGACAATAATGGGCCTTTAATAGTGAAAATGGGCCAAGAGCCCATGTACGATATGGCTACATTAGAAACCCATCTCCACAGTAAAGAAAACGAAGAATTTCTGTTGTAAGTTCACTGAGCTGTATACTAGAGAACTCTCAGATGGTGAGGTGCTCTTTAGAGATTTTCCAAAAAAGATTGATTATTGCTTGAACTATTTCATTGAGAGAATGGCCACCAATCAGGGAATTAAGGTCACATTGTTCTCTAATCTAATAGAAAAGCTCAAGGCCATGATGGGTTCAACGGTTATTTTTCAAGAATTCTTGGAAGCTGATTGGAGTAGAGTTTGCTTCTGCCAAAGTCATTCCAAAGTGGGATAATGTTCAAGGAAACCAACCATTGCTTCATAACCCTAGAGTTCAAAATGAGGGGAGCTACCTATATTAATGAATTAAGGTTCTCGTATCCTGTTGCAACATAACCTACTAAGTGGTGTAAAAATTATCATGCCAAATGTAGTTTCGAAAAATCAGTTTGCTTTCATCAAAGGGAGACAAACTACATGGCTATTAGGAGATAACTTTCTTCTTGCTTGAGAGTTCTTAAAGTGGTTCAAGAAGAAGATTGGGATGGAGAAAGTTTGTTTAAAGGTAGTGATAGCAAAGGCTTTTAATATAGTGGATTGGTTTTCTCTAGTTGGAAAGGGGTTTGAGGAGAAGTTTATGAACTGGATTAAGAACTGCATTTCCGCCAAGTCATTTTTTATGCCTGTAAACGGATCACCCACTAAGGTATGCTGCCTAACTAGAGGACTCAAGTAGAATAGTAGATCCTCTCTCACTATTCTTCTTCTGTCATTTTGGTGAAATCGAAAAAAAAGATAGACTTATAAGTTGGGTGATACGATAGTACAGTCACATAATCTTGATGGTATTCACATCACAGAATTTATGTAGTCATTTTGTAAGACAAATATTTTATTTTCAGGTAGGTCTTCTTCAGGTTCGATCAGAAAATTTCATTGTCTTTTTTCTCTAACAATAGGCACAATATATTCCAGTTATTCATCATGTACAGGACATATATATGTTACGTCGATTCTCATGTTATTACTTATAAGTCAATTTTTTCCCCAAGGTTATTGAAATGTCAGGTGTCTGTGCTGCATCAGACATTTGGAGTGTTGGTTGCACTGTCATTGAACTTCTTACTTGTGTTCCACCGTACTATGATCTGCAGCCTATGCCTGCTCTTTTCCGGATTGTCCAGGTTCATTTCAATTTTTAATGGTTTTACATATTGTAAACTTATTATTTAAGTTTTACAAAATTTAGACTATTTTTATATTCTAACTTGGGCATTGGCCTTATTTTTTTAATGAAATTTAATTGCCTTCAAAAAAAAAAATTTAGACTGTTTATAAATATACATGAGTTCTTGAATAAATTAATTAAGTAGAAGTGATCTGATAATGGGTGCTACTAAGGTTAACCCTAGGATTGAAGATCAATGGGAGCATCAATTTAAAAAGGCTGAAGAATTGGAATCCACCAGTTAGAGTTCTGGAATCCATTAGAAAATGGGGAAAGTAGGAGAAAATGAAGCAAGAAGGTAGAGAGAATAACACATGTACCTTTATTCCTTCCTTAAGCACTCGACTCATGGTAGTGGATTCTTTATGAGACAAGTATTTAATTAATTCAGAGATGGTTAGATGTGTCCCTTTTCAGATAGAGGGCATTGCATGGACTACTGAATTGAATGTGTCCTACATCAATTTATAGAAAGTCTCTTGATTCTGATACTAATGTAATGGAGCCAATTCTCCACTGAATTCACAGATGATGAATTGTATGGCCTGTGCTAGTTAGATTGGATTGATCTGGAGCTGAAGAAGACGTTCCAATTGGAATCCACCAATGGAACAGTAATAACCAGATCGGATTCCACCAGATCTGAGAACAGATGTCTTTAGAAGAAAAAACGAGAAAAGGAGAGAAGTCAAGAACCAAGAGAATGAGCAGAAAAAAGAGAAGTAGTACATTTGCAAAAATAGCGAAAAAGTGGTTGCTTCCTTGGGTTCATTCCTATTTATACTCCCTTGGGTAAGATTAGAAATTCACCAATGGGAGTTGGTTTGCCAAGTTAAAGGGATAGAGCCATCTCGAGCTAATGACCTTGTGGATCATTGTTATCGGCTACATTATGATGTCTACAAAATAAGTTGCATGATATTGGTCACATAGGATTTTTTTTATGTATATTATTATAGAGAAAAAGATATCTGTAATGTAAGTGTTTTTGATTGATTTTTGAAATGTGCATGCAATATACATGTAAATAAAATATCCTCTATTAAGAAAGGAGTAGACCTTCAGCTATCTTCATTCAGTGCAGGTTTTAACCACTTCCAACCACTGGTTTTCAGTCATAATTACACCCAAGCTTTTTTCTGCCCTTATGCACATTCTAAGCACATGCGGTCATTTAAAACTAGCCCCTTGGTGTAACCATAGTTTTTCATGCGACGCCTAGGTGACCAAGACCATAGTTCTTTCTTCTATACTTCAAAATCCTAAACGTCACTTATTGTTATTTGGAACTGTAATAATTCCATTTTTTTAAAAAAGAATTGTTACAGAAAGACTATGCATAATATAAATATACCCCTGTTACCCTAAGTGCGCAAAAGCTTCAATGCGCAAGTTATTGGCACATCGTGCATTGTGGTATTTAAAACCTTGGGCTTTGTTATTCAATGGCGTTCATAGATTTGCACATTCTAAGCACATGGCCCTTAGATATTCTATTCTGCCCTTATGCATATTCTAAGCACATGCAGTCATTTAAAACTAGCTCCTTGGTGTAACCATAGTTTTTCATGCGACCATGCGCTCCAGCGCATATAGGCGTTTGCCTTCATGCGCTGGAGTGGGTTAGGCGGATCCGCCTAACCCAAAAGCCCATTTACTTAAGTTTAAATGGAGGAGTTAGGTTTTAAAAACCCTAAATCCTCTTTTTTCCCCTATTTCTTCTCTTTTCTTCTCTTCTCTCCCAAATTTCCAGCCCATCTCCTCCACCTCCGACCATCACAACCTCCGGCGACCAGCTAGTGAACTCCGGCAACCTGCAACGCACCTCCGACGAACGTCATCTCCGGCGAGCTCTGGCCACCTCCGGCGATCGTCTATGCGACGCTTAGGCACCTCATGCGGCCAGGGCCATTGCATGACCGCATAAAAAAGCTTGATCACAACCCATAGCCGATCCTATAGATCGACTATACCACTATCTCTCCTTTTTCACATGACTTCCAATGCTGGCCAAATTCTTCATCATTCTCATATAAATTTTTAATTCTTTCAAAATCAACTATCTTAGCTCTTAAGATAGTTAATAAATTGTTCTTTTTACTGAGGGCATTTGCCACCCTATTGCTGATCCCAGTTTTGTGTTTCATTGTGAAGTGAAACCTTTGTAGAAAGGAGATCCACCTTGCATGCATTCTATTTGTGCCCTTGGAATTATCACGAATTCATTTTGCAATAAATATGGTTCCCATATCTTGCATGCTCTCATGACTGCATATAATTCATGTTCATAGGTAGTCCAATTTCTTCTGCCTGATGATAGTTTTTACTATGAAAAGCTATTGGATGACCTTCTTGAGTTAGGACAGCTCCTACTCTGATGCAGACTAAGCTCTCATCTCCCATGGGTTCGAATTAATTTGACCTATGGACCAAGCCCAATAAAATGGGCTTGGATTCTCATGGTGGAATTTCCACTCTCACACCATGAGAGTATAAATAAGATTGGACAATAAAGAGGCAACAGTTTTTGAGAGTTAATTTCCTTATTCCAGGTAACTCCCATTTTCTCTTTGGTATTCTGCATTTTTCTTCCCTTTTTTAGATATTTCGAATCTACAATTTAGGGTTAATTCTTGGATTAGAATTAACTTTTATGCTGGATTTGATCTCTGTTAGTGATATACAAACAGAGAAATCATGAGCAAGAAAGATATTTCTTTGTTTTCTTCCTTTCATCCCCTTTTTTCCGTTTATTCTCTTCACCCATATCATCGCCTACATTATACTCCCATTATGCATGCATCACATTCCACCTCAAATACCTTTGAGAAATCGGGTAAACTGAGAAATGGTGCCTGTTGTAGCCTTTTCTTCAACACTGTAAAAGCCTGCTCTGCTTGTGCTGTCCACTGGAAGGCACCATTTTTGAGACTGTCAGAAATTGGTGCAGCCATTGTGCTGAAATCCTTAAACCTTCTGTAAAAAGATGTTAACCCTAGGAAATATCTCACCTCAGTAAGGTTAGAGGGTGATAGCCAATTGTCCAATGCTTATGTTTTCTTTAGATCCATCTTTATGCCTTGGGATCCCACTATATATCCCAAAAATTGTACTTCAAGTACTAGGAACTCACATTTTTGTAAATTCAGCTTTAGATGATTACATAGTTTTTCATGCGACGCCTAGGCGATGCCTAGGCGTCGCATGAAAAACTATGTAATCATCTAAAGCTGAATTTACAAAAATGTGAGTTCCTAGACGGGTCCGGGTCGGATCTGACCCGGACCCGCCTAACCCAATAGGTTTGTTTTATTTTAATTTTTTTAATTTTTTTTTAAAATTTAAATATAAGGCCCAATCACCCATTTAAATGATTTAAGTCATTTAAATAAGAGGTTGAGGGTTTTAAAAAACCCTAACCTCTTTTCTTTCTTGTTTTTTGCACCTTTCTAACCATAAATTCATAGAAGTCTTATAATCTATGTATTTAAATTTTAAATTTTAGATTAATAGGTCTATCACTTTGTATTAGTAATTTCAGGTTTTAAAATTTATGCATATATTTTTTTAAATGTTTCTGAATTTACCCATATTTTTTAGCAAATATATATAAGTTTAGGGTAAATTTGCAAAATTTACCCTATTTTCAGGCGACCGCCTGAAGCGCCTAGGCGGCCATGCGGTCATAGCCATCGCATGACCGCATGGTCGCCTAAAAAACCTTGGATGATTATCTGCTAATTAACTGCAAAATTTTCTCGAGTTCCTTCATGCGTGTTTCTTTATTTTTGCTAAATATAAGGATATCATCAAAATAGACCACCACTGACTTGTTAATCAGAGGCTTCACTTCCTTTGTCATTAATCTCATGAAGGTTGAAGGAGCATTGGACATGCCAAATGGCATGACTAACCACTCATAGAGACCCTTGCTGGTTTTGAAGGCAGTCTTCCATTCATCTCCCTCTTTGATCCTGATATGATGGTATCCACTTTTTAAATCTAGCTTGGTGAAGTAATCAGATCCTATCAGTACATCTAATCATTCTTCCAGCCATGATGATGCATCCACTAACTAAGAACAGATCTAGTTGAAGAAGATGGAGATTCTTCAACGAAATTAATCAAAGTTTTCTTGGAATCCACCAAGAACTCGAATTAGAAAGTAGATGAAGAGGAAAATACAAGAGGAAAATAGAGAATCTGAAAAATTGTAGAGAAAAGAGATAAAAGGGTTACCTTGGGAAATTAATATAGAAAATTCAATAACTCTTCCCAATGTGGTCCACCATATTTATACTCACATCATTAGAGGTAGACATGCCAATGATGTGAGTCTTTGGGCCTCCTAAGAGGAGGTAGAAGTGGCCCAACCTTGGTCGGGCCACATACATGATGCCCCTTGTTTAATAACAGGTTCTAATTTTCCTGTTATTGGTTGATTATCATCTGTAAATTCAGTATTACTACTTAATGCAGAACTGATGAATCACGGAATCTGCTACCAAGGGCTCGCGGTGGTGCGAGGAGGGCCGGAGGCTTTGGAGTCCACGACGCGCGCTCTACGTCAAATCTTGTCAGAAGAGAATAGGCGATTCTGGTGTGGGAATCGACGATTCTCTCTGTATTGGAACTGGTAATTTGCCTTGGAGTGACCCCATGGGACCCCTTTTATAGGGTCCGTGGGGATGCACTCCGCGGCGGGCATCGTGCCTGTTACCATAACGGGACGCATTAATGACCCATTATGACGCAGGCAGGCGACGAGTAACGGTCGTAAATCGGCGATTCCCATTCAGGTGGGGAATCGCCTATTTAGTGGCAAAATCGGCGAGTTCTGAGGGACGACATCTGCAGTCTACCAATACTGACTATCTCGGCCTCAACTCGGCGATTTACCACTAAAGTCGGCGACTTGGTAGCCCAACCGGCGATTTACGGGTTAACTCGACGATTTGACGATGACCTTTGTTCCGCACCGTGGGAGCCTTCCGAGGATCCGACATATAGCGACGGAACTCTAGTCTTTGTTGAAGGGCGTTGCTGAGAGTGACTGACGTACTCAGACATGTCTCACCAAGAACAATGTGACTCTGTTCTGAAGGGTGAGAAGAATGATGAATCTCTTCTTGATAATCGGTAGACAGGGAAGAAATCAGATTGGAATCCACCAATTGATTTCTGTCCTGGCCGAAATTACAGAAAAACAAGGAAGAAAAAAAAGAAGAAGAATTAGGAGACAGAAAGTCACAAGGAGAAGAGAGAGAAAATATACTTCACAAATATCAAGCAAAAAGTAACCCTTCTTTGGGTTCACTTGGTATTTATACTCACATTGTGTGTAGTGGACAACCTCCACAATGTGAGTCTAAATGGCTTCAAAGGTGAAGCACAATGGCTCGAGCCAAGCTTGGGCCTGTTCAGGAGTGTGTCCTTTCAGTTGAGGCCCAATGCTATTAATTCCAGGATAGGGGCATTTATCGGCATGCTGAGACCCAATGCTATTAATTCCAGGGTTGAGACATTTATTGGCATGCTGAGAATTATAATAAGCACTCTTATTATATAATGCATTAAGATGCTCTGCATCACTACTAATCTGATTATTGGGGTTTTCTATTAAAGAAGCTGCATCATGCACCCCCTCTTTAGATTCAATTGTCCCCAATTGATTTTCTGACTCAAATGTTAGATAATATTTTCTGATATCACTGACATTGAAAGTCTTTGAAATACTGAAACTTTCTGGAAGATCAATTAAATATGCATTATCAATTATCATTGATTTTCTGAACCACTTTGTAAGGACCATAATTTCTAGCCTTTAGTTTAGAGTAGGCCCCGGATGGTAGTCTATCTCTGCCAATGTGAACCATGACTAGCTCTCTTTCTGAGAATTCTCGAGTTCTCTTTTTATCAGCTTCCCTCTTGTATTTGCCATTTGCTTGTTGTAAGGCTGTTTCAACAGCTTTGTAGATTTCCTGATTTTTCTTTATCACATCTTTTACTATAGGCTGTTTAGATGGCACACTTGAAATGTCTATTGCTTGTTTTGGTTGGTGTCCATATGCTGCTAAAAATGGGCTCACTCTTGTTGATCTGTTCACCATGTTGTTGAAAGCAAATTCTGCTTGTGAAATGAACTGATCCCATTTCTTTTCATTCTTGCCTAGTAAAGCTCTTAGGAGATTTCCCACTGTCTTGTTCACTCTTTCTGTCTGCTCATCAGATTGTGGGTGACAGGTGGTGTTAAAGTTTAATTTGGTTCCAAATCTGTCCCTTAATGTTTTCCAAAAATGAGATAGGAATTATCTCTATCTGATACTATGGACTGTGGAACTCCATATAACCTGACAATTTCTCTGAAAAATATTTGAGCTATAGACTGCATCACTTGTTTTTTTACAAGGTAGGAAGTGTGCCATTTTGGAAAATCTGTCTACTACCACAAATATAGAGTCTAACCCTGTTTTTGTTTTGGGTAGTCCCACAATAAAATCTATAGATAGGTCAACCCATGCTTCTTTAGGTACTGGTAGAGGGATGTATATGATGCAGAGCATCTAGTCAATAACAACCCCAATTCGAAGCACATTGGGATGAGTATATTACAAAGGATGTGTGGTGGGCCTAACCAAGGTTGGGCCTCACAACCTTCTATCTAGATGGTCATCACACTCACATCATGAGGGCTGTCCATCACCCATGATGTGAGTATAAATATGATGGACCTCACTTGGGAAGGTCACTTTTTGGATTATTGAATTATCAAGGTATTACCTATCTCCTCTATAGATCTACTTTATTTTCTCGCCTCTTGTTTCTCTCTAGTTCCTTCCTTAATCTCAGTAATCATCCTTCTAGATCTATTGTTCTTCTTGCTGATCTTCTTGGTGGATTCCAAGACTCTTATTCTACTGTTCTTCCCGATTGAGAATCTATATTCTCGGTATTAGAGCCATTGTTCTTGATGTTCGACAATGTGACTAGGCAAGAATGGGAGATGGTGAACAAGGCCATCGCCGATCTGGCCCTTGTCATGAAGGAAGGCTTCCAAGATCTGCGGAGAGAGGTAGCCTCTCAAGCCATCCCGACAGAGCCGCAAGCGCCTCCCAATCGCGAGGTACCTGCCCAACACACCTACCAGCGTCGACCCATCCACCCGTTTGGGGAACAGCAGGACGCTCGACGATCGCCGGACGTCCAGCTGCTCAACTTCCGGCGCCGGAATCCAGACCAGCCGGAAAAATTATCAACGCCGCTACCCCAACGCTCTTGATCAGTACACTGACTTGCTGGACAGAGAGACCACTCCTGAGCAACCATATCACCGGAGAGGTCCACACCCGTTCAGACTGTTTGAGGAACCTCAGCACGACTTGGAACCTCATTTTCAGAACAGGGGATATCACACTCAGGGGCAGCCAGAATTCAAGTTGAAAATGGATATTCCGTCCTTCAATGGTTCAATGCATATAGAAGACTTCATCGATTGGATGACAGAGGTCGAAAGGTTCATCGACTATATGAACATTGAAGAGAAGAGGAAGGTTAAGTTAGTAGTGCTACGATTTAAAGGAGTAGCGTCTGCATGGTGGGAACAGACGGTGAAGAACAGGGCTAGAGGCAATAAAAATATAGTCCGAAGTTGTGAGAAATTCAGAAAATTACTCTGGCAACATTTTCTCCCTAGTGACTACGAGGGTGTTCTCTTTACTAAGTACCACCAATGTACTTAAGGAACAAGGAGCGTATCTGAATATGCACGGGAATTTCATAGATTATCCTCACGGAATAATTTAAGTGAGACAAAAGAGCAACTTGTGGCTAGATTTGTGTAAGGCTTGAAAGATAAATTCCAAGAAAAATTAATCCTATAGCCACCACTCCCTTATGGAAACAATCAGAGTGGCTAAGCAGCTAGAGAAGAGAGCTGCAATTTTTTCCAAATATACTTATGGAGGACCTTCCAACAGATGGGGACAGTCGCCGGATAAAGGGATTTTACCAACACCTGAAGAAGGAAAATACAGGAATAACATTGTAGCTGAACAGAAAGGGGCAAGGGCTGGAAATTTCAGTAACATTAAATGTTACAGATGCAACGAGTGGGGTCATAAATCAAATACCTGCCCAAAACGAGGAGAAGTTCATCTGGTCAATGATAAAGGGAAAAATATAATGGAAGGAGAAGATAGTGATTGTTGCGATGAATATGATGATGAGGCACCACCAGATGAGGGGCCAAGATTGTCCTACCTAATTCATAGAAGTTACCATACACCTTATCTGGAAATAAATTCACAAAGAAACAATTTGTTCAAGACTCGAGGTACTGTGATGGGAAAGGTTTGTGATATAATAGTGAACAATGGCAGTACTAATAATCTTATTTCAGCAAAAGCAGCCAAACAGTTAGGATTGAAAATAGAAAACCACCCAAGACCTTACAAGGTGGGGTGGATTAAAAAAGGAGACTCTGTTGCAGTAGAAGTTAACAAATTTTGCATGGTACCCCTATCTATAGGGAGGAGGTGCAAGGATGAGGTGCAATGTGATGTGGTAGACATGGATGCCACCCACATTCTCTTGGGAAAACCTTGGCAATTTGATGTATATGGAAATCACAATGGCCGCACTAACCAATATGTGATTAAGATAAATGACATGAAGGTAGCTTTGTCACCTCTGCCACCTGAGTCAACAGTAACCTCTGAAAAACCAAATCTGATAATCCAGGCTGAAACAAACTTCAAAAGAATATTTAGTATCAAGGAGGAAGGGCTGGCTGTAATAATCAAGGAAAAAAAAAGAAACAAAAAAATTGGTGGTACCCAAGGTCGTGGAAGACATTCTGAAATTGTTTCCAACAGTAAGTAGTGATAAATCAGTGAAGTTGCCACCACACAGAGCAGTGGATCATAGAATTGATTTAGAACCAGGGGCCTTATTACCCAATATGGCACACTACAGATTAAGCCCAAAGGAGACTGAAATTTTGCAACAACAAGTAGAGCAACTTCTGAAAGAGGGACTGATTAGACACTCAATCAGTCCTTGTGCTGTTCCTGCCCTACTTGTCCCCAAAAAAAATGGGGAATGGAGGATGTGTGTTGATAGTAGAGCTATTAACAGAATAACAATAAAATACAAATTTCCGATTCCCAGACTGGAAGAACTTCTAGATGTGTTAGTGGGTGCTCAATATTTTTCAAAACTGGATCTGAAGAGTGGGTACCATCAAATAAGAATAAGAGAAGGCGATGAATGGAAGACTGCATTCAAGACAAGCAAGGGTCTTTATGAATGGCTAGTAATGCCATTTGGAATGTCAAATGCTCCTTCCACCTTCATGAGACTCATGACAGAGGTACTAAAACCTCTTTTAAATAACTGCACTGTTGTTTATTTTGACGATATACTTGTCTTTAGTAAAGACAAGGAAACTCATCTTAGAGATTTGGAAAAAGTGCTGAAATTATTATCAGAAAACCACCTACAGCTAAATAGCCATAAGTGTGAATTTTTGGTCCATGAACTGTCATTTCTGGGGTATATAGTGGGCTGTCATGGTCTGAAAGTTGACCCTACAAAAACAGCAGCAATGGATACTTGGATGACTCCCTCAAACTTAACAGAAATTAGAAGTTTTATGGGCCTCGCTCCTTGGAGGACTAACTGGTCACTTAGGAAGGGACAAGGTGACATTGCAACTGAAATCTAGATTTTATTGGCCAAAAATGGGAATTCAGACCGAGAAATTCATACAGGCTTGCCAAATCTGCCAACAGGCCAAGGGAACTAAACAGAATACAGGCCTATATATTCCATTACCCATACCTAAAGAACCTTGGGTAGATCTATCAATGGACTTTGTCTTAGGACTACCAAAAACAAGAAATGGCAGTGATTCAATTTTCGTAGTGGTTGACAGATTCTCCAAAATGGCACACTTTTTAGCTTGCAAGAAAACAAGTGATGCAGTACATATAGCTCAAATATTTTTTAAAGAAATTGTAAGGCTACATGGTGTTCCAAAGTCAATAGTGTCTGACAGAGACACTAAATTTCTCTCACATTTTTGGAAAACTCTTTGGGAGAGATTTGGTACTAAACTGAATTTTAGTACAACATGCCACCCTCAGTCTGATGGACAGACTGAGGTAGTCAACAGATCACTGGGGAATTTGTTAAGAACACTGGCTGGTCAAAACCAAAAAGGATGGGATACATATCTGTCTCAAGCTGAATTTGCATTCAATAACATGATAAACAGATCTACGGGAGTCAGTCTATTTATGGCAGCATATGGCCATCAGCCCAAACAGTCAATTGACATTGCTGATGTTCCTTCAAATCAACCTGTTGTGGAGAATATGATACTGAGAAACAAAGAAATATACAAGGCAGTAGAAGAGGCTTTACAAAAATCAAATGCAAAGTATAAAAAGTGGGCTGATAAAAGAAAAAGAAAGGAAGAATTTTTAGTAGGGGAGATGGTAATGGTACACATTGGGAAAGATAGATTACCCACTGGATCTTATTCCAAACCAAAGGCAAGAAATTATGGTCCATTTAAAGTACTGCAGAAAATCAATGAGAATGCATACGTAATTGATCTACCAGAGGGGTTCAAAATATCAAAATCGTTCAATATCTCTGACATAAAGAAGTATTTCCCTACTATTGAGAATGAAGAACAATTGAGGACAATTGATCCTGAAGAAGGGGTGTATGATGCAGAGCATCTAGTCAATAACAACCCCAATTCGAAGCACATTGGGATGAGTATATTACAAAGGATGTGTGGTGGGCCTAACCAAGGTTGGGCCTCACAACCTTCTATCTAGATGGTCATCACATTCACATCATGAGGGTTGTCCATCACCCATGATGTGAGTATAAATATGATGAACCTCACTTGGGAAGGTCACTTTTTGGATTATTGAATTATCAAGGTATTACCTATCTCCTCTATCGATCTACTTTATTTTCTCGCCTCTTGTTTCTCTCTAGTTCCTTCCTTAATCTCAGTAATCATCCTTCTAGATCTATTGTTCTTCTTGCTGATCTTCTTGGTGGATTCCAAGACTCTTATTCTACTGTTCTTCCCGATTGAGAATCCGAATTCTCAACTTTATTACATTGAGCATCAGATCCTGCATTAGTATAGTCCTGTGTTTTGTTTTGTTTCTTTTACTTCTTGCCAGACTTGGCATGCTTGGACTACTTGTTCAATATGTGCTCTCATTTTAGACCAATAAAATCTGCTTTTTATTTCAGCTGTAACTTTTTCTCTGCCTATGTGTTCTGCAAGTTCTTTTGAATAAAGAGAGTAGATTAATTTCTGCCTCAATGGGTCTATAGATATGCACAGCCTGTTTTTATAGAATAGAAAGCCACTTTGAATGTGGTGATCCTTCACTTCTTTTTCTTCTTTACAGGACTGCCAGTAACTACTAAAATCTGTATCATCTGAATATAGTTTTTTTATTTCCTCAAAGTCATTTATTTCAGCTCTCAACAGTGTCAGTAAGTTGTTTTTTCTGCTTAGGGTATCAGCCACTCTATTGCTTTTACCTGATCTGTTTTTAGTGTGTAGTGGAATCTCTATAGGTATGATATCCATCTACCATGCATTCTGTTGGTGCTTTTGGAACTGTTAACTTGCTTTAGTGCCATGTGATCAGTTTGGATGACGAATTCATTTTGGAGTAGGTATGGTTCCCAAACTTTGCAAGCCCTTACAACTGCATACAGTTCTTGTTCGTAGGTGGTCCAGTTTCTCCTTCTAACATATAATTTCTCACTATGATAAGCAATAGGGTGTCCTTCTTGGCTTAGAACAGCCTCTACACCCATGATGCTTGCATCACATTCTATCTCGAATACTTTGGAAAAATCTGGAATTTTAAGGACTTCTGCTTCTTGTAATTTCTTTATCAACAGTTCAAATGCTTGATTAGCCTCATTTGTCCATGTTACATTGAATAATGTAGCAATATCCAATTGCTTCGTAGATCATCAGGCTTGCTTTCATCAAGAGCCCATAAAAGAAGACAATTATTCCAGCAGATATCCAACTAATCTTGGATGAGTTTCTGATGTAGCCATATCTAGCTCGGCTAGTGTTCTCTGTTTAACAGAGAACATTTTGGGCTCCAACTAAATTCCTTAATGGGCTTGATTCCCTATTGTCCACTAGTAGAGATTAGGGAATCAAGTATAAAAGGGGAATAGTGGAGAGGAGATGTGGTTAGAGTTTTTTCAATAATTAACCAAGGTATTATTCACTTTACCATCTTCTTGCTTTTTCTCTACTTGTTCTTGAGATCTAGATCTCGTTTATCCTTAATCCCTGGTGGAATCCAGTTTCTTCGAAGTAATTCCTCTTATCTTCCCCTTTCCTGGCCTGTTATTGATCCCCATCTGGATCGATTCATTAACACTTACTAGATTAATGGAGCTACTTCTATATCTCATCTGATGTATGCAGAAAATGTGCTCATATTATTAATGGCTAAAGATATAGACAACACGTGAGTAGGCCTCCTGAGGTAGTTCTTAAGGAGGTCATTAAAGACACCAGTCTCTCATTTGATTTAGTGTATTGCAAGAAGAGCTGTTGTCACCCTTTGGAGACATCTATGATGGAAGTATGAGAAACCAACCTCTTGAGGCAGCGTATCTAGTTACTGTATAACTAGACTACATAGTTAATGAGAAAGTGTCAATGGGCTTTTGTTCATTTCTTATACTTCTGTTTTATTTCTATACTCTTTTTCTTTGTAAATTGGGCATTGCCCTTATTTTTTAAATAAATTTTTAATTGCTTTGAGAGAAATTTTTTTATCAATGGCTAATCCTTAGTCTTTAAAGGCAATCAAGGCTTTTCTTGAGAAATTCTCTTTTGTCTCGGGGTTAGAAGTTAATATGAGTAAGAGTTCTTTCATCTTTTCAAAATTTTGTGTGCTTTTGCCACAAGAGGTTGGACTTCCAATCATTCTGATTTTGATTAAGCTTTTTGAAGGCTGCAACAATGAAGAATTGTCTTCTTGGACTTGCTTTAGAACTATTTTTACTGTTTAAGAAATTGTATCCAGAGTCATTATCTTTTTTTTTTTTTCTTGTTCAATTTCTCATTACTATTACCAATGTAATTTTTTCAAAATTAGGATTTGCACCCTCCCATTCCTGATGGCTTATCGTCAGACATGGTTGATTTTCTACATCAGTGCTTTAAGAAGGTATGAATGAATTTACTTTTGTATGTTTTTCTATTTTTTTCTTCTGTTGGAATAATTATTATAAAATATAAGTTGGATTTTTGAACATCTACTATGTATTTAGGATGCAATGCAAAGACCAGATGCAAAGACATTATTGTTACATTCTTGGATCCAAAACAAAATGCATTCCATACAAAAGAATCATCTCCAAACACGAAGGACACTGAGGTGTATTGTTGAAAAATCATTAATAATTGAAATTAATATTTTCTTTGATAAGTAGAACTTTAGAACAGAAGAAAATGAAAAATAATTTTCTATATCATGAAAATCATGCATGTAAATACCAATTCGTATAGAATATTGCACACAAATATAAAAAGTTTAGTACATAAGTATTGATAAGTAGTAGAGTACACACTCACAAGGGTCAAACTAGACATTATCAAGTATCATTCTTAATAGAAAACATGTTATCCTATGTAGGGAAGATCCAGTTGATTAACTGGATCATTGCAGGACAGGGTATCTGCCTCCTTGAATCAGTCCATAAGAAGGTTAAGAAACTGGCCTACCAGTTCATTTGGGATGGTAGGAAGGGGATCATATGGTAAAATTGATCCTCCCCAAGGAGGAAGGAGAATTGAGGGTCAGAAATCTCTTTAAGATAGCCATATCTGCCCCAATTAAGAAGACTGCAGTGATATGGGGCAAAATATGGGCCAGACCTCTATAGCCCGGATTGACCGAACAGTTTCCTTTAATCTTTTAAGAGCCTCTCTCACCCAAAATGTGAGTAATGCTAATAATACTAATGACTAAAATTTTGACAATGCTAAGGACTGTCTCCTAGGAATTAATATGGGCCAGACTTATATGGCCGGGGCTGTCCAAACAGAACTTCGGGATCTTTTTAAAACCAAAACCACCCAAAATACATGCCAGACTTCTATGGCCCGAACTGCCCAAACAAACCCTCTGGTTCTTTTTCGAACCTTGGAAAAAAATTGGTAAACAGAAAAAGGCTCCAGACAATAAATTAAAATCAGGCAAGAAGGGCAGGTCCAAGAAACTTATGGTCTCTGAACATCCCAAACAGAAAAATTATACAAATAATATGAGCAAAAGGAAAAGGGTAGATCTTCCCCCCTTGGTATTTAGAACCATCCCCAATAAATTATTGTTGTCTAAGGCAATAAATTCATAAATCCCTACTTTGGACAGAAAAGCAAGGCTGAGAAAGAGAAGGTTGTTTATGGGATACGTCACCTCCTCAAATGCTTCTTCATCCAAAAAATTCTCCTCTATTGAAAGGTGACTAAGGTCATCGAGGAGATTAGCTAGAATATACAACTTCACCCCTCCAGGTCCTCAGTTCCTATCATGGCACTGATGAGATGGAATGTTAGAAGGCTTAACTCCCCTCTATTTCAAAATGAGATTAAGAATTCCATGTTTAGTAGAAAATTAGATATTGTAGATCTTCTTGAAACAAGAGTAAAACCAAACAATTTCAAACAGTTAGGGATAGCTTTGCTGAGTACTCTGACTCCATCTGGATTCTCTGGAGAAAAGAACAATGGTCAGTGGAGCCAATTGTAGTTGATGCCAGTCCATGCCAAGGTATCTAATGAAGCTGGTCTGAATTTCCTTATCACTGCGATATATGCAAATAACCTCAGGGAAGGTAGAAGACCTCTTTGGAACCTAATTAGGAACATTCACCCTCTCACAATCTCCCAAGCTTGATTAATGTTAGGAGATTTCAATGAAATCAGAACACCAGAGGAAAGAAGAGGGCCTAGGGCACATGGAGGGCCTACAGAGTTTATTCAAGCTGAGCTGCTGGAGGTCCCGTCCATAGAGGGAGAATATACGTGGAATAATAAGCAAGCAGGGGACAGATTTGTCCAATCCATACTAGATAGAGCCTTCTCCAATCAAGAGTGGATTAACTTATTCCCAGAGGTGAGGGTAGAATTTTGGAATAGATCCTGTAGCGACCATGCATCCATGCTTATTGCTCTCACTCAAATTGCCTCTAAAGCTAAACCATTCAAGTTGTTTGACTCATGGCTAAAGGAACAAGAGTATTTAACTTTGGCCAGGGAAGGGTTAGCCAAATCAGTCTGTTGGAATGGGCTTTTTTGCCTTCAAGAAAAACAAACTTAAGGAGGTTAAGTCTCTTACTAAGGAATGGGCAATGGCAAGGGGTAGTGATGCCAAACAAATTAATACCACTAGGAAGGATATGGACACCCTAATGAAGCATCTTAACAATAACTCACTATCTACAATGTCCCAAGAGGAGGTCAAAAAGAAGCAAGATGATTAGTCAACAAGCTAAAAATTGAGGAAGCAAATTTTAAACAGATTTAATAGATAAGTGTATCAACTGCCTGAGCAACTACAAGATACTTCAAATCAAGCTTTTACATGCGAGTAGGCGTTCATGCGATGGATTCAGTCGCATGAACGCCTAGGTCGCCTAGGCGCCGCCTAAAACATGGGGGAATTTTGCATAATTTTCCCTGCATTTTTTAAATATTACAATAAATACCTATATTTTCAGAAATATTAATAGAAAATATATATAAAGATTAAAATGAAATATAAGTCTTAAACAAAATTAAATAGAAGTCTACTCGCCGGAGGTGGAGGTTGCCTGAAAAAGAGGTGGCTGGAAATTTGAGAGAAAAGAGAGGGATACGGGAGAAAAATGAGGGAATAGAGTTTTAAAACCTTAACCCCCACCTAGCGCATGAAGGCAATCGCCTAGGCCGCATAATCGCCTAGACGATTGCATGTAAAACTATGCTTTAAATAGCTCCCTCCAAGCACTCTGAAACACTAAGGCCCAAGGGTATCATACAAGATTTGAACTCTGACATGTGGTCCAAAATGCCCCTTAAATTCTCCAATGTTTTTATGGAGAATTAAAGTTAAAAGCCTTAACACCCTCATCAGGCTCCAAAGTTGGAAAATCCAACTGTAAACTACCTGTCCCCTATGTAGGTTGGAGGAGGAGACAATGCAACATCTTTACTTTAACTTCCAATACTCCAAGCACCTCATACTAGATTCCACTAGTTGCCTCAACAATGTTATATGGGCACTCAGGGGACAGAACCCTCCATCTCCCTTAGTGGACATTAGGATAGGGGATATTATGGAAATAATTCAAAAACTCACAATGCTAGTTGTTGGGGCTTACATTGACTGATGTTAGCATCACTCTCTTGGTACATATGGTGTGAAAGGAATAGGAGATTAAAATAACATACCCTGAGGCCTCCAGAAATTGTAAGCAGAGAAATCATTAGGGATGTGAGCATCGCTTACGGTGCCACAACCTATAAGAAGCTCAATCTTACTCAGATTAAAATTCAAACCATAACTCTATGGGAGTCCAACCTATTGAGGCACCAGTCCCTGGCTAGTTAGTCATGGTCACAACTATATAAGAGAGCGACAATGCTTTTACATGTTTTTACTTTATATCTATATCTTATGTATCTGCATTTCCCTATATATGCAATCTTGGGCTCTGTCCTACTCTACATTCCGAACCTTGATAAACAATTCATTGAAACGAATAAAAACCCTTTCATTTAATTTAAAAACCCTAACCGCCACCGCCCTTATTTTCTCTCTCTTCTTCTTCTTATCCACCTATCTCTAACAACTGTGTCTTCCAAAGAAGTTAAGGTCAGAATCTTCTTGCAACCTAACATTCTCTTCTTTTTCTCCACTTTTTTTTGAAATAAAATGGTAAATTATATTTCAAAATAAGAGAGTACTATCTACAAAGAGTGGGATACAAAACCTGTTTGGCTCAGACCAAAATGTTTAATGGCTTACAAGAATATCACCATCATCTACTGGACTTCTGTGCAAAAATACACACACCACTCCCTCCTTGATTTAGAAAAAGGCTGGAACTGCACAAGGGATCCTGCTCAACCTGATCAATCCTACCTTTAATAATTCCTCCACCTGCTTCTGTAATATATCTGCCTCTTTTGGACTTAAGCCTATAGTGGGGAAGATTAAGGCTGACCCTGAAATTAAATCTATTTGATGGTCTACTTCTCTTGGAGGTGGAAGAGCCGTAGGCAAAGAGAAAGATATAACATGATACCATAGTTCAAAAAGCGACGCTTTAAGCGTCGCTTTTTTAGCTTAAAGCGGCAAAGCGGTCCTCCAGGACCGCTTTCTAAAACGCTTTTTCTGGACGGGTTATCGGGTCGGGTCGGATTGGGTTATTGGGTTGGGGCAACCCATTACCCATGTGAAATAACTTAAACTATTTTAATCTCCCTTCCTACCCCTCCAATTTCTATCTAACTATATAAACCCAATACCCTTCTAATAAAACCCTAATTTCCTTTATCACTCTCACTTCTATTTCTTCCAAAACCCTAGAGATATGGGAACTGAATCCCAATTTCATCATTGCATGAATGAAATGGAAGAAATTTTAAGAGATAATATAGATATTGGTGCACGTCTAGATGATTAGGTTATATGACTTGTAAATGTTTTTCAAATAATTTGGATGATGTCTTGAATAATTACAGGTTTATATATATTTTATATATATTTTTTAAAAAATTAGCATTATTTACAATAATGCCACTACCGCTTTTTCAGCTTTAAGCGCGCTAAAGCGCTCAAAGCTGAAAAAGCGGTCAATGGAAAAGCTGACCGCTTTTCCGCTTTTTGAACTATGCATGATACATGATGGACAGAAGAATCATTGGCCCATTATCAGGGACAAGATCCAAAGTGATACCAGAGTAATGTTTAACCTTGGTAAATTTATAGATAAGCTGAGTCATAGGGAGGCTTTATCACTTATCCCTTGGCAGGACAAACTCAGTATCACCTAAGAAAATAGTAGTAATACGTATGATATGTATAGTACTAGTATAAAAGTTTAGCTATAGAGTGATAAACTACATGTATCAATTTCCCCTATTATATGAAAAATAAAAATTTACTGTTGGCAAAAAAGTTGTTAGTTTCAGCCAGCCCATTTTATACACTTGAAGTTATATATGGAAATCGTGAATTACTTCAAGAACATATTTTATCATCTGATATTTTTTCGGTCTCCTTCAGTCTTTTTTGGGAAACTGTTATAGCATTTTATGAGGTGATTAAATGACACGACTCATTTAACACTGTAAGCAAAATGAAGATCTAAAATGTGCCAAAAGAAAAAGAAATTTCACAAAAAAATATCATAATTGATAACTGATAAGTACGAACACCAGGCTTGACCTTTTCTTTTCTATTGACTCTTTTTTACTTCTTTACATCAGGATCATTGAGTCTGGTGATTCTGTCAAACTTGAGAGTATATCTTGTGATTATTCTACTGATGAAAGTTCTTCTAGAAAGATAATGGAAATGGCTCATGATAATTCAGAGGTACATCTTAAAAGTTTAAAATTCATTTTATACTTTATTTTGATAATGAAACAACTTTGCAATTTCCAGGCTAAGCTTGTTTATTACAATGTGCCATGTTTCTGATATTATTGTACATTCTTGATGAAGTGTTATTGTTCTGTAGACCGCAGAACAAACCATAGGTTTTTATCGCAGAAAGTTTGATTTTTATTCCTGTTGATCACAGAAAACCTAATCACAAATCATTGGAATATTAATCTCAAGATTAGTTTATCATCTCTTTCTCTCACAACATTTTTTTTGCAAGAACCGGAGATTTTTATTAATAAAAATGAAGAACAATGCACCAAGATACAAATGAAGAAGAAAAAAGATAATAAAAGGGAGATGGGTAGCACCCATCGACTCTTTCATATTTGGCTATAATTGTTAGTGATAAGATAACCAAGTACGTTGCCTCAAGAGGCTGGTTTCCCAAATGTGCGTAGTAGTCTTCTCCAATTGTGTGTAAAAGCTTTTTTTATAGATCTTTAGTCTATAAGATAGTTTGATGTATCTGATGATGTTCGAATAGAGTATTTCTAGAGGACTAAGGGTTTGTTGCTTGAGTTTTTTGTTCCTCTCGAGCCATATGTACAAAACTTGGCTCCAAATGGCCTTCCAATGAAGGTTAGTGTCTGACAAGCTTCTGCGACATCTCCTAGTCTAATATCTGGCTGGGTTAAGGTTGGGGTGAGGCGTGAGGGTGTTTGAGATCTTCCGGATGGTTTGTTTGAGATGCTCAGTGACCTTGAGGAGCACTATCTGATGTAGCTCACTTTAGTACCTTGACATGCCCTTGGCTCGAAATGGTTCGGGCCATAGCTTTGTGATGCAGAGCATCTTAGTTCTTTGTGTAATTCTGCAAATGACCTTTTTACCCCTAATATTGGAAGTATTAACAGAGGGCCTCAATTAGATGAGCACACCCCTGAACAGGCTCAAGCTTGGCTCGAGATGGCTCGAGCCATTGTGCTTCACCTTTGAAGCCAATTAACTCACATTGTGAAGGTTGTCCACTACACACAATGTAAGTATAAAAGACCAAGTGGACCCAAAGGAGGAGTTAGTTTTTTTTATTATTGTGAAGGTATTATTTCTCTCTCTCGTTTTCCCTACCTTTCTATCTTCCTATTTCCGTTTCTTCTATTTGCTATTCCCGATCAGAATTGAACCTTGGTGGAATCCTTGGAAATTCCAGATCTAAATCCCTTTTTACAAGAAGTTTCCGATCTTTTTTCATCTCTCCATAGAACAGTCCTGTTCTATATTACTTTGTCCCTCTAATTGAGCTGGATTAACTCTCATTGTGTGAGAGTGGACTGGTGGATGGAGAGGTAGCTTTTATTGCCAAATTGATGTATTGTATAATTCGTATTCTCTCTTCTTCTTACTCTCTTTTTTGAGTTTTTTCTATATCTCAACTGTCTTGGCAGATCTTGCTTATTGATTGGTGGAATCATTAATGATTTGTGGATTAGATAGGTGGAATCCCATCTTCAACGTGATTTTAATATCGGATCTCTGATCCTCAGTCTGAGAATTACTCCATTCCTACAATCAGTCTACACCAAGTGGTATCAAATTCAGGAGGAGGGGACGATCAGTAGACAATGGTGGATAATGGAGTGTCTAGAAGAGAGTTTAACAAATTGACTAAAGCAATAGTGGATCTGACTGTGTTTGCGCACACTGGATTCCAGCAGATCCAACAAAAGAGACCGCTGCATATTCCACACGAAGTAGCTCACTGGGAACCGCCTGATCCAATGAATCACCAGATATCGATTCGGTAGAGAAGAATACTGATGTAGCCTTAAGCTGAGAACAGAATTAGTGAAAGAAGATGAAGATCTTCCTCACTGATCAGTACAAGTTTCTTGGAATCCACCAAGACTCAACAGTAGATTCAGATGAATAATAAGAAGAGAGAGTAAAGATAACTTCATTAATTAGGGCACAATAATCAATGTTCCTCCCCTCCTTTATGGTCCACCATATTTATACTCATATCATTGGTAGTGGACAGCCTAATGATATGAGTTGTGGTCTTCCTAGAAAGAAGGTCTGACTTTGGTCAGACCATATACGAGCCTCTTCATTAAATGAATGATAGAGGCCCACTCTGTCCTTCACTCAAATAAGCATATTCCACTGGAATTTCAGAATGACTCTGAATAGTATAAGTATTAAGTACTGCATCAATTACTGTCAGATTCATCTTCAGAGGTAGAGCTAGAAGATCTTTCACTGATGACACAGTATGGAGGCATATAGTTAAAGGTAAATTCAGCTGGGCTAGACATTTGTCTGACTGTTTAGGGTGAAACCCGGTCAATAGCCTTAAGAAGTTTCCAAGGAATCTATTAAGCACCTTTGTCTGTCCATCAGTTTGTGGATGGCAAGTAGAGATGAGTTGAAGTGAGGTATCCAATCTCTCCCGTAACTCCCTCCAAAAGTCTAATAAGAATTTAGTATCTTTGTCTGGAGTGATATTTTGAGGAATCCCATGAAGTCTTACTATTTCATTAAAAAAAATAGATTGGCATTATCAATGTGCTTAAAAGCTATGAAGTTTGCCCTTTTTGAGTCCATCCCTTTCTGATTTCTTGGTAGGCCTGTTATAAAATCCATCGAAATGTCCATCCAAGGGGCTTTGGACACTGGTAAAGGCATATACAAACTTTTTGATGGAGGGAATTCCATCATTGGACCAAAAAATGGGTTTCATAAGGGTTATGGACTCTGCTGGAGCAGAGTCATATCCTTAACTAGGTAATTAGGCCACTAATCCCCTTATTTATCTCTACTAAGTGAGAGGGATATAAAAGGACAATAAAGTGGAGAAATAAAGTTGCTTTTTCTTGCAGAAAATAATATGAGGTATTGTCTCTTCATCTCCTATCTTTCTGAATTCCTGTTATTCTTTTTCTTACCTTAAAATCTTTCTCGATTTCTGTGTGGAAAAACTGACGGATTCCAGATTTAAGGATATTTTACTGTTTGCTCGATCTATCTCAGATCGATTGGAAGTTTCTTTTAGTTACACTCCATCACCTGTATTCTAAGAAACTCCTTTCATTTCTTGACAAACTTGGCACAGATCCATAGACAGCAGTAAACAAACATTCAACCCCCCTCCATTAAATAACCTTAGGGTCATGATTTCCATCCCCTTGCTGAGATGAGAGATCATGTTCTTATTGTGGTATATGATGCTAACTGGAATATGAACTGAAGATTGATGATGGAGGCTCAATTAGTTGAGGCTTGAGAATACTGTGATCAGATTAATCCGGAGAGATTGGAATCCATCAGTAGAAGCGAGGGGAGAGATTTAAATCGAGAGAAATGCAAGAAGGAAAATAAAGAAGAGAGACAGTGAGGTTACCTCAATAATAATATTGTGAAAAGATAAAGCTACCACCACCATTTCAATAATCCCCTTTTTATACTTGATTTCATATTAGTGGACAACTAGACACTATGGAATCAAGATGATGGAGAGATTAATGAAGGGCACAGAAAATATTAAACCCCTTGGATGTGGCATCAAGCGACCCTTCTTCAGGTACATTCGTCCACGAATGCGAATTATCTTCTAGAGCTTGAGGGTAATATGGTCGAAGGTCAGCAATGTTGAATGTGGAAGACATTCCAAACAATCCTTGTCTTTCCCAAAGTGACTTGATAAGCCCCCACTGTGTGTTTCAAAAATAAGTTGAGTTCTTAGTAAGCATCTGAAGATACATAGCTTGTTATCAAAGAAAATAAATCCTTCTTGTTTTCTGTAATGATTTGTAACTTCTGGTTGAGATCTCCCTTCCTACTGTTTCTTAAAATCTTCATCTTTAGAATACATATCTTTTTTTTTGAAGCAATTAAAATTTCATTAAAAAACAAGGGCAATGCCCAATTTACAAAGAATACAGATCTTTGATGAACTCAAATGTTGTTGTCTGACTTCTTAGGATTGTCATTATATATGTTCTTCTTCAAGGCCAGTACTAGCTTTGTTCCCAGTAGGATTGCAAACGAGCCTAATTTTCAGGCCCGAGCTTGGCTCGTTTGGTAAACGAGTCGGGTCGGGCTCGGGTCGGGCTTGGGTAGCTTGATTATTATTTTTTAATCAGAAATTTTAAAATTTTATTTAAAAAATAATTAATTTAATATCATGTGAATCATGACCCACATCTAAGATATTACATTTGATCTCAACCAAAATATATGAGTTTTAAGAAACTTATATATAGTACCTTGTACTTGAAACACGATAGAAATTTCCGATAATTTCTGGGATTAAAGAAAAAAAATCATCCTATTGATTGGACTAAATAATTTTTTTTCATTGAATGTTAACTACTTTAGTCCCACATCAGTAGAAATAAAAAAAAATTATCTTCATATACACTAAATTCACTATTTGAATAAGAAGTGAATTAACACTTGAATGTAGTGATTTGGTTATTATGCATTTAGTTGAAAATTATACATACGTTAATAAAAAATTTGGGCTCAATAATAATATCTAATTTAATATTAGAATAATAATAATATTAATTTATCATACTTAAATTTTAACGGGCTTTCGAGCCGGGTCGAGTCAGCGAGTCCGGGCTGACTCGAGCCCGGCTCGTTTATTAAACGATCCTAATTTGCAGGCCCAAGCTCGACTCGCTTACTAAACGAGCCGAGTCGAATCGGGCTTTACCAGGCCGTGTCGAGTCGGGCCTAACAGGCCCAAGTTAAATTCTCATTCCTAGTTACGAGAGCAGTAATTACTCCAAAATTTCTTATGAATTTCCCGATGCAGCACATAGTCTGTCTGCATTATTCAGTCAGTATTTTAAAGACTCCAACAGTGCTGGAAGTCTATTTACAAGCAGTGAAGCAAGTGGGCCTATTATTAACGAAGAATCAGCCCATGTGTGGTCCGAACCATAGATTAAAAAGCGTCGCTTTAAAAGCTTAAAGCGGAAAAGTGCTCCTGGAAGAGCGCTTTCCAAATCGCTTTTTTTAAGCGGGTGAGTGGGTTGGGTTGGGTCAGGTTAGTGGGTTTCTACCCATCACCGAGTAGTAGAAGCTTGGAGAAGGGAGGAGGAGAAGGATTTGTAAGCTGCTGGATGTTTGTAGAAGCAAACTCTTCAAACAAATTTCTTCCTCTTTTATAGCTGCTGGAAGTTTCTCATGGTCCAGCACCTGTCTGGCCAGGTGTCTTCCCAAATTAGACACATATAAATGTTTACGTATAATATAAGTTATATTACACCTATAAATATTACATGTTTACTGTAATAAATGTTATATTACACCTATAAATATTTATAACAGAGGTATATATTTGAAAAAAAAATATTTATAGGATTTGAAAAAAATAATACAGGGATATATATATGCAATTTTCTTAAAAATTGCATATATTTACGAAAATGCCATTATCGCTTTTTTAGCTTTAAGCGCGCTAAAGCGCTTTAAGCTAAAAAAGCGCTAATTGGAAATTGTGAGCGCTTTTTCTAATTTGAAACTTTGGTCCGAACAAGGTTGGGCCACCTCTCCCTCCTTCTAGGAGGCCTTACAACTCACATCAATGGTTTGTCCACCTCTAACGATGTGAGTATAAATATGGTGGACCACATGGGGAGAAGCAGTTTAGAATATTGTGCCCTAATTATCAGGTATTGAATATCTCTTATCTCTTGCTACACTCTTCTTTACACTTTTCTATTTCTGTTCTTACGGTTTCTGCTCGAGTCTTGGTGGATTCCAAAAACTATACACATTTAGTATTGATTGGAAAAGATCTGCATCTTCTTCTAATCACTGTGCTTATTATTCTCAGAGGCTACGTCATTTTCTGTCAAAGGATGCCAGTCCAATGAAGCTTCTTACTTTTGTGATGCTGATAGGGGACGGTCATTCTTCCAAAGCCCTGATTTTTTGGGGATCCATTTTTAATTGAACATAATTGACTATGAATCCCAAGAATAAAATTTATCTTGCCATGAACTCATATTTTTTAAGTTCAACCTCAATTGATTTCTAAGGCTCAAGTATTTCTGTTAGATGTTTGAGATGCTCTTCATCATTGTGACTGTAAACCAACACATCGTCAAAATATACTATAACAGAATTCCCAAACAGATGTTGTAGCACCTGTGTCATGAGCCTCGTTAAAGTGCTAGGTTCATTAAATAAACCAAAAGGCATTACTAACCACTCAAACAACCCTATTTTGGTCTTGAATGCAGTCTTCCATTCATCGTCTTCCTAATTCGAATTTAGTGATACCCTCTCTTCAGATCCATCTCATAGAAGATTCTTGCCTCTACAAGTTCATTCAATAAGTCATATATCCTTGGTATTGGGAACCTGTACTTAACTGTAATGTGGTTGATAACTCTACTATCTACACACATTCTAAACTCTCCACTTTTCTTTGGTGCTAAGTGCTAACAGAGAAGGTACAACACAGGGGCTGACTGGGTCTGATTAATCCCTGTTTCGATAATTCATCAACTTGAGATTTCAGTATCTCATATTCTCTTGGGCTTAGGCGATAATGAGGGAGATTAGGGAGAGAAGCTCCTGGTACGAGATCTATTCTATGATCACTCTCCCTGTGGACAGGCAGATCAGATCCGTCTTTGAAGCTTCATATGATGATATGACTGAAAATTTATCCAGTATGTCTTGCACCAGTTTAGGAACCTCCTCCCTTGATTCAGGAGAACTGATTGTTGCCATTATAGCTAATCCCATCCCTTCCTCACGAAATTCATTGAGGAATGTTGAACAACTTTGCAATAGTAAGTTAGGTCTAGCATTGTTCTTCTCACATTCTGGTTAAAGGGGTAATAGAGTCACTCTATTATCTTCCTTCCTTGGGCCCATTATATTTATACTCACATCAATGGTAATGAGCAGCCCATTTGATGTGAGTTAGGAATTCCTTAAGAGGAATGTAAGAAGTCAAGCCAATAAGAGCCCACTTGAGAATTACAATGTCCTGTAGATGCAGAGTTAATGGTATTCTCTACTGCATCAGATACATAATATATCACCGGTTACATTGTCGTGGAAATTTAATGAAAATTACATACACAACAAGACTCTGACCTTGGACTCTCAGAAACCTTATTAGTTATTGTGACTAGTTAAAGTAATCTCCCTGTGTATAATGCATTGATTTTGTCTGCCTCTATGATGTAGCCACATCTAGCTGGGCTAATGTTCTTTGTTTAACAGAGAACATTTCGGCCTCCCACTAAAATCCTTAATGGACTTGATTCCCTATGGTCCACTAGTAGGGAAACAAGTATAAAAGGGGAATAGTGGAGAGGGGGCGTGGTTAGAACTTTTTCCAATATTTAACCAAGGTATTATTTACTTTATTCTCTTCTTACTTTTCCTCTACTTGCTCGTTGAGATCTAAATCTTATTTCTCCTTTAATCCCTCGTGGAATCCAGTTTCTTGGAATTAATTCCTCTCATCTTCCCTTATCTTGGTCTGTGATTGATCCCTACTCGGATCAATTTGTTGTGCTTTAGTAAAGTGAAGCATCACTCTATAGAGAGCTTCTACATCATATTTTGAAGGCCTCTTGCCTAGGATGCATTTCTATTATATCACATGAGACTTTCTCTTCATATTTTCCTCCTACAGAAATGGGGACCAGACATTGTTTGGTAACCTTCATACAGTCTCCTGCCCTAATCTAACCCACACTGTAAGGTTTATTGTGACTGGTTACTGGCAAGGTTCCGGATGCGCCTCTACGCGATGCGCCGCCACCTGGAGCATCTGAGCATATGCGTGCATATGCGCTCAGATGCGCCAGTGGCATTTTCGTAAATATTTATAAAACTATAGGAAATTAATGTTTTTTTATATATCTAAATTATATTAATTAAGTTTTTTAGTTAAAAATATATTGGATAGAAAAATTATTATAATACATATATTTATTAACTATTATAACACCCTATAATTCATTGTAACACCAAGGTTTAAAAACCGGTTAACCATTTAGGGGTATTTTCGTAATAATATAGCTCTATAAATGGCTAGGGTTTCTTTAAACTTATAAAAGAGAGGCTTTTATAAAAAGAAAATAATAAATAACCCAAGAGGCTTTTAAAAAATAATAATGTAATGGGCTGGGCTGGGCCTTCTTTAATACATCTACAACATAAAAAATACTCTATAATAATAATTTATTTAACCACACTTTTTTAGTCCCACATCGATAGAATTCAAAAAACACAAAGAAGGTTGGTCTATAAATAAAGATTCATTTTGTCTAAAACAAATATGAAGTCTAAAGAGTGGGAGGAGCTTATATTAAAAATAATATAGCTCTTTTCATGGACCAATGTATAAATTTTTATGCTAAAAATTTATAAGGTCTTAAAATAAATAAAAAATTGGCCTTTTTTTTAAAATAAAAACAAAACACTGTTTTAAGTTATTTAAATAACATAAAACAGGCCTGGATCCGGGTCGGATTTTACCCGGATCCGACCCGGATCCGGCTAAGGGAGCGCATATGCGCGCGCACCCAGAACCTTGGTTACTGGTAGCTTAAGGACGGTCACAACTTTGGCAGAAATAAGATTGTCACTACTACCATTATCCACTACCATGTCTAGCATAGTTTTAAAAAGCGGAAAGCGCTCCCAATTTCCAGGGAGCGCTTTTTTAGCTTTAACCGCTTTAGCGTCGCTTAAAGCGGTTAAAGCTATATAAAGTTATAAACAGCTAAAGATTTATCTTAGCTGTTTAACCGCTTTAACCGCTAAGATTTATATAGCTAAAGCGGTTATGGGCTTATGGCCCATATATAAACAGCTAAAGCGGTTAAGCTATATAAAGTTTATATAGCTTAACCGCTTTAGTTGTAAACAGTTGGACATTTTTAGTTGTAACGTTTATATATAAAGTTAAGCTATTATAAATTGGACATTTTTTACTATCTTAGCTATATAAACAGCTAGTGGACAGTCTGTAACAACTAGTGAAAAAAATTATTAGTGAAAAAAAGCTGTGGAAAAAAGCGTTTGGCAAAGCGGTCCAAAAAAACCGCTTTGCCGCTTTGCCGCTTTGCCGCTTTAAACGCTTAAGCGTCGCTTTTTTTTCTATGATGTCTAGTACCTTCCCTTTTATAATTCCTATGGTTATGAATAGGTTATGACGCTCTATGTTAGTCCTGGCAACTTGTGTAACACGACACGGCAAAAACACGACTGACACAACTAATTTTTTCATCTACACGAACACGATTCGTGTCAAAAAAATTGACACGACACGACTGACACGACACGAAATTCGTGTCGACACGAATACGACACTATTATTTTATTAATAATAATTATCTAAGGGTACATTTTATTATTTTACCCTATTACATAGTTATTATTTTACCCCTATTATTTTATGGGTACATAGATATAATATTTTATATAGAACTTAAGGGGTTCTACATAAAAATATTATTTTACCCTTATTATATAAACGATAAACATAGTTAATTAATAATAGTATATATTCGTGTTATCGTGTCATATAATCGTGTCGTGTCAATTTACGTTTTGTGTAATCGTGTCGTGTTTTTAGAAGCAAACACTAAACCGACACTATTATTAATCGTGTGAAAACTTTAGACACTAACCGGACACTATTATGAACGTGTCGTGTTCGTGTCGTGTTAAAATCGTGTTGTGTCGTGTTTTTTTACGTATCGTATCTGTTATTGCCATTCTTACTCTCTGCCATCAGTGATTTTAGGAGCTACCAACACTTGACGTCGTAACACACAACTAACTTTGGACCTTCGTCAGCAAAGGCTCTCTGACCATCACCTTCAAGGACTGCATCTTCTTCATTACCCGATGGTTGAATTTCTTCCCCTGTCTCTCCATGACATAAATCTATTTGTCCTCTTTTTGGGCAATTATTTGATTTGTGACCCAACTTCTGACATCGGTAACACTTGATAGTACCAAAGTTTGGGAAGGGGTTCAAAGGAACATGTTGTGCCATTTTAGATATCTCTAAGAGGGGTCTCTTGTCTTTAGTGTCAACCACCACTGATGGTGTGTTCTGTACAATTATCCCCCGACTGGTTGAAGCTATAGATGACTATGCATAACAGCTTCCCTCATGGTTCCGGATGCGTGCGCATACGCACGGATGCGAACTCCCAGGGAGGCGCATCTCCATTAGCCGGATCCGGTCCTGAATTAAAAAAAAAATAGGCCAAACAAAATTTATTTTAAGGCCAAAAAATTTATACATTGGTCCATGAAAAGAGTTATACTCTTAAGACTTCATATTTATTTTAGACAAAATGAATCTTTATTTATAGACCAACCTTCTTTGTGTTTTTTGAATTTTATCGATGTGGGAATAAAAAAGTGTAGTTAAATAAATTATAAAGTATTCTTTGTACTTTTTGAATTCTATCAATGTGGGACTAAATAAAGTGTACATGTGTTAAATAAATTATTATTATAGAGTATTCTTTTACCTTTTGAATTCTATTAATGTGGGACTAAATAAAGTGTACATGTGTTAAATAAATTATAGTGTTATATGTACTTTTTATATCCTATCAATATAGGATTAAATAAAGTGTATATGTGTTAAATAAATTATAGTGTTACAATGAATTATAGGGTGTTATGATAATTAATAAATATATGTATTATAATAATTTTTCTATCCAATATATTTTTAACTAAAAAATTTAATTGATTATTTTATTGGCATGCCTATATTTTAGGATTGATATATATAAAATATGTAAATTTTTAAATATTTATGAAAATGCCACTGGCGCAAAAGCTCAAGTGCTCCAAGTGGTGGCGCATCCGGTCGGAACCTTGGCTTCCCTTACTATTAGCTTGCCTTTCTAACTACTCTGCTACATTTATGGCTTCAACCAACAAATTAGACGAGTGGACTGCAAATTTTTTCTCCAGCTTATACTTAAGTCCTCCGATATATCAGGCAATGGGTTGGTCTTCTAATTCTTATAGATTATTTTGTAATAAAAGTCGATGAAATTCCTCCGAATAATCCGAGATAGATTGTAAACCTTGACTACAATTTTGATATTGCGTGAATAAGACCCTCTCAAGCCCAAGAGGTTGAAGAAGGAGAGCTATGATACCTCTTGGTGCTAAGTGCTAACTAGAATATGAACTGAAGATTGATCACTGGAGGATTAATTAGTTGCGGCTTGAGAATATTATGATCAGATTAATCCGGAGAGACTGAAATCCACCAGTAGTAGCTAAGGGAGAGATCTAGATTGAGAGAAATTGACGCAGTAGAAGATTCTATTATTACTGCATTTATTAAATACTACAAGACTCTTACAAGTGGACCCGGGAGTTCTCAAGTGGCCCCTAATTGGCTTGACCCAATTCACATTCCTTATAAGGAATTATTTAACTCACATCAATTGGGCTGCCCATTACCATTGATGTAAGTATAAATACAATGGACCCATGAAGGAAGGATGATTATTGATTAATGTGCAAATCAAGGTATTATACCCTTTACTCCCTCCCTCGTATTTCTACTGTTCTTCTCTTTTTTCTTCACTGTTCTTGCTTCCTCATTCTAGATCTAGATCTTAAATCTTGGTGGATTCCAAGTGTTCATCCCTTCTGATCAGAAGAAGTGTCTTACTTCTTCTCCTCATATTTCATATCAAGTTTTCAGAGATTTACTCTACATCAGAAATACAGGAAGGAAAAGAAAGAATAGAGACAGTGAGTTTACCTCGATAACAATATTCTGAAAAGATCAAAGCTATTACCACTCTTCTACTAATCCCCTTTTTATACTTGATCCCATATTAGTGGACACTATGGAATCAAGTTGATGGAGAGATTAATGAAGGGTCAGGATGTTCTCTGATGTACAGAGAATATTAAACCCCTTGGATTTGGCTACATTAGTGTACTGATATGTCAACCGGCTGATTATTTTCTCTTTTAGTATTTAGTAATAACAAGTCTCTTGTTAACAAACTCCTGGCATGTGTTTGGGTGGGCAGGGTACTTTTCTGTCATCTCGCGATGTCTAGGGATGGCTTGAGCTATCTTTCCGCTTCTTTATTGATGTAGACACATCTTACATAGGCCAAGAGCCCATTTCGATTATAGGGGGCCCATTACTCTTTAGTTTGAAAGAGAGTATAAATAAAGTCATCAAGAAGAGATCGACAGTTTTTAGTGCATTTGATATTATCATGGTATTCTTCTCCTTGTTTCCCTTACTATTCTCCCTTGCTTTCTTCTCTATTTTCTCTACTGTTCTATTGTTATTTTCTGTTCTATTATCATCTCTGGTGGATTCCAGATCCAACCTCAACTGGTGGATTCCAGTGTGATTTCTCTTTCTTAATTAAATTTGCAACAACAGTTGATCTTCATCAGATCTGCTACATCATTTATGCTATACTAAAATTGAATTTTCAACAACCTTTGTTCAGGAATCTCTTTAACAACTTCAGATTTCTGTGATCAAACCTTTGCATGGAACAAAACTGAATGAATGTAATAAAATAATTTATCACTTGAATTTCTAATTATAAATATATTTTAAATGATACTTTTAGAATTTATTAGCACTTTAGTTTAGACGTTAAAATTTCTTAAAATCCTGCAATATTTGATACATAGACACTATTCTTGATAAATATATTATAAATAAATAAATATTCTGCAATACATCTGAATTTGAGATACGTTAAAAATGAGACAATGTATTTCATAATTCTTATTAGTTTCTTCTTTTTATTTTTATTCAAAACTTAATATGATTGAAAGTAGATACATAATTTCCCCACCACATTTTAACTATTTTATTTAATATTTTAGGTTTTTATGTGGTTTAGGAAGGATCCAAAGGACTTTTACCTATGAAGATAGTGGAAAAGAGCATACAATGCAATGAAATGAATGAACACAATACAAAAGCTGGGATTGCTGGAAACCATCCAATGGACATGTCTATTGATCAAGATCTTACTTTATCTTTGCACGAAAAAAAAACTATAAGTCCCAACGGAGAAACTAGTCAAAGTAGTCTTGCAAGGCCTATTGTTGTGACCAAAATAGTCTCCCATGACGAGGTGGTAAAAAGTAGCAATGTCAGTTTGCAAGAAAGTAATCCCAAGAATATCATTAGGGATGAATCTGAGAGGGAAAGATACTCTAATCCAGAAAATATTAATCACTTTACTTTTGATTCCAGAATCCAAGAAGATTGCAATCAAAAGGTAATGTTTTTTTCTTTTTCTATCTTGATATTTTTTGATAACTAGTTCAATAGACGCCTCAAAGTTCTTTTTGTTATGCAATATGCAGTCAAAGTTCCTATATACCTTTAACATCTACTGAAGATATACAAAAAATTAAATCTAAAATGTTAAATCATAGAAGGTAGTAGTTAAAGTTTGTCGGAGCATCTGGTCGCCGGTAGTGAAGATAGCCGAATGTGCTATGCAGTGATATGAATGTAGGATATGGTTACTTGAGGGAGATATGATGGAGGACATTCCCATGCATATAGAGGTCAGGACAAGGCTGGAGGACAAGGACTCTGTTCAGGCAGAGTCCTTCCTAATTTTCTATAAAGCCCTTGATGAAGGTCATAGGCTTTCTTAAGTTCATAGGAGCTTGTACATGCCTCACCAAGAAACTGTGACTCAAAGGTCAAATCTGTTTAGAACAAGAGGAACCATTAATAGAAAGGTCTGTGACATTATCATTGATAATGGTAGCACAGACAACCTGATCTCTCTAAGTGCAGTGCAAAAATTTGGGCTAAAAGTGGAAAGACACCCTCATTCCTACAGTGTTTCATGGATACAAAGTGGATATTCAACTTCTGTGGACAAATGTTGCAGAGTACCTGTATCTATTGGTAGGAGGTACAAAGGAGAAGTTAGATGTGATGTGGTCAAAATGGATGCTACACATGTACTGCTAGGGAGGCCTTGGCAGTATGATACTTGCTAATCATAATGGAAGGACAAACCATTATATTATTAAGGTGGATAAGTTGAAAGTAGTACTTCTACCCCTTCCTGCAGAGAAGAATGCTCAGTCTGAAAAACCCAATATGATGGTGACTTCACAGAAGAAGTTTAACAATTTATTAAGTCAGAATTGTCAAGGATTGGCTTTTTTTTTTAAGCAATTAAATTTATTAGTGATATTATAAGGGTATTTGTGTAATTAGTTAATAAATCTGTAATTAACTAATTAGATCTAGAAGCTTCTGATAGTCTAAACAGAAAGTTAGTTATTCTGTTTTAGAACTAATTCCTCCTAATTGTAATTGTATATAAGATACATGAATAACACTTTAGGAGGGACCGATCATTTTGAGATCCCCCCCATTTCCTGATCTTACTCTGCTTAAATCATTCATATGGTATCAGTCGCTAGCATCTGATCCAGGGAAGGTGGCTAAAATCGTTCAGAATTCTGATCGATTAGGGAGAAATTTGCTCGGTCCATCCTTGCGCTTGGCTAGATTGATTTGTTCCGCTGCTCAATCATGTCGAATTTTCTGAAGGATGTGGAGCCGACAGCTAAGGTGACAATTGATACTCCAACGAAAGTTATCAACATCAAATCACCAAAAACAGTGGCATTGGATCGTGGAAATTATTTTGCTTGGAGAACGCAATTTCTTGACGCAATGAGAGGGAATGGATTATCACCTTACCTCGATGGCAAGATTGCATTGGATTCGCCAGTGACTGTTCAGCAAGATCAACTGATCTTAGGCTGGATTTTATCATCACTAACGGCGTCTGTGGTTTCAGGAAGTTTCACATTGTGAAACAGCTGCTGAATGTTGGGAAACGTTGCAAGAGGAATTTGCCTCATCCTCCCGTTCTCAGGTGCTGAGCATCAAACAGAAATTATAAAATTTAAAGAAGGGAGGTAAGTCATTTAGAGAGAAATAGAGAGATAGGAAAATAAAAAAAGAAAATAAGCAATTCCTGGATAACTATAATATAAATAAAGCTGCCTTCCCCCATCTTCCACTATTCCTTTTTATACTTGGTTCCATGTTAGTGGACAACATAGAATCAAGTTGTTTAGGAATTTAATTGAAGACTAGGACGATCTCTTATGAAAAAAGAGAACATTTTTTTTTGAAGCAATTAAATTTCATTAAAAATAAGGCTACTGTCCAGTTTACAAAATAGAGTATAGAAATAAAATAAAAGTAAAAAGAAATGAGCAAAAAGCTCATTGCTCTCTCCCATTAGCTATGTAATCTAGTTATATAGTAACTAGATACGCTGCCTCAGGAGGTTGGTCTCCCATACTTCCATCATAGATGTCTCCAAAGGGTGACAACAACTCTTCTTGTAATACACTGAATCAAAGGAGAGACTGACGTCTTTAATGATCTCCTTAAGGCCTACTAATGTGCTGTCTAAATCTTTTATTTCTTTCCGTCCATATATGCTACGACAAGCACCCAATAGCATTCCATAATAGCCCCCAAGGGAGAGAGTGGTGCGTAATTTTTTGTGTTGCCTCCGTCAGATCCCCCAATCTATTTTCTGGACTGGATTGGATGGGAACTGGAATATTCATTATTTTCCAGAAGGCAAGATCCAGGTATTCCGCCAACGGAATTAAGAGAGATCTGAAATAAGAACAGTTAAAGAAAAGATGACTCCTAGTTTCATCTTCCAGATTGCATAACAAGCAAACAGGAGTTACTTGTACTCTCCAACTTCTCAGCTTCTTGAACGTGTTTAGGTGATCTCATTTCACCCTCCACAAGAGAATAGAGAATTTTGTCGGCATCTTCGACCAAATTCCCTCAACTAATACATCTTTATGCTTTCTATCTCTAATACATTCCACCATATCCCCCCCCCCCAACTTACTTTCAAGGGTTGGCTTTATGTGTCAAAGAAAAAACAGAATTAAAGATAACAAGTATTCCTGCATGTATTTCAGAATTACTTCAATTTCCAGAGACCACAGGAATCACTTCTACTGTTTTGTTACCCCACATATCCATTGATCATAGGATTGACTTAATTCCAGGGATTTCACTTCCCAATTTACCACATTACAGACTGAGCCCATCTGAAACAGATTCTACAGTCTCAGGTTGAACAATTATTGAAGGATAGATTGATAAGAAATTCTGTGAGTCCATGTGCTGTACCAGCATTGCCTAGTGCCCAAAAAAAACGGTGACTGGAGGATGTGTGTGGAATGTGGACAGTAGGGCAATTGACATAATTACAATAAAATACAGATTTCATATTCCAAAATTTTAAAAAGTTACTTGATGTTTTGGTGGGGGCTACCTTCTTCACAAAGTTAGATTTGAAGAGTGGGTACCACCAAATCAGAATTATGGAAGGGGATGATGAATGGAAATCTGCTTTTAAAACTGGAAAAGGATTGTATGAATGGTTAGTCATGCCCTTTGACTGAGGTTCTTAAGACTCTTTTAAATGAATGTGTAGTGGTCTACTTTGATGACATTTTAGTCTTCAGCAAGAACAGGGAATCTCACTTGGAAGACATTAAAAAGGCACTCCAACTGTTGAATAAGAATCACCTCAGACTCAATATGCAGAAATGTGAATTTTTAGTACATGAACTTCCTTTTTTAGGATACATAGTATGACACCATGGTCTGAAGGTGGATCCCTCTAAAACATCAGCTCTGGATAATTGGATGACTCCTTCCAATTTAACAGAAGTTAGAAGCTTTTTGAGACTTGCTTCATTTTATAGGAGGTTCATCAAAAATTTCAGCTCTATTGCCAGTCCCATCGCTGATTGTTTAAAGAAAAGACCCTTCAGATGGACTTCTGAGGCTGATGTAGCATTTATTGAACTCAAAAAAAAATTACAACAAGCACCAGTACTAAGTATGTCGGACTTCAGCAAGGTCTTCCAGATTGAGTGTGTTGCTAGCATTATGGGAGTTGGGGCTGTGTTAAGCCAGGAAGGACGTCCAGTTTCCTTTCATGGTGAAAAATTGTCAATAGGAAAAAGAAATTGGACAACATATAAGCAAGAGCTCTATGTTGTGGTGAGAGCATACAAAACTTGAGAACCATATCTACTTCAAAATGAGTTTATTATAGAAACTGACCACATGGCTTTGAAGCAAATAAACAATTCCAAAAGCAGCAATAGGATGCATGCCAGGTCGATTTCATATCTTCAGAGGTTCCGTTTTACCTTAAAACGCAGATCTGGTGCAAGTAACAGAGTTGCTAATGCTCTGAGTAGAAAAAAGTCAAAAAACAATTTATTAACAATTTTGAGAGCCCAAGTTACAGATTTTGAAAGGATTAAAAAATTATATGAAAGTGATATTGAATTCAGCAGCTACTGGAAATCTTGCTAAAGCAAAAAAGATGTCAGAGATTATAACATCCAGGATGGATTTCTTTTTTATGAAAACAGATTATGTATACATTTAGATCCACTCAGAGAACAGTTGATAGCCTCTCTCCATTCTGGGGTCTTACAGGTCACTTGGCAAGAGACAAATTCACTGTTCAACTCAAGAACAGACAGAACAATTCATCCAAGCATGCAGAGTTTGCCAAGAAGTCAAGGGAACAAAGCAAAATACTGGATTATACATCTCACAGAGCCTTGGATAGACCTTTCCATGGATTTTATTTTGGGACTTCCTAAGACCAAAACAGGGTTAAACTCTATCTTTGTCATTGTAGACGGATTCTAAAAAATGTCTCACTTCTTGCCTTGCCAAAAAAAGATGATGCAGTTCACATTGAGCAAATCTTTTTCAAAGAAATTGTAAGGCTTCATTAAGTAACAAAGTCTATAGTGTTTGACAGAGACACTAGATTTCTGTCACATATTTTGAAACACTCGAGGAAAAATTTGGCACCAAACTGAATTTCAACACCACCTGCCATCCACAGTCTGATGGTCAGACAAAAGTGGTTAACAGATCAGTGGGTAACATTCTGAGGACCTTAATTAGAAAAAATGAAAAACAACGGGATTTAGTTATCCCACAGGCTGAATTTGCCTTTAACAGCATGGTGAATAGATCAATTGGAGTTAGTCCCTTTATGGCAGCATTTGGACACCAACTCAAACAATCAATAGATACATCAGATGTTCCCTCCAATCAGCCTGTTGTGGAGGACCTCATCACAAAGAATTAGAAAATTTATAAAGAGGTAGAGGCAGCCCTGAATGAAGCAAACAGTAAATATAAAAAGCGGGCAGATAAGAAAAGAAGATTGCAAGAATTTGTGGTGGGAGAATTAGTTATGGTTCACATCAGTAAGGATAGATTACCTTCAGGGTCCTATTCTAAACTCAAGGAATTATGGACCTCACAGAATTCTAAGAAAAATTAAATAGAATGCTTATGTGTGGATCTACCAAACAATTTTAATATTTAAAAAAAAAAAATTTGAACACTAATTTTAATATTTCAAGCTCCTTCAATGTATGTGACAAGAAAATATTTTTGTCAATCTGAAGAAGATACTCGATTGGGGACAATTGATTCTAATGAAGGGGCGCATGATGCAGCACATAATATTTACTCTGTTCAGAATCATTCTGAATTTCTATTTGAGGATGTTTATTTGTTATTTGGGTAAAGGACAGAGGGGGCCTCTATCAATTAATGAAGAGGCCTATACATTGTCTGACTTTAGTCGGACCCTCTCTCCTTCTTTCTAGGAGGATCCCAACTCGTATAATTGGGCTGTCCACGACCAATGATATGATTATAAATATGGTGGACTATGAACGAGGAGAGAAACTTCGATTATTATGCACTAATTAATGAAGGTTTCTTTACTCTCTTTACTCATCTGAATCTACTGTTCTTATTCTTCTACTTTCTTAATTTCTAAATCGAGTCTTGGTGGATTCCATGAACTACTACTGATCAGTGATGAAGATCTTCATCTTCTTCACTTACTTGTTCTTAGCTTGAGGCTACATCAGTGGTGTTGAGAAAGTATACCAGATGCTGCATGTTGCATTAGTTGGAGATGGAAAGGTGTATCTGGTTTATCCAGTTATAGAAAAAAATGAACACTTTCTCGCAGCTACATCAGAGCAGAGTTTTATATTACAAAAGTTTAAGGACTACAAATGTGGACTGTTATATGGAGGAAGGAAATGTGATGCGATGGAGGATATCATAAATACAATGTGTGATTTCTAATATCCCCTTGCATCTAAAGTAGCATTTCCTCAGTTCCTCTAAATTCAATTATCCAATCAATCTCAATTTTACTTAAGAGGATGTTGGATGAACACGCCCAGAAGGCAAGAACTCCTACATTAAAATTTCCAATGAAGTTCCTTCACATTTTCACAAAATGCTTGAAGTATAGCATGGAGAACATGCACTTGTGGAAACAATATCATCAAAGTTTAAAATTCTGCCCAAATGTATGATTACCGCCAATTCATTTATGCTGATGAAAGAAAATTTTAATGACTTACTCAACATCTGGATGGACATGAAAGGCTTAATGGCACTCAAAGATCCAAGAAGAAAGGGTCATACTGTTATTTCTATCATTGGATGGTTGAAGTCTTGGCTGGGAAAAGAATTCAGTAGGTCTTTTTCACTCATTATGACAGATTGGAGGAAACGCTTTCCACCTGAACTGGGAGACATCATGTTTATTAAATAAAAAGATGCACAAGAGTATTGTCGTTGTTTTGAGACATTTGAGGACGAATGCTCTTGAAAACCCATTATTATCTAGCTTGAAAGAGAGTACAAATAGAGGCATCAAGGGGAAGATCGGCAGTTTTGGTTCATTGTTGATTGTCATTGTAGAATTTGTTGATGTTTGTAATATTTGAGATTTATGTTCTTTTAGAAGATGCATCTAAATTGGAAGTGAAATTATTTTTTGATGCCTATGTTATTTTCTGAGAGTTGATCAGTGATTGATCAAGGGTGGCTTGAAGCTACTGTGAAGAAAATGATTTCGATAACACTGGAATTTACCAATGAGCAAGGAGAAGTTCTAGATCTCGAGTAGAAAAATAGAGAGATAGGAAAATAAAAAAAAGAAAATAAGCAATTCCTGGATAACTATAATATAAATAAAGCTGCCTTCCCCCATCTTCCACTATTCCTTTTTATACTTGGTTCCATGTTAGTGGACAACATAGAATCAAGTTGTTTAGGAATTTAATTGAAGACTAGGACGTTCTCTTATGAAAAAAGAGTATTTTTTTTTGAAGCAATTAAATTTCATTAAAAATAAGGCTACTGTCCAGTTTACAAAATAGAGTATAGAAATAAAATAAAAGTAAAAAGAAATGAGCAAAAAGCTCATTGCTCTCTCCCATTAGCTATGTAATCTAGTTATATAGTAACTAGATACGCTGCCTCAGGAGGTTGGTCTCCCATACTTCCATCATAGATGTCTCCAAAGGGTGACAACAACTCTTCTTGTAATACACTGAATCAAAGGAGAGACTGGCGTCTTTAATGATCTCCTTAAGGACTACCTCAGGAGGCCTACTAATGTGTTGTCTAAATCTTTTATTTCTTTCCGTCCATATATGCCACGACAAGCACCCAATAGCATTCCATAATAGCCCCCAAGGGAGAGAGTGGTGCGTAATTTTTTGTGCTGCCTCCGTCAGATCCCCCAATCTATTATCTGGACTGGATTGGGTGGGAACTGGAATATTCATTATTTTCCATAAGGCGAGATCCAGGTGTTCCGCCAACGAAAAGAGAACATCGGCCCCATTAGATGTGGCTACATCATTTTTTGTCACGTGTATGTTTTAAAAAATAACAAGTTTCTGGCATCATTTATCTATGCTATGTAATTTTTTGCATAGGATCCAGATTTCAAGTTGATTTTTATTTTATTTTGCTTGACAGGAATTTGATGACAATTTAATTGAAGACGGCGGCACTTTTCCCCTTAAGGTAAAAATTACATTTTCCTTATGAATATAAAAAAAATCAGGCTTCCTTTGTACTTTTAATTTGGCATTTTGTATGATTGTCCTATGCGTCTTTTTTTGTGTGGGTTTATTTATTTTCAAATATTTAATATTAGTGTACATAACTTTGACAATGCATTTCTAGTTTTTTTCAGTAGTAATATAATAAAAGTGAATTTATTTTCGTTTAAAATTCAATCCACCCATCAAATCATCCATATTCTTTTTCTGCGATTTACATTGGTGGTTTTCTTAGTAGTTTTGCACCAATATGTTTGCATTTATTGATCATGAATAAGATTCATTATTTCATTGTGTATTATAAACATAAAAATGTTCATTTGTTATCCGGTAGGCACTTGAATTTGGCAAATTAGTTTCATTTCTAAAGCCAGAAGAATCAGAAGACACAATTGTCTCTGCCTGTCAAAAGCTTATTATATTTTTTCACCGACGTCCAGAGCAGAAGCTTGTTTTTCTTGCCCAACACGGTCTTGTCCCTCTGATGGAATTGCTTGCTCTTCCTAGGTTACATGTATGTAATTTTGACTTTTGCTTTATGTTTATTATAGATCTGAATCATTGCTACTCATTGTGAACACCCTTTGCATTTTTCTAGCTTGTATGTTTTATATTTAAGGTTACTTACATTGCAGGTTGTATGCTCTGTACTCCAAATTATTAACCAGATTATCAAGGACAACATTAATATTCAAGAAAATGCCTGCCTTATTGGGCTTGTAAGATTTTTTATTTTTTTTGCAAAAGGTGATTTTTATATTAAATGGGGAAAAAAGAAGATTAAAATGCGTATTTACATGTGAGAAAATAGGAAAAACTACCTTCTCCCTATGTACACACACAGTTTAGGAGTTGGGAACTAACTACTAAGTAATTTGTTATTGCTCGGCCACAATTATTTTTTGCAAAGCGGTAATTTTAAATGCACGTGCAAAAGCGTGCTCTGGAGGCGCCTCCAGGTTTTGAGCCCAATCGGATCCGGGTCGGGCATGGACCTCTCGACCAATTTAGCTTTCCTTTCTTCCTCGATATTCATATAATCGAAAAACCTCTCAACCTCTATCATCCAATCTATGAACTCCTCAATGTGCATTGCACCATTGAAGGTAGGGATGTCCATTTTTAATTTAAACTCCGTTGGTCCACGACGATGATACACTATGTTCTGGAAATGTGGATCACTGTTGTCCCGATCTTTGAAGTGTGGATGTGGCCTTCTCTGATATTGTCGTTTGGGCTAATGTTAAGGCTCCTCCTCTAATAACTCCTTGAACTGCTCCAGCGCACCCCTAGTCTGGCGTTGGATATGTAATTATCGGCGGATCAGAATTCCGACGATGGTACATCTGAATAGGGACCTCCGACGAACGTCGCAGGGCATGTCTGTCAGCAATAGGATCACGTGGCCGACGATGATACATTTGAAACGGGTGCTCATTGTTCAGTGGCTCAGGAGGATCTGGTGGTGTCGATTGAGCTATGACCTCCCTCCGCAGATCCTGGAATCCCTCTCTCATGGCAGTTGCTAAGTCCTCAATTGCTTTGTTCGGTACTTCCCACTCTACGTGTGTGACGTTATCAGACATCTCCCCCGAGCTCTTATACCACTTAATGCACTATAAGCTAATAATTGAGGCAGAATGGAATAGAAGAAGGATCTTCTTTTTAAGACAGTAATTAGAAAGACAGTAGTCTTGGAATCCACAAAGAGGAAGGCAAAAAATCAAAGCAAGAGTAGAATCAATGGAGAACAGAAAGAGTAAAGTAGAAAAGGCGGCAGTAAATAATACCTAGAGAAATTAATAACATAACATGTCTCCTCTTTGGGAAGTCCACCATATTTATACTCACATCTTAAGTGATGGACAACCCTAATGATGTGAGTGTAAAGACCTTCTTTTAAAGAAAAGGTTGTGAGGCCCAACCTTGGTCAGGCCCACCACTCATTCTCTGAAGAATACCCATTCCAGCATGCTTGGACTCTATATCAGTCCAAAAAATAGTATCTTCTTGGGCTCTGCATCAGATAGTTAGTCAACTTATAGGTCAAGTGTTCGCTAGTGAGTAGTAGTCGACTTATGCAAAGAACGAATGTTAGGAGAAGGAAGTTCTGATTTCGTGATGAGGTTATAACTCAGTCCTCTTAAAATCTATCCCCTTTTTAGTGGCCCATATGGTCAATTTATAGAAATTGTTAATTTGGTAAGTTTTACAAATGATGACCCTTCTTGAAGCTTCCATATGAAGTCAACGGATTTGTGACTTGAGATCTATTTGGGCCAAATCGACGACTTGGTACCCAAGTTTGCCAAATCAACGATTGGGTAGCCATGTTTGTTTCTTGCACTGTTTTTAGGATTTTACCTATGATGTACATTGTTTACATTTGAGATCAAGGACTTCAGCAAAAAGACGAAGTTGAGCATCGACTAATTATGCCCAAACCATGATTTTTTTGTATATTATGATGATCAGGTTCTTTGAAGAAGGGCATGTATCATCACCCACCCACAAATTACAAAACATTAAAGGAATGTTTAAGATTTTTTTTAAAATCTTTCATAGTTTTAGTGACTCAGTGGTCCTATTCATTTTTTGTACTTGAATTTTATTTATTTATTACAAAACCTGGATGACAGATTCCTGATATTATGAGCTTTGCCAAGTCTGACCGTCCACGTGAAGTTCGCATGGAAGCAGCATTTTTCTTTCAACAGCTTTGCCAATCCAGGTTTCTTGGAAGTCGTGATGTGATTATGCTTTTTATTTTGTATTTTGAATGTGTTTTAAACATTGAAAAACGAGCGATTGACTATACTTTTGTTGTTTATTTGTATCAGCTCTTTGACACTACAGATGTTCATTGCATGCCATGGAATACCTGTATTGGTAGATTTTCTGGAACCTGATTATGCTAAGTACAGGTTCGTCAAACATTTATTTGATGATGTATTTTGATTTTTGATACTTTTCTGTTTTATCATTATAGTTCTAATGTTGTCCTTTAATTTGTTTAGAGTTATGGTTCATCTTGCTATAGATGGCATGTGGCAGGTCTTTAAACTTCAACATTCGCTAAGAAATGATTTTTGTCGTATAGCAGCAAAAAGTGGTATACTTATTAAGCTCATTAATATAATTCACAGTTTGAATGAAGCGGCTCGATTGGCCTCTTTGTCTGAAGGAAGTGAATCTTTTCCACTAAATGATTCATCTCAAAACCTTCAATGTGGGTTTTTGGATTCTAACCATCATTTTGCTCCGTTCCCATCAGAAACACCTATTTCTTATTCTGGGCAACTTGATCAATCAAAGTTGAAACAAATTTTGGTTGATAGTTCACCCTCGACGGGATCCCTTGAGCCATCTCACATTACCATCTCCAACTCTCAAATATCAGTTGTTAACCAATCTGATGGGAAGCCCTTGGCTGATGTGGAGAAGCATTTTGGATCACATGACACACCAGAAACTTCAGTATCCTCTAAGTTTCATGATGTGAGAAGGTCTGTAAGTACAGCTTCAAAGGACTGGGAACAATCTGATTTATGGAAAATGAATTCTTCTTGTGAAGTTGATTCAAATACGAAACAAATAGTTCCTTATTATGGTAGTAAAAACTCTATTGATTCACCTGAGCCAACTCGACCACTTTTGAGTCTACTGGAAAAAGAACCCCACTCTCGGCATCCGTCTGACCATCTTGAATATGTACGCCATCTTTCAAGTCTTGAGAAGAGTGACAATGTCCTCACAACAGAATTTACAGGTAGTTTAAGTTGACATGCGAAATATTTCATTCCTATTTTTAAATTCATATTTTTTGTAAGGTTTTTTGCATTTATGGTAATATAATTTATGTTAACATCTATCTTGCAAGAGTCGAGATATATTAATTAATTGAAAGTATTTCTTGTTTGTTTAGATTCCAATCCAAAAAATTCAAGTAAAATATCAAATAAAGTAGGAATGGGTACAATAGTTTCTAATGAAGGAAGTGCATCAAGGTCAGGGTTAACATCACACGTAGCATCTGGTTTTTTGAATGCCCGATCTGGAAGTGCAACATCTTCTGGTATAGGTACACAGACGATATCTAATGCAGATGTGGCGAGGGAATATCTTGAAAAAGTGACAGACCTTCTATTGGAGTTTTCCCAAGCAGATAGTATAGTAAAAACAAACATGTGCAGTCAAAGTTTGCTTAGCCGGGTTTTCCAAATGTTGAACAAGATAGAGTCTCCCATACTTTTGAAGGTTATATGAGCTTATGGTGTTATTATTGCCTTCTATATCGTGGTCTTGTGTCAATATATGTTAATTAGGATTTAGGTGTGTAGTCGATTATATTATCTTCATCTTTTCAATTGCAGATATTAAAGTGTGTCAACAATTTGTCTACGGACCCAAACTGCTTGGATAATCTTCAGCGTTCAGGTGCAATTAGACATTTGATTCCAAATCTTGGCGTTGATCAAGGACAACTTATCTTCCAAATTCACAACGAAGTAAGTATGATATACATCATCAATCCGTGCCAAGACAAAGTGACAAACTAACAATTTTATTTATGGTTTTTTAATAATTTCTTATAACCATTGCACTGTTGACTGTTCAACGGCTTCAACAACACATTAAGGTCCTTAAGGCACTATTCAACCTTTGCAAAATAAACAAAAGAAGACAGGAATTAGCAGCTGAAAGCGGAATTATTCCACACCTAATGAATTTCATCACATCAGGATCACCACTAAAGCAGTATGCATTGCCGCTTCTTTGTGATATGGCACATGCATCTCGCAACTCTAGGGAGCAGCTAAGGGCTCAAGGTGGGCTGGATGTATATCTCAACTTGTTGGAAGACGAAAATTGGGCGGTAACGGCATTGGATTCTCTTGCAGTTTGCCTGGCACATGATAACGATAACAGAAAAGTAGAGCAAGCTTTGATAAAGAAGGAGGCAATTCATAAGTTGGTGAAATTCTTTGAGGGATGTCCTGAACAATATTTTGTGCACATACTGGAGCCTTTCTTGAAAATCATCACGTTAGTTTGTTTTCTGACTAGATTTTATTTTTTGGATTTAATGAACGAGCAAATGAGCATATGAACAATCCAATGCAGAAAATCGTCCAGAATAAATACAGCATTGGCTGTAAATGGTTTGACTGCCTTGCTTATTGCGAAACTTGACCATCAAGATGCAATTGTCAGGCTCAATCTTCTCAAACTGATAAAGGTAAGTGAGCAAACAGTAATTGAGATCTAGATGTTTGAGTTTAGTTTTGGCACAATCCTTGGAAAGTTTTTGATAAATACTTAATTGGTTTTATTTGGTAGGCCGTCTATGAGCACCATCCTCGACCAAAACAACTGATTGTTGAGAACGATCTTCCACAAATGCTTCAAAATCTCATCGAGGAGCGGAGAGATGGTTACAAGTCCGGAGGCCAAGTTTTGGTCAAACAGATGGCAACTGCCCTGCTAAAGGCTCTTCATATAAATACAGTTTTGTAAGCTTGCTTCATGACTCCATCCAATTTTGAATTTTGTATACCATCAATCCTTTTTCAGCAAAGTATGTCTATGAACTGTAAAGAAAAAAAATATACTTTAAGGGATTATAATACAAATAAGTATTATATTGTAATTGTACCAATGTACTGTATAAGTATTACCGTAAACATTGATGTAATTAAGTTGAATGCTTGTATGCTTAGTCAATAATTAATGAGAATAAGCCCCATTTTAAGACTTGTCTCTTTTTTGGTGTTCATTGACTTTTCAATGACTTCTTTCTTCTTCATTATCTTCTGTCTTAACTTTTTTTATCTTCTTCTTCTATCTTCCTCCACTATCTTTCTTTAAATTCTTCTTCTTTGTCTCCCTCTACATTTTGTTACTGGTTCTATAAATAATGACTGCCTGGATTTTTACATGGTATCGAGCAAACTCTGACTGCAATCTAAGGTAAGTTTCTGCTTAGAAAATGAAGTTTATTGCGGCGGTCTATTTTGGGATAGATTAGAGGTAATGAACAGTGATGGAATAATTGAGGTCGGATCAAGTAATTCTAGTAATCTGACGGTGTCCGGAGCAAGAATAGAGGTACCGGAAATGATGTATAGTGTCACGGCGTTGTGCCACTTATGTCCAACTCCCCTTTGGGCAACTACTTGGTCTGGAAAAATCAATTTGAAGGGGGTGTTGAGGATTCATGGCTTAATGCCTAATGGACTTCATTTTTGGTACACTTCCAACCCCGACAGTCAATTTAGCAGATGGATCGTAAAATCCAGTATATAAATCACACATGAGGAATGATGGTATTGTCTTGAGCTGGATTAAAGCGGTTATGAACAAGGAAATCCAACCATTGCTTCTACCTTGCACCTCTGCCTTTGAGGCATGGCATTTATTGGAAACTGATGTATCGCTAATTGACGAGAACTAGATCCAATCTTTGCGAAATGAGATGAACTATTTGAACAAAAGTGTTGATATTACAATGAGGTACATTTTTAAATTTAAAAGTGTAAAATATTCCTTGATTGTTGCAGGTTATCTCATGTCTAATGAAAGAGTCTCTGAGTACATTCTTAAGGGTCTTGGACCAGAATTCAGGATCTTCAGGACCTCCCTCAACTTTCACGAAGACATCACATTTAGTCAACTTATTGATCTGCTGATAAAGGAAGAGATTCTCACGAAACAATTGGATAATTCATCAACTGAAAGGGACTATCAGGTGAATTACTCTAATTTTAATAGAAATAATTATAAGAATTCTAGATACAATTCAGGAAAAGGAAAGAATCCTTACAATAGAACTGCATACAAGAATCTTGGAATACAGGTTATAACTGTTCCAATTCCCTTGAATAAAAATAACTTGCCATCTATTTTAAACTTGCCAAAATCACATGACACTACATTTTTCTTTTCTTTTCGAAAATTAAATTTCTTTAAAAAGAAGGGCAATGCCCAAATTACAAAATAGAGAATACAAATAGAAGTAAAAAAAGAGCAAGAAATCCATTGACTCTCTCCTATTAGTTATGTAGTATAGTTATAAAGTAATTAGATACGCTTTCTCAGGAGGTTAGTCTTTCATACTTTCATCATAAAAGTCTTCAAAGAGTGACAACAACTCTTCTTATAACATTTCAGATCAAATGAGAGACTGATGTCCTTAATGATCTCCTTATGGACTACCTCAGGAGGCCTAGCTACTAATGTTTTGTTTGTATCTTTTTTTTTGTCCATATATGTCACGATAAACACCCAATGACATTCCATAGTAGTCCCCAAGGGGGGAGTAGTGTGTGAATTTTTACGTAGCCTTTGTAAGATCCCCCAACCTAATATCCAGACTAGATTGGGTGGAAACTAGAATATTCATTATTCTCCAGGAGGTGAAATTCAGGTGTTCAGTCAACGGAATTAGAAGAAACCTGAAATAAGAGTAGTTGAAATAGGCAAGCAGGAGATACTTGCACTTTCCAACTTCTCAATTTCCTGAACGTGTTTAGGTGATTCCATTTCACCCTTCACGGGAGAATAAAGAATTTTGTTGGTATCTTCGATCAAATTCCCTTGGCTAGCACGTCTTTATGACTTCTATCTCTAATACTTTCTACCATTCCCCCCAACTTTTCTAGAGATATACAACCTTAGAAATATAAGGAACCTAAATGGAGAACTGCTATGCATCAAGAACTAGAGGCTCTAAAAGTGAATAGTACATGGACTCTTGTTCCTAAAGACTCTACAATGAATATAGTAGATTAGTAGGGTGTAGATGGGTGTTTAAAATTAAGAAAAAATCAGATGGATCTGTGGAAAGATATAAAGCCAGATTAGTAGCCAAATACTATAATCGATCAAGAAGAAAGAGTAATATTCATAAACACCTATAGTCATGTTATTAGAATGAATACAATGAAAGCTATTGTTTCAATTATTGTCACTCCCACCATCAACCCCATTCATGTCAATCCCCAACCCCACCCACACTCCCTCACGGTCCCTCAAACACACTCCCAGCTCTACCCAAAACCCAACAACCACTCCGGAATGGACCAGAACTCTCTCTCTCGATTGAATGTTCTTGGAAAATCTCCGTACTTGGTTTGATCACTATCTCTGATTTCTATTTCGTAATTTTATTTGGGATTTCCAAGATTATTACGATTTCTTTTTTTGACAGTCACTGCCAACGACTATCCAACCGTTCGAGTTCATCAAGAACATGGACAAAATATATCTGCATGCTCAAAATTATTTCATCAGTTGCAGAGCCTGACATACAGATTCTTATGGGATAGGAAGAAAGAGGTCAGTTGGGACCAAATGACGTTACCAAAGGTTGAGGGTGGAATTGGTTTCAGACGATTCGAGGATACAATTATGGCATCAGTAATGAAGAGAGTGTGGAGGATCTGGAATGCAGAGGATTCTATTTGGGTCAGATGGATGCGCGAGAGGTATGTCAGAGGAAGGGCACTTGCAGACATCCAGAGACGTAGTGGAGTTGACTCACCGGCATGGTTAGAGCTTATGGATAAGAGGCAGAAGATAAGTAGGGGCATGACTTGTGGAGAGGATTACATATGCACATGGACATGGAGTGGCACAAGCTTCACATTTCAGAACGTGTGGGACACGATCAGAGAGAGGAGACCAAGGGAAGGCAAAGCAGTAGGGATATGGGCACCAAACGTCAATAAGTATGCTATGACGATGTAGAGAGCCAGCCTTCGAAAAATCACGATGCAGGACAAGCTGATTGGGTGGGGGTACCCTCAACCTAAGCAGTGATGGTTGTGAACGATAGAGCCAGAGAGCTTCGACCATATATATTTCGGATGTAGTTATTCCAAAGATATATGGAGACAGATCCGTAGGTATATAGGGGACTTCTTGACACTGACAGATGTAGGGATCGGATCATATATGGACTGGGCAGACACGAGAACACGACGATCATCTGCATGGGGCATGTGTTGGACTATTTTTGGGTCAAGCACATGGGCAATTTGGGGTGAGCGTAACCGGAGGAAGCATGAGAGCAGATCTTTACTGATATCAGAGTTGGCACGACGTATAGTTGTGGATGTGCGTATTGTGTATGATATATAGATCTAGATTTAAATCTAGAAAGTCAACTATGGAGGACATGTTATTTGTTGTATGGGATAGAGGGGGTACCTAAAATCAAGCTTTTTAACGCGGCCAGGCGACCAGGCGATGCCTGGGACCGCATACTGCATATGCGACCGCCTGGTCGCATATGCGGTCCAATATGCGACATTTATTTTTCTTATGCAAAATACAGTACTACACGTTAGGTATACCCATCTAGAAAGTAGAAACGCGATTTCTACCTTGGAAGCAGCGGCCAGGAAACACGATTTCTTTCGTCGATTTCAGTAGCAGCGGAAGCAGGCAAGCAGCAGCGGAAATCCTTCGTCGATTTCAGTAGTTCTTCTGTAGTTTTTCCCGGTTGCAAACTGATTTCACTATTTCAGTAGTTTCGTTGTAAATGATTTAGGATTTAAGGTTTTTTATTTAATTGGGTATTTTGTATAAGGTCCTTAAGTTGTTAAAAAATTATATAATTCATTTAATTATTTCATTTTTAATATTTTCTAATTGGGTTAATGGATCGGGTTTAGCTGGATCCGACCCGGATCCGGCTAAGCTCCATAATATGCGACCCTCCAAATATGCGATGTGGGATTACCGCCTGGTCGCATATGCGCGCATATGCGACAAATCAAAAGGCTTGCCTAAAATAACCCCCAACGGATGTTACCTAGTAGTGGGTCCGGATCCCAAATTAGATATGGTAAGATACCTGAGGAGGGGTCGAGGAGTCGGGTTGAGGTTCGTTCTTTAAAAACGGAACTCTTTTGGGGTGGACGGGCGGCGGTGGCTACCCTACGTTTGCCCCACGTCTAACTAGTCGATTTAGTTGATTGCTGACGATTTCAACCCTTGCCTTCTTTCGGGGAGAAGGCGAAGGAGGATGTCTTCAACGGACTATGGTCGTGTGGGAGTGTCGAGCCCTCGGGTGGACACAAGCACATGACGGACAGAAGCATATCCCAACCTTTTTAAAGGGTTTTTGAAACCGAGATGAGGAAGGGTATGTGGAAACCTGAGACTAGACAGATGACTTTTTTTAGAGAGTGTGTAAATTATTGTCTTTGTTTTTATTGCAATTTGTGTTAATTGGGGTCAGATTCAGCGGGGTTCACTGTCACGTGGTGTATCATTTTTTTTTTTTGTATATATTTATCACGATTTTTATTCAAAAGAAAATCAAAATTATTTCATCACCTATTGGGTAGGCAGGCATGTCGGTTATAGAGTGTTTCAAATGAGTGAAAGGAATTTGTAAACAAATTCGGTTTGGAAGTTGGAGATCAATACGTCTTCAAATTTGATTTCAATCTCAATCAAGTGCATGTGCTATGTTTGACCTAGCTGAATTAAAGGCAGGGTTATAATTTGAAATTTTGAGGATTTTCATATTCTGTCATTTTCATATTCGGTTATTTTGATATCTGGTTGTAAAATAAGAATAAGAAAGATTATGGAAATTGGAATTATTATGAAATTTTGATATTTTGTGGATTATAACCCAGACAAAATAACCCTAAACATATTCGAAAATCAGAAAATCAGATTCTTAATTGATTGTTAATAACGTGCATTGATAGGTCTCAAAGTACATATTACAGAACTGAAATCATAAGGAATAAATTACTTCATGCATCCCTTCATGGGATTCCGATATAACATATAAAAAGAAAGTAAGAGTTCTTGGATCTCACCGTCGGAGTTGAAAATAAATAAAAAATTGCCAATTTGGTGGAGAGTTTGTTGAATCGTCTTATTACTTTCTCTCAGATCTTTCATTTCATTCGCATAACATAGGTCTCGTCATCCAAATCTTCCGCTTCCACGAAAAAAATGAACAACCGTCTTCCTAAAAGAAAGAGTCCAGTAACGAAATCTAACCTAAAAGGTAATTAAAGATCTGGAAAATTGTTGTAACACCAAAAGCCCAAAAAAACTCCAATGCAGCAAATTTGAAGATCTTTTATCGTAATTTTTTTTTTTTTTTTGCTTCAAAAAGTTGAAATGTGTTGGGAAAAATATTAATTGGCAATGCCATTTCTGTGTTCCCTATCGTGGTTAGTTAATTGTAACGAGATCACTACCCATGCATTTCAAAAAATTCTTAAATAACCAAACAAATGAATATATATTTTACTTCGTTCGATATGAAACCAACTGCAAAAAAGATGGAGTTATGTCTTAAGATGATGATTTACGTCGAAGAATATCTCAAATATAACTTTATATTTATTTGTATTATATGTGATGTACTCAAATGTAATGGCGTCTCTAAACAACTCATAATTAATCTCTTACTGAAATTCGAACCTTAAACGACTTTCAACGGTCCATCCATTTTAATAATGACAGTTATCTAATAGGTTAATCAAGTTGTATGATAGTCCAAATAATTATTATGGTAAAAGAAATTTTAAAAAAATCATTGGTCGTCTTTTTAAATGAATGATAAAATAACTAATTAATGGCCTAAGATTCTGGAATTTTTCAATAACTAAATGAACATCTATGTCAGATGCGTTAACTTGTGTCTCATGTTGTAGAAATTTCTTTTTGTAAAAGACATAATCGAAAAGCTCCCTGAATTTAGTGCAATGTACGAGTATTGTTGTGAAGACGTAATTTGTCAAGAATTTAAGGATTTTATCAAATCATGATAAATTGCTACGTGAAATATGTCTATTGATATCGATAAACCCTCGTTTTTTTCGGAATAACGAGATCTTGTGAATATCCTTCGATAAAAATATGAACTTTCCGATTAGAACAATGTGTGAGAAACCCCATTGATCGACCTGCTTGGAACATGTGGATGAGATAAGATAGTCTCAAATAGTTTTAAGATGTAAGAATCTCATCTAATATTTTTTGTATATTAATATAGGCTTAAGATCAGGTGCGACTTGTCTCGACGTGTCTAGGTGCGTTCAATTGATCCTAGCTATCCAAAAACCATCTAATAGTTATCATATACATTAAATAAGGACAAAAATGAAAATGCAAGAGGATGAAATGCTTCGAAAGTGATCATGGTATGGAAAATTAGAAATCAAGAAAAAATGGGGTTCTTTGAGCCAATTTTAGTGGACAAAAATCAGTGCGTGGAATTTGATAGATCTTTGCTAGAAGAGGCGCAAAATCAAGTTAAGAGAATTTGATAGTATTTACAAAAATCAACTGATTTACATATATGATAGTTATTTAGAGAATTTTTAGGTATCTTCAAGGAACAAAAAGATTAGGACTAAAAATTAAATCAATGCCAAACTCTCTTTCTACTATTATAACTTATTGTAATTTTGATTGAGGAGATGAGATTTATGATGATGAAGATTTATTGATTTAAGTTGAGAATATATAGATCTATGATGATGAAGATTTATTTTGTAAACTACTCTTAACTAATCTTCTTTCTTTCTTCTCTTGCTGTTCATTCGGTGAACCTCTTCTTCTTCCGACCATCTTTTCCGATCCCTATCTCAGGAGTGTATTCCTCACATACCCCAGCCCACATATAATTAATTAAGTCTACACGATAGTGCAATCTCTTATGTGAAAGTAGTGGCAAATACAACTCTAAATCCGTGAGCTATTCACAGAAGAAATGGAGAACTACCATAATCATGGTTAACAGTTAATACTGTGGAGTGTGGACTAATAAAAAAGTAAATACTTTGTAATAACCACTTCTGAATCATTTGATCAACTTTTTATTTATAAAATTGTATTATTACAAAAAAAATAACATACATAGCAATTATTCAAACGGTAGCTTATAGTGCTAGACCTTACATTTTTTTAAAATTGTAAAAAGAAAGAATTATTCAAATCAATTAACAAGAAAAGTTAGAAATAAATCCCAATAAATAAATCCTAACTCAAACATTACATGATTACAACACAAAACGAAAACCTTCTCTCTCTCTCTCTCTTTTTAATATATATATATGCCTTTTTTCTGAATTTAAATTTATGAATAAACCTTCAGTTAGATTTTAGATTCTTAATACTACCAGAAAAACTAAAACGATATACTAAAACGATATATTAAAACGAAACAAACACTGAGTATCTGAAAATTCACATATCTGCAAACTTCTGAAACGAACACGCGGATTCTTTTTTCTCTGTGTCCCCTCCCCCCTTCTTCTACAATAACAACATAGACATAATAGCAATGGGACCGGAACGTAATTTAGCGTTACGGCCTGTATCCAAAGAATCACCTCTCTCTACGTCGCAACACCTGTGCGACAAATAAGAACGTGATTATAGATACAAAAATAGAGCATAGATAATTCAGCAGTATTCTATTTTATATTTATTTTAGTAGCATATAAGAAAATAATATTGTGAGACATCAAGAAGATCCGAACCCGATAACGTCTATTTCGGCCAGATCTTATTTTGTCGCGATTACCGTTGGTTGTTATTGATTTAGATCTCATATAATTATAGATATACATGTTAAAATCTCTATTTATAATTCAAAAGGTAACTCACCTCTATTTGGCTGTCTATCGGTATATGCACCATTGTAACCAGATGAAGCTTTGGCGGATGTTTCAGATGATACGTTTGTAAGTCCGTAATCAAAAGGGCTAGAACCTTCAAGTTCAGAAGATGCAGTTCGCCAACTTATGTCGTTGCATAGATCAGCATAAACTCCATCATCGTACAATGTATTCGAAGCATCAAATGACGACGGATTATTACTCGCATTTCCAATGTTCCTACCATAGTTGTTTCCTCCAATACCATAGCTAATCTCACCAGTCCCATAACCAAGATTTCCATTTCCATAACCAGAACCGCTTCCACTTCCTTGCTCTATGATTGATGAGGTAGAACCACCCCAATTCATACCATTATTCCCAAACCCTCCAAAGTTCCCAATTCCAGACCCGACAAAAGGGCTGTTGTTAGAATTCCCAGATGTTGCAGTATTGTAGTTTAGGTTGCTAAGACCCCAGAGATTACGAGGATTGGAGTTGACAATTGAACCCGGACTATTGGCGACACCATTGTATCCAATAGGGTGGTGATGGTTGTTGTTGCTGTTATTATTGTTTGTGCTGCTGCTGTTGAATCGACCGGAATCTCCATTATATAAATTGTTCAGGTTCAACCCTCTTCCATAGCTAAAATTATTATTGTTGAAATTGCCATTTCCAACATAATTCGAATTCAAACATGCCTCGATGTTAAGTCCCATTCCATATCCAGCAGGAGCGAAAGCAGCAGGATATCTACCCCGACCGCTGGCAATCGAGCCACCAGATCTACCATCAATTCTCATCCCATACCCCCTGATGGAGTTTGGGCTAAACCCCTGAGGGTAACCTTCAAGAAAGTTATTGACCCTATTAAGACCAAAGCTACTGTAGCTCCCAATTGGCGATCTCATAGTAGGAGCAGGGGAGAGTTCTTTAGGAACAGCTCGTTTGACTTCTACCATTTTGTTATTTAGCTCATGGAATGTAGTGAGCAAAACCTTATCCACAGCATCTTCAGAGTCATAAGTAATGAATCCAAAACCTCTTGGTCTCTGAGTGTTGTGATCATACATGACAACAACATCTGTAATGTTTCCAAATTGATCAAAATAGGTTTTGAAGTCGGATTCAGTTACGGTGGATGCAAGGCCTCCAACAAATATCTTCTTGGTCCGTGTGGGTCCAGGAGATACATGAGCATTGCTGTTGTTGATGTTGATGTTATTGGTGTTTGTGTTTCGATTGAGCACATGCTGATCATCACGAGGTACAGCTTTTTTAGCTTCGACCTGGTAAAGAAGAAGGAAAATGTATTTAAAAAAGAGTGTGATTTTAAAAGGAAATTGATTTTTGGTTTTGGAAAATGTAGAGAGGAAAAAAAAAGAAATCTAGAATAGAAAGAAAACTTACCACTCTTCCATCAATTGTATGTTTTTCCATAACAACACGCTCAGCTACAGAAGGATCTGCAAAGACAACAAAGCCAAATCCACGAGCTCGACCAGTGGTACGGTCTTTCATTATCACTGCTTCCACAACTTCGCCGTAATTGGTAAAGTATTCACGTAGACGGTCTTCATTGGTATCCCAAGAAATCCCACCGATGAAAAGTTTGCCAAGATCTGATTCCATTATACAGGTACTCTGAAAGCAAAATTAAGAAAATGAAATAAAAACAGCAAAGAGGATATATAGCATATTAAGATAAAATGGAGTAAAAAAAAGCAATTGAACGAAAATGCTTGATTTCAGATCTCCAATTGACAAGTGAAGACATAATTGAGAAGCAAGCAAGGCAAGATCCGATGGAGTAAGATAGAATCCAGAGGAAATACGAAATAGAAAACGGACAATTGAATGAAGCAAACACCGATCTAGAACAGATCGTGCAAGCAAGGCAGAAGAATAGACAGCATATCCTGAAAAAACAATGAAAAGAGGGAAAAAGAAGAGAATCCAGGTAGAAAAAGGCAATTGTAGTCAAGAAACTGAAGAATCTCACCGATTGAAGGATCAATTGGTTGACCTGCGCAAGGGTCCAGTGATAGAGGAGTATACAGATCTTCTCCTACGCAAATTGTATCTAGATCTACCTATCCGTACATGTTACAGCCGATGCGATGATCGCAATCCTCCCCGGCTTCTCCCGGAAAAAAAAAATTTGGCCCTTCTCGTCCCCTCTTTATTTGGATAGGCTTTTATTTTCGTCTCCTCGTCTCGCCCGTCTTGTTCTAAATTCAGCTGTTTATTCCTTCGATTAAGAAAAATAGGGACGGAACAATAAACCGGCAAGCTGGAGAGAGAGAAGAGGGGGCAGGCGAAGAAACAAGCCACGGAGAAAGAAAGAGGATAGAATTCTCACTTTCTTTTCTTTATTTTCTTACTTTCTTCCACGGAGAAAGAGGATATGAATCAAGATATTAATCAATCCATAATAAGGCCATAAGGCCAAAAGAGGGAAGGGGATATATATATCATATATGCCCAAAATATTCTTCAACTCTTCTCTAAAATCATAAATACATTAAAAAAAAATATATATATATATATATATTTTTTTTTTTTTTTTTTTTTTTTTGAAGCAGATAGATAGATTATAGATAGATAGATAGATGAATGGATGGTACTTGCCTGTGCGCCTTCGTCTCTATGCAATGGATTTTCTTCTTCTTTTTCTTCTACGATTTTTTATTAAATTATAACAGGATAACTTAACTTCTTGCTCCTGAGTTCCTGTAGAGACTAGAGAGGCTATTTACTATTTAATGTGTTTTATTAACAGTCTTATAGAATAAATAAAAAAGGGTATTTGTACTTCGCACCCTCTAGAGTTTAGATAATTGTATAATTGACAGATAGAATGCCTGGCTTTGCCTGTTTGGTGGTGTCATACTTTGATTAATTGATAATTAATTAAATACTTACAGCTAACGTATTCATATTGATTATTTGATTATGATATAGATTTAATATAATAGATGTGCATGAAGCAAGCATTCAAGTGCATGTGAACGTGGTGATCAACGATGAGTTGTCTGATTTCTTTTCTTTTCCTCGCATTCTTGTGCCTATATTTTTTTTTTTTTTTAATTAGTGCTATCCCAGTAACTCACATTTCCTATTTCCATTTTTTTCCAAATATTAATAATCTTTTCCGTATGGGTATAAATGATTCGGGTCTGAGTTGACTAACTGATTTGGACATAGACTTAGACGAATGAAATTGGTTTGGGTTCAGAAAGAAAATATCTGTTAGCCTGAGTCTATATAGAAATTTTTACCTAAAAAAATTATACAAAAAAATAAATAAATTAGTAAAACATAAAATAAAAATTAAGTTCAAAATATTAAATATTAAAACAGTAAACAGTCTTTAAATATTTAATTAATCATACAAAATCGAAAAATCACAACTGTTGAAAAAAGAAAAATCTAGAATATATTTTATGTTTGGGATTAGAATTGTGTAATTGTGTTACTTTTGTATTTTAGAAAATATACTAGAGTTAAGAAAATATAATAGATACTTTTATAATTAAAATCCTAAGATTAAACATAACATAAGTTAAAAAAATATAATGGGTATTTTTATAATTAAAATTCTAAGGTTAAATTTCGGATATGGACATGGATCTTCAGATTTAAAATGCTTAATGAGGTTAAAGTTAGTCTTAATCTTAGACCTAAACCCATTTACATCTACTGATCAGATTTTATTATATGAAATATTGCTTTATTTATAATTTCACATTCTATAATGACTACATTCGATCCATCTCTTTTATTTATCACTAGACGTGGAGAGGTGCCTAATGCCTGGAAAGCCTGGGTGATGACGTCATTTCAGTTTCTTAACTGTAAATAAGACACCGAATTTTTATTTTTTTTTACATGAGTTTCTTAACTGTAAATCATGGCTTTTGAAAATCAAGTATTCGATATTAACAAGTAAGAATGTCGGATGAACTGATCCATAGTTTCGGTTAGGAGTGTAAATGGATTAAGTTTGGGTTGATTGGCTTGAACTCAGATCCACATCCATGAAATTGGTCCAGGTCTAAATTGAGTCTGATTTTAGAAGGAAAATGTTTGGACTTTGGGTCTGGGTTCAGACCTATAAAAAATCCGAATCTGGACCGGGTCTAAATCCAAATAAAGATTTTTTTATCTATAATAAATCAATAATTATACAAAAATATTTAATAAAAAATCAATTAAAATTCTAAAACATAAAATAAAAATATTATTTTAAGTTTATAATATTTAAAACATCTGAACATTAACAACAAGGTTAAATATCATTTGAAGATGTATCATTCTCATTTAAAGGTAGAGGATCTTTAGAGAAAATACTTTCTAACATTTCACAATCAAAAATAAAATCTTAAAGTTGATGAAACCCTAAGATTGAAATTTATATAAAGTTATTTAAAGATTTTTGATATATTTATATTTAAATCATAAAGTTAAAAATTATATAGGTTAAAAAAAACAATAAGTCTTTTTATAATTAAAACCTTAAACTATACTAAATTTCTAAGATGTTATAAATATTTATAACATCCGGTCCCTGGTTAATCTGGACCCAGACCCATTTAGACCGCTAATTTCGGGTAATTCAGAAACGACAAACATGTATTTAATGACAAAATAGTCAATTAGAAACGTAGGGCTTTGGTTTCGCATCCGTCATCCAACAATGATTTCCGCACAATCTCTTTCTTCAACTGTCTCCCAACCGGAATTTGACCCCAGAGAGGAAATCAAACTCTTCTGCATTAATATGGATGGAGTAGGATTGCGTTCTTTCATTAACGATAACCGTAAGGATCTTGCAAATCTACGAACAGAGATTGCTCCAGCACTACGCCTTGCAGCGGATCCCGCCAAGTTGATCATGGATGCTATGGTCGGGTTCTATCCTTCAAACGTTCTTAACAAGGGTCCCAAAGAACCGGAGCTATATGTCAACAGGAGAACGTGCATTCTTTTGTTGGAAAAACTTAATGATATCAATCCAAATATTTCAGATCAAGTCAAGGCTACCGCTAGCAAGACGGCACTCGACTGGAAGGACAAAATTACAGACATTGCAGAGAATCCTATTGAAGGATGTGCATTTTTACAGCTTCTTGCCACTTATAAATTAACTAACGAGTTTCATATTGATGGGATTATGGATATTGTTATACCCATTGCTAGGAGAAAGCCTACTATTGATGTATGCAAAGAGATGGGCATCGACGATAAGATTCCTGGTATATGAGTGCCTTTTATTCACTTTATATATTTTTTTGCGTTTCCAAAATTTTAATTCTGTTTTTCATTTCTTTTATTGATATCATCATTTACTTTTATTCATAAAATCTTTGCTTCAAATCTTTACGGAATTACTTTACATGTAATATAACTATCAACTTACGTTATATTACATGTCATTGTTAGTATCTCATTTTTCAGTCCCTAAACTACAGTGTAAATTACTTTTTATGCATAAAGTCAAATGACTGCCTATCCAATTATTCAACTGTAATCTTACTGAATGATAGCATGACTTTAACTGTATTAGTTCAAATCTTGTACAATACCCTTGGGCCTTAGTATTTATGAGTGTTTGGAGGGAGCTATTTATAATCAAAATTTTAAATCAGCAGATAACTTATATAAGACTTATAAGTTATGTTTTTGTGTTTGAATATGACCTGCGTGCGTGTTATTCAGCCTTAACACCCTCACTTTTGGGGGCTTTTAGGACCATATGCCAGAGTTCAAATCTTGTACAATACCCTTGGGCCTTAGTATTTATGAGTGTTTAGAGGGAGCTATTTGAAGTATCCTATAGCTGCTCAGGTAGTTCATGTACTTATCTATTAAATATTTAAATCTCTGTTGCCTATTATAGTTTTCCACATATGGGAATCTAGGATGGGTCTAATCTCAATTTTCCCTAGTCCTCTACCTTTTAAATATCTATGTCTGGACTCGTCTCTTTTCACCAATGTTGTTGTATCAGCTGCTAAAAAATTCCTAACTCGATCCCACCTTCCTTCTTTGTGAGAGCCATCTTTGCCCAATTAATGCATCTCCTTCCCTCCCCTATAAAGTTATATGCCAGACTTTGGATCTTTTTAATAACTGTACATGGTAAATTTTCTTCATTAGCTCAATATTGGAATTTTCCAAACAATATCCAGGTGCCTAATTGAGTTCTACCGGCTTAGGAGAGACATCTCCATTTCCTGTAGCGACCATGCAGCCATGCTTATCACTCTTATTCAAATTTCCTTTGCTGAAGTGAGAGAGGGGTTTTGACCCCTGAGTGCCCATATAGCATTGTCGAGACAACTAATGGAATATAGTATTGGAAGTTAATGTAATGATGTTGCACTGACTTCTCCTCCAACCCGCATAAGGGACTAGTAGTTTGTGGTTAGATACCCCAACTCCGGAGCCTAGTGAGGGTGTTTAGACTTTTGACTTTGATTTTCCATAAAAACATGTAGAATTTTGTGGGCTTTTTGGACCATATTCCAGAGTTCAAATCTTGTATGACACCCTTGGGTCTTAGTGTTTATGAGAGTTTGGAGGCAGCTATTTGAAGTATCCTATAGCTGCTCAGGTAGTTCATGCCATGGTTTCCTATGCGTCAGCATAAACGACCATGCGGTTTTCCAGACCCCTGCATGGATGTTCTATTCGTTTGGCTGAAAAAAAACGGTAAGAAAAAATATTTAAATTCTTACCGTTCATTCACTCTGTCCACACACGCATTTATGGTAAAGACTAAAGAATATTTAAATGTGGATGGTGTTGTGCTGTCTACTGTGAATATTTAGTATTTCTACATGTGGATGGTGGTGCTGTGAGAATAAAATACTCACAAGTGGATGGTGCTGCTGTGCAGCTATTCTTAGTTCTTACAGTAAGAATATTAAAATATATTCTTACTATAAACGTTTATGGTATGAATATTAAAATATTCATACTGTGAGTAAAAATTTAAAAATATGACAATTTCTATTTACTATTTACTATTTAGACTTTTAAACTTGATTGGAAACTTTTTGCTATATTACATTATTCATATATTATGGAAATATTAGTATTAATTTTAAAAAATACATGTAAATATAACATGTCGCATATTTACGTATATGAGCGTATATGCACGCATATACTTATATGCTTAATATGTCATCGCATGAACGCATAGACACATAGGAAACCTTGGTTCATGCACTTATCTATTAAATCTCTGTTGCCTATTATAGTTTTCCACACATGAGAATCTAGGGTGGGTCTAAATCTCAATTTTCCCTAGTCTACCTTTTAAATATCTAATTTTGGACTCGTCTCTTTTCACCAGTGCTGTTGTATCTGTTGCTAAAAAATTCGTAACCCGATCCCACGTCCTTCTTTGTGAGAGCCGTCTTTGCCCAACTAATGCATCTCCTTCCATCCCATATAAAGTTATATGCCAAACACTAGATCTTTTTTATAACTGTACATGGTAAAGTTGTCTCATTAGCCCAATACTGGAATTTTCCAAATAATATCCAACTGCCTAATTGAGTTCTACCGGCTTAGGAGAGACATCTCCATTTCCACCTAGCTAAGGTTTTTTCGATTGGATCTATTAACTTCTCCAACAAACATCATATGTTTTCTTTCTACCCGTTATTGGAAGGCCAAGATAGCTAATAAGAAGTGGTTTGGTTGGGAAATTAAGTATATTATGTAACTCTTGATCATTAGTGCATACTTTAGACTATATGTTGCTGAAATTTTCTCCGGGTTAACCTCAATTCCGGAGGACTTGGAAAAGGTATCCAAGATGCTTTTGACAAACCCCAGGGATTTAATGTTAGTCTTCGAAAAAATCAAGACATCATCAGCATACATGAGATGGGAGATGGAGACAGCCCCATTACCTATGTATGTATCCATCCTCTTGTCCTTGATCTCCTTTTCTACCAGTCTACTGAGATTGTCCATTACCGGATCAAAGAGGATGGAGTCTGATACCTCTGTGGTTAGTAAAGGGAGGGGTGGGGCAACCCTATACTAACACTGAGAAGGATGTAGTGGAAATGCAGTTGTGCACCAGTCTGTACAATAAAGGACTGAAACCCATGGCCTCCAGGGTCGAGGTGATAGCCTGCCATTTGAGTGTGTCAAATGTCCTTTTAAGATCTATGTTGAGGCAGCATGTTTTAGGGGTCTTTATTCTTCTAAGGTCTCTACTGATTTGGAAGATCACGGGAGGAGAAATATTTGGAAAAGGTGAAGACTTGTATATTTCCTTAAACCCCATTCCTACAAACGTATTTGGTCAACCCTTTCCTGGCCAAAGTTAGATAATCTTGTTCCTTTAGCCATGAGTCAAACAACCTAAATGGTTTAGCTTTAGGGGCAATTTTAGTGAGAGCGATAAGCATGGCTGCATGGTCGCTACAGGATCCATTCCAAAATTCAAAAAATTTCAGTCTAGCTGCCAAAATCAGAAAAGCAAGGAACTCAACCCTGAAACTAATAAATGGGGAGGGAAGCGTAGTAATCACCAGAACACAACTGGAGGACAGGAGTAAAGTTGTACCTCGTGATGATCATCATGTGCTTAATCGAAACACCAACACCGCCAACATCAATAACAACAATGCTCATGTATCTCCTTGACCCACACAGACCAAGAAGATATTTGTCAGAGGCCTTGCATCCAATGTGACAGAATCCGACTTCAAAACATACTTTGATCAATTTGGAAACATCACAGATGTAGTCGTCATGTTAGACCACAACACTCAGAGGCCAAGAGGGTTTGGATTCATCACTTATGACTCAGAAGAAGTTGTGGATAAGGTTCCGCTCGCAACATTCCACGAGCTAAATAATAAAATGGTAGAAGTCAAGCGAGCAGTTCCTAAAACTTATTGTTTCCAAAGATGTTCGATTTCGAGAATATAGTTTCTCTTGGTGCAAAATTTGATAATGCGATTCAAAATCTAGTTCAGGCATCGAGCACGTCAAAATCGGTTAAACATGCCTCTCATCTGACATATCTTGATTCAATTCACGATACATCTTCATAGATAAACTCTGATCATCGTTGAACTCTCCTGGCATATATGGAGTAAAAGAAACAGGAGAATAAAACAACATACCTTGAGGCCCTCAGAAATTGTAAGCAGAGATATCATTAGGGGTGTGAGCATCGCTTGCGGTTTCACAACCTATAAGAAGCTCAATCTTACCCAGATTGAAATTCAAGCCATACGTCTATGGGAGTTCAATCTCTTGAGGCACCAGTCCCTCGCTAGTTAGTCATGATCACAACTATATAAGAGAGCAACAATTCAAGGACACATACATAGTTCATGGGGTTGCCTCCATCTCCCATCTTCCAAAACTTACATCAAATCCCTTGGGTCTATCAAAAGCACCTTGGATACCTTTTCCAATTTATCCGGACTTGATTTTAACCATGAGAAAAGTTCAGCAATCTACTCTAACGTATTTGCCAACCAAACCACTTCTTTTTAGTTATCTTGACCTTTCAATAACGGGTGGAAAAAAAACCACATGCTGTTTTTTTGGAAGTTAGTAGATCCAATCGTAAAAAACCTTAGCTAGGTAGAAATGGAGATGCCTCTCTTACGTCGGTAGAACTCAATTAGGCAAATGGATATTATTTGGAAAATTCCAATATTGGCTAATGAAACAACTTTACCATGTACAGTTACAATAAAGATCCATAGTCTCACAAAGAAGGAAATGGAAGAATATAACTTTATATGGGATAGAAGGAGATGTAGTAGTTGGGCAAAGATGACTCTCACAAAGAAGGAAGGTGGGATCGGGGTTAGGATTTTTTTTGCAACTGATGCAACAATACTGGTAAAAAGAGACGAGTCCAAACACCTCTATTCTAGCTGATTGGGTCAAACTTAGATATATTAAAGGTAGAGGACTAAGGCAAATTGAGATTAGACCCACTCTAGATTCCTATGTGTGGAAAACTATAATGGCCAACAGAGATTTAATAGATAAGTGCATCAATTGCCTGAGTAGCTATAGGATATTTCAAATAACTCCCTCCAAACACTAAGACCCAAGGGTATCATAGTATCATACAAGATTTGAACTGTGGCATATGGTCCAAAAAGCCCCCAAAATTCTCCATGTTTTTATGGAGAATCAAAGTTAGAAGTCTTAACACCCTCACTAGACTCCGGAGTTCTGATATCCAATTACAAACTACTTGTCCCCTTTGCGGGTTGGAGGAGGAGTCAATGCAACATCTTTACTTTAACTGCCAATACTCTAAACACCTTCTACTAGATTTCATTAGTTGTCTCAACAATGCTATGGGCACTCAAGGGTCAGGACCTCTCACTCAGTAGACATTAGGATAAGGGATATTATGGAAACACTATAGGGGCAACCCTCAGTGTGTTTAATGCGGTGCTTTTAAATATATGGAGGCAACCCTCTACTAATATTGAGAATGATGTCGTGGAAATGCAGTTGTGCACCAGTTTGCACAATAAAGGATGAAACCCATAGCCTCCAGGGTCGAGGTGATAGCCTGCCATTTGACTGTGTCAAATACCTTTTTAAGATCTATGTTGGGGAAACATCTTTTAGGGGTCCTTACCACCTCATCTGCTAATAAGGTGTTATCCTAGGTGTTCCTACCAGCTATGAAAGTTGTTTGGTGAGGGGATATCAATTCAGTAGATACCTTAGAGATTCTATCTACCTGGATCTTATTTAGTAGCTTGTATATCAAGTTAACGCAAGCTATCGGCCTAAAGTTAGATAGTTCAGTTGTCCTGGGTTTCTTAAGGATTAAGGTAATAACAGTGTGATTGGTAGATTTTAGTAGAGGGTTACTATTGAAGAACTGTCTGACACATGTCATCATATAGTGTAGTGTTCCTCAGTTCTGGCCAGAGTGCCTTGAAAAGCCCATTGTGAATCCATCCGGGCTCGGGAACTTACCTGGTTGAAAGGAGAACAATGTAGCTTTAACCTCCTCTAAAGTGGGTTGTTGTTATAAAGCAATTAAATTTCATTAAAATAAGGGCAATGCCCAAGTTAAATAGAGTATACAAATAAAAACAGAAGTAAAAAAAAAATGAACAAGAAGCTCATTGACTCTCTCTCATTAGCTATGTAGTTTTGTTATACAGTAACTTGATACGCTGCCTCAGGAGGTTGGTCTCTCATACTTCCATCATAAATGTCTTTAAAGGGTGACAACAGTTTTTCTTTTAACACTCCGGATCAAAGGAGAGATTGATGTCTTTAATGACCTCCTTAAGGACTACCTCAGGAGACCTACTAACGTGTTGTCTGTATCTATTATTTCTTTTCGTCTATATATACCACGACAAACACCCAACAGCATTCCATAGTAGCCCCCAAAGGGGAGAGTGGTGTGTAATTTTTTGCGCAGTCTCCGTCAGATCCCCTAATCTAATATTTGGACTGGATTGGATGGAAACTGGAATATTTATTATTTTTTAGAAGGCGAAATTCAGGTGCTCAACCAACGGAATTTATAAAGATCTGAAATCAAAACAGTTGAAGAAAAGATGACTCCTAGATTTATCTTCCAGATTGCATTGCAGGCAAGCAAGGGGAGATCTTAAAGGCCTAGTAATGGAGTGTGTAAGTAAGGTCATTCTTCAAAGGCAAACCTTTGTTGAAGTCTGCTAACCATACTTTCATCACGCTTGTGGCCAAAACAAACACGGCCTCAGATATATCGGATTTCAGGCCGATATCATGTATCAATTTGATCTACAAGCTAATGACAAAAATATTAGCAGAGAGGATCAGGTAGGTCTCTAGTGAATTCATCTCTCCAAACCAAGCAGCTTTTATTCAAGGGAGGCTTATCTCGGATAATACCATTCTAGCGGATGAAATGGTGCATGGCTTTGGAAGAAAGAGAACTCCTAAGAGGTGTTGCTTGAGTATAGATCTTAAAAAGCTTTTGACACAGTAAGTTGGGAGGCTATAATTGTCACCCTTGAAGCGTATGGATTTTCTTCTATGTTCTGCAAAATGATTTGAAATTGCATATCCTCTGTATCTTTTTCGGTGCTAGTGGAAGGGACTCCAACGCTTCCCTTCAAAAGCCAGAGGGGGATTAGACAGGGTGATCCTCTATCTCCTATTCTATTTGACATGGTTATGGATGTTCTAAGTAGATTGATCAGAGTGAAGTAAAGAACAAAAGAATAGACACTTATCAGGTGAATGGTGCTACTTCTATATCTCACCTCATGTATGCAGATGATATCCTCATATTTTCAAAGGCATATCCGAAATCGCTTAATGCAATTAAAACGGTGCTTAAGAAATTCTCATTGTTCTCGGGATTGGAAGTAAATGCGAGCAAGAGCTCCTCCACCTTCTCAAAAGTATGTGCAGAAAATCAATCTTTGCATAATATCTCAGGATATACAGTTAAAAGTTTACCTATAACATATCTAGGATTACCAATCACGAGAAAAAAAGAGTCATTTGGACAGCATTGGAAGCTAATCCAGGCTATAGAGACACTCTTAGCAAGATGGAGTGGGAAATGTCTTTCCTATAGAGGGAGAATACAACTAGTTAACTGGATAATAGTTGAAAAGTATACTTATTGGGCGCAAAGTATGGCTATCCCTGACTCTGTGGCTAAGAAGGTGAGAAGGTTAGCCTATAGATTTATATGGGACGGAAGGAAGGGGATCCCATGGGCCCAAATGGTCCTTCCCAAGGCGGAAGGGGTTCTAGGGGTTAGAGACCTTCCCATTATCACCACTGCAACCAATATTAAAAGAGTTTCAATGTACTGGGATAGGAGTAACTCTATTCTGGTAAAATGGATCCAAGGTAGGTATATCAAAGGAAAGGCGTTTAATGATATACAAATCAGGCTTACTGTGGATTCGCATTTTTGGAAAGGTTTTGTTTCAGAAAGAAACCTAGTGGATAAATGTTTGGATTGTAGGGTCAATAGTACGATTGTGTGGAGATCTGGTGCTCCGATAAGTAAGTTGGGGGGAATAGTGGAAAGTATTAGAGATAGAAAGCATAAAGATATATTAGCTGAGGGAATTTGGTCGAAGATGTTGACAAAATTATCTATTCTCTTGTGGAGGGTAAAATGGGATCATTTAAACACGTTCAAGAAGCTGAGGAGTTGAAGAGTACAAGTGCCTCATGTTTGCTTGTTATGCAATCTGGAAGATAAAACTAGGAGTCATCTTTTCTTTAACTGTTCTTACTCCAAATCTCTGTTAATTCCGTTGGCGGGACACCTGGATTTCGCTTTCTGGAAAATAATGAATATTCCAGTCCCCACCCAATCAGTCCAGATATTAGGTTGGGGGATCTGACGAAGGCAGCACAAAAGATTACGCGCCACTCTCCCCCTTGGGGGTTAATATGGAATGCTATTGGGTGCTTGTCGTGGCATATATGGACGGAAAGAAATAAAAGGTATAGATAGCACATTAGTAGGCCTCCTGAGGTAGTCCTTAAGGAGGTCATTAAAGACATCAGTCTCTCCTTTGATTCAGTGTATTACAAGAAGAGTTATTGTCACCCTTTGGAGACATCTATGATGGAAGTATGAGAGACCAACCTCCTGAGGCAGCGTATCTAGTTACTATATAACTAGACTGCATAGCTAATGGGAGAGAGTCAATGAGTTTTTTGCTCATTTCTTTTTACTTTTATTTCTATTCTCTTTTTTTTTTTGTAAACTTGGCATTAGCCTTATTCTAATGAAATTTAATTGCTTCAAAAAAAAAAAAAAGGTACTTGCACTTTCCAACTTTTTAACTTCCTGAACGTGTTTAGAGAATAGAGAATTTTGTCGGCATTTTCGACCAAATTCCCTTAGCTAACATGTTTTTATGCTTTCTATCTCTAATACTTTCAACCATTTCCCCCAACTTGTTTATCGGAGTATCAGATCACCACACAATCGTACTATTGGTTCTACAATCCAAACATTTATCCACTAGATTCCTTTTTGAGATAAAAGCTTTCCAGAAATGCGAATCCACAGTAGGCCTGATTTTAATATCATTAAGTGTTTTTCCCTTAATATACCTATCTTGGATCCATTTTACCAAAATAGAATCACTCTTATCCCAATACTTTGAAGCTCTTTTAATATCGGTTGTGCTGACACATGATTGTACACTAGTTACTTTTGTCAACAGAGACAAGGGTTCCGTTCGCTTTATGCCGGACCCCCGAAAGGCTCCCACAAAAGCGGAACTAAAAGTCTTCATCGAGACTCGAGTCAACTTTCCAAATCCTCGATTGGGTCTGCCAAATCGCCGATTGAGGTGGCAAATTGCTAAGTTGAAGAGAAGATTGTCAGAGTCTGGCAGACTGTCGATCTTTCCTTTAAACTCGCCGATTTCACCCCCAACTCGATGGTTACATTCCCAAATCACTGTTTTGGACCATTACTCGTGTCCAGCTCGAGCCATAATGGTCGTAGCGGCTGCCATTATGGTCGGGCGCGATCTCCGTCACAGATTACGCCCCCAGAGGTCTTATAAAAAGGGACCCCATGCTCAATCCAAAGGCATCAGTTCCATCGATTCTAGAGCGTGATTCAAGGAGCAATCGCCGATTTGAATATTTAATCGCCGATTCCCTTCCGGAAGACCTGACGTAGAACGCGCGTCGTAGATCTTAGAGCCTCCTGCACGAGAAGGTAGCCGCTCGCACCACCGCGAGCGTTGGTAGGATTTCCCGTTCCTCATTAGGTTGCAGTAGTGATAATAGGATTTCCCCTTCCGCCTTGGAAAGGACCATTTGGGCCCATGGGATCCCTTTCCTTCCATCCCATATAAATTTATAGGCTAACAGAATGAGGGATAGCCATATCTTGTGTCGAATAGGTATTCTTTTCAGCTATTATCCAATTAACTAGTTGTATTCTCCCTCTAAGGAAAGACATTTCCCACTCCATCTTGCTAAGAGTGTCTCTATTGACTGGATTAGCTTTCAGCATTGTCCAAATGACTTTTTCCTTCCCGTGATTGGTAACCCCAGATATGATATGGGTAAACTTTTAACAGTATGTCCTAATATGTCATGCAAAGATTGGTCTTTTGCGCACACTTTCGAGAAGGTGGAGGAGCTCTTGTTCGCATTTACTTACCCATATTAGTTGTATAATTTTTCTATTTGGGTTATTCAGAGACCGTAAGTTTCCTGGGCCTGCCCTTCTTGTCCGATTTTAATTTGTTGTCTAGAACCTTTTTCTGTTTACTGGTAGGAGAGGTTCGAAAAAGAACCAGCGGGTTTGTTTTGACAGTTCGGGCCATAGCAATCTGGTCTGAATTTTGGGTGGTATTGGTATGGGTTTTAAAAAGAGGTTTTGTTTGGTCAGTCACTAAGACGTTGTAAATGTTTTGGACCTTAGCATTATTGGCATTACTCGCATTTTGGGTGGGAGAGACTCTTAAAGGATCCGAGTATGTTCAGTCAGACCGAGCTATAGAGGTCTGACCCATATTTATTATTACTCCTAAAGGACAGTCCTTAGTGAAATTGGCATTTTCTTCACTGACTAATACATTTTTAGGTTTTGATAGGGAGCTGGCATCAAGGAGTAGATCTTCTGTTTCTGAAACCGAACATCAGAGTTGTCCTCTTTTCTAATCTTGTAGGTTTTGTAGGTTGGGGAGACCTCATTATTGGGATTTCCCAAACTTTTGTTTATCAGGAGCTCCCAAAAATTAGAGCAAGGCAGGTTGAATTGCACATTTTCTTTATCTTTATGGTTTGGGTGGGGGTTGGGGATGTCCTTGTGGACAAAGGTAGTTATCATGGGGATAGGTAGAGAGGAGGTACTAACTGGTGTGAGTGGAGAGGAGTGATCGGTTACCCTAGGAGGATTCTCATTAGAGAGAGTCTCTCCTAACTTGCGTACGTGGGCCTGCACACCTATTGTATTTACAGAGAAATCTGAAGGGGTTGATATTTAAAATCTATTCTGGCCATAAAACAGACCCTCAAGCAGTGTCTGTACCTTCTAGTATCAAAATACTCTCCATGAAGTGGCCTTCCCAATGGATTACAGAGCTTCCACTTGTTTATATATCCCTGAGTTATCATCTTCTGATGATTGTTAGCAGAGTGGCCCTCGCCCTTTATTTAATAAGTTAAATTAGATTCCATTCCTTCTATTTTGCATTATAAGGATCACAACTCGAACACCCTATTTTAGAATTGTTGGTGAACAATGTATTAGAAATTTCATAGCATCGATTTTAGAAGAATAGGTCATCTTTTGATTTAAAAATGTATGGTTTACTAACAAAATCCGTAGAGTTAATCTCCTAGGTATGAACAAGAGTGTTTCTATTGTTAATGTAGAGGATGAAGCTGAATTCATTCGGAACCAAGGAGATTTCATTGACCAGGAAGGTAATGTACTATACTAAATCACTAATGTTACCTTCTTTGATATTTATTTGTAATTGTTTTTATGAATGAAATGCCAAATATGAATTGTTTTTGGAGACAGCTGAACGACGAAAGGCTGTAATTCATGCTATAAAAAATGCTGAAACTGAGAGCCTCCTAGCTTATATACGATTGCTCTGTTCGAAATTGACAGATGAACAATTGAAGACCCCAGAGACAGAGTTTTTCAAGGAAAACTTTCCCAATCTGCTACTTTTAAGGAATAAAAGGTATCCTTTATTTGAACTAAAGAGGAAAGATGATGGAGATGGAACAGAAATGGTATGTTTTAGTGCACTGATGAAACAAATAGAAGAGAATATGGAAAATGCTACAAAGTTGAATGACTGAGGACTGAGGTATCATTGCCCCAATTTTAAAGTTTTTTTGACGGAGGAATTTAGATTGCCTTATTTATTGTTGGGAATTCTTTGCTAGGGGTTTGAGGTTAAGTAGCTGTCAATTCTGATCGATTGTGTTAATGTATTTGTAACTTTATAAAAGGTACAATGCTAAACCCTAGGATGGAACGAAACCATCCGTGCTCTAAGGTCAAGGCATCTTGATTTATTGAAAGATCAAAATCCTGTATCTCAAATATTGAAAGACCAAATCGGACAATAATACAAAAGAGTTAAAAAAAATCAAATTTGACCAAGATAAGAGTGAGGAGGCATGCATTTACACAGGTTGTATTTTTGCTTCAAAAAAAAATAATCATTCTTCAAAGTATTTCTACACATCAACTTAAACAAAAGATGAAGTGTGCTAAAGAATTTCTTAAACAAATAATACTGACATAGAGAGGATATTCATACATGAACAACATAAGATATAATTTATTTTAGGATCATTAGATTGTTGAATTTCTCACTGGTGATATGTTGACCATGATTTTTGATGGGATCGCTTTGGGTGCATGTGATATGATCATAAATTCCATAATTACATGAAACACATGTAATTATCTATAAATTAAGTAATTCACTGGTGATAAATTGCATAAAATATATGTAATTATCTATAAAGTATATACTTATACTTGCTTCAGATGAAATTCTCAAAAAGAGATATCTCGTATTTGATCTCGATCGTTTGTTTTCCTCGAAATATGTTATTGGTCTGATCTCAAGATGTAATTCGCAAAAGATAAAAAAAATTGATGATCGTAAGATCGTAGGATGTTTTATAAATAATGGATATATTAATATCTTACGAGATATTTTATTTTAAGTATCACATATGAATCTTAACTTATATAATTAAATAGGGTGTGTTTCCACTGTGCAAGTTCGCAGTGAAAGCTTGCTGCGGTTGGAGTTCCGCCGTCGAATCGTAGTTGGAGTTTCGTCGTTGCTGGAGTTGCGGGGAACTACGTTTGCTGAATTGCGGAAGTCAAAATCCGGATCTCAGCTCGCTGATTTCGCAAAATCAGGTGTAGTTGACAAAGGAAAAAGAAAAACCACAGTGGTCGACCACCGTAGCCAGCTTCAGCTGTGGACGTTTGCAGGTGAAGCTGGCTGTAATTAAATATACATATGACCATTGATAAATGTTACATGTTCAAAATAAACTTAAAATAGAGTTTTAGTCAACTTCAAGTTCATATAGACTTCAAACATAATTGTAATTAAAGAGTTCGATCATTATAACATAATCATCAAAAACTTGATAGGTGGAAGGAGAAAGTTTGGAATCATTGGAGGAATTGACATATCCATCCATTCCAATCTAATAATGATTTAGAATTCAAGAAGTTAACTTGGTGAATAAACCGTTGACAATTTTAATGAAATCCCATGATGAAAATTAGAACACGAGTTTAAATTTTTTTTAAACACATGTTCGGTCTTCAAATCTTCAATAGAGAACAGAAATATTGAAGAGTTATTAAAATGATATTTACGAAGATTATTCACTTTGGAAGATTATTTTTTGATTTATTCCTTGTTCTCTATCGAAGATTATTTTGATATTTTGTTATGGTGGAAACCAGAAAATAAATAAAGGGAAATACTCAATTATTTTAAAGATGATTAGAGATCTTTCAACGGTAGAAGGTTTTGTGTTTACACAAAATTGGAATGATATTCCAAGTAATCCATTAGTCTAAAACAACAATTTCAAACAAAAAAAAGTAAATTCCGATTGCTTATTTTATGAATAATGACTAATGATTATGCATATTTTATTTATTTATTAAATTTTTAGATGTAAACACTAAATATCACGCCGATATCAATAATAGATATTCATAAAATATTTAATCTCGACCTTCTATTTTATTCGAAAAATACTGGTCTAACTGATGTAATTTAGATGTGAACCGCAAAAGATAAAATGATATGATAATACTCTACATCGTAAGATGAAAAATAAATGATATCTCTATCTCACTAAAATCGTTTCTGTAAACAATACCGTGATAGATCGGAATTCGGAAGATCCCAAACCAAAATTAAAGCTGGTCTTTTTATTCTCCTTTTCAGTCTTCGTCAATTGCTTTTAAGCCCCACGTATCATGAGCCCATTGCCCATGGGCCTTGTAAACTAAGTGTTTGGTGATAATTAGCAAATTCCCAAATTAAACTATATATTAACAGTCGGATCCATAGTTTCGGGCAATTGAGAACCGAGAAACATATATAAAAGACACTGGTGCTGGTTAGGGTTTCAATTTCACCTTCCGAACAAATCAGTCCGTCAAGTTTCAGAGGTGTTTTTTTCTTCTGGAAACCATGGTTTCTGCACAATCGATCGCAACCCAAATCCGAGCAATACCTGAGAAGAAGGAGAAACTGCGTAAAGCTTACGAGGATCTTCGATCCCTCTCTTCTGCTCCTTCTTTCACTCTCACCTGGTCCGATTTGGAGGACTACTTCACTTCTATCCTATCCACCATCGATGACCGCTTTCATCAATTTCAGGCCAAGGAGAAATCACTTTCTCCATCCAAATCATCTGTCTCCCAACTGGAATCCAACCCCAGGGAGGAACTCAAGCTCTTCTGTGTTAATATGGATGGAGTAGGGTTACGTTCTTTCATTAACGATAACCGTAAGGATCTTGCAAATCTACGAGCAGAGATCGCTCCAGCACTACGTCTTGCAGCGGATCCTGCCAAGTTGATCATGGATGCTATGGTCGGGTTCTATCCTTCAAACGGTCTTAACAAGGGTGCCAAAGAACCGGAGCTACATGCCAATAGAAGAACGTGCATTCTTTTGTTGGAAAAACTTAATGATATCAATCCAAATATTTCAGATCAGGTCAAGGCTATCGCTAGCAAGACGGCACTCGAATGGAAGGACAAAATCACAGACGTTGCAGAGAATTCTGTTGAAGGATGGGCGTTTTTGCAGCTTCTTGCCACCTATAAATTAACTAACGAGTTTCATATTGATGGGATTATGGAAATTGTTATACCCATTGCTAGAAGAAAGCCTACTATTGATGTATGTAAAGAGATGGGCATCGACGATAAGATTCCTGGTATGTGTATGCGTGTTATTCACTTTATGTATTTTTTTCGTTTCCAAAAATTTAATTCTTTTTTTCATTTCTTTTATATATATCATCCTTTACTTTTATTTATAAAATCTTTGCTTCAAATCTTTACTGAATTACTTATAATATAATATAACTATTAATTTACGTTATATTACATGTCATTGTTAGTATCTCATCATTCAGTCCCTAAACTACAGTGTACATTACTTTTTATGTATAAAATCAAATGACTGCCTATCCAATTGTTCAACTGTAATCTTACTTAATGATAGCATGACTTTAACTGTATTATTTAGGATATTTTAGAAGAAAAATCATTATTTTTTTCTTTTTAACCGGATTTACTTTTTATAATCGAAAGTTCATTGTGTTCTTTAAATCAGCAGATAACTTATATAAGGTAGAGTCTATCAGAGTATACTCATATGAATTGTGTCATATCTGAGTCTATCTTGTCATACTATATAATAGTTTGCCTCACTGTGTCGTGCTATTAAATTACCTTGTTAGTTCTTTTTTCACATGTGCATATGTGGATCTATCTTTTTTTTTGTCATATGTTATGACACTTGCAAGCATGTTTTGCTTGTGGCAGATTTGATTGAGAAACTGAACAGCAAGGGAAAATATCTAGATGCTGTTAAATTTGCAAATGCCTTTGACTTGATGGGGAAATTCCCCCCTGTTCCTCTTTTAAAGGAATACCTCAAAGCATCTAAGGATGCTGCTCAAGATGTACGTAAAAAGGGAAACAACTCAGCACAAGCTAGGGTATGCACTCTTAACTTTTCTTTCTGCACCTCCATCTTTGGATGTGCTTGTTCCACTTTTAAAGAAGCACCATGAATATATTGTACACTCTACAGAATGAGGCCACTGCCAAAGAAATTTCTGCTTACAAAGCAGTAATCAAAGCCATAGAAGAATACAAGCTTGAGAATGAGTACCCTTCTGAAAATCTCAAGAAGCAAGTTACAAGATTAGAGCAAATAAAGATCGAGAAGAAGCGGGCTGCAACAACTTCAAATCCTAGTTCCAAAAGTCAGCAGGGTATTCATGTGCAGAAACGGTCACGTCCTGATATCGGTGCGGCGGTATCTCTTGGTTCTTCTTACTCGTTAGGTTCCTATAATCAGCCCCATTTAAGCTTGGGTGATCGAGGTTCCTACCTAAGCTCCATAGGGCAATATGGTCTTACAGGAGGTCCTGGTTCTATCTATGAACATGGACCGTCCGGTCTGCATGGAGCTCCTGTTTCAAACCGAAGTCCATCAAAGTCTTATCTCTATCCTTCAGAGTCTCATCTGACATCTTTATACGATAGACCAAATGCCTATGATAGCAGGCCTGTTTCCTATGGCTATGAGAGTAGACAAGTTGGTTTTGATAGCAGACCCAGCGGTGCATATGATACCATGAGTGGTGCATATGATACCATTGGTGGTGCTTATGATAACCGAGCAGCATCTGCTGCTTATGATAACATGGCAGCAGGAACAGGTCCATCTTATGGCAGTTACAGTTTGTCATCTGCACTTCCACCTCAGTATTCCAATTCCAAACTTCAATGAGGCCTGAGGTCTGAGGTCTGAGGTCTGAGGATAGTGTGTGGGTTAAAAAGAAAAGTAGAAAAAAAACTTTTGTTTTCCTTCACTTGATTGTTGGTTGAATTACCAATGTGATGAATGATGTCTACTAATGTTAGTTAGTCAGTACATTTTCCCTTCAAAAATCAATTGTGTTTTTTTAACGTTCATCATGGAACACTATGTATGTTATTTTTGTCATTTTAACTTGATTCCTATGTATGTTTTTTTTCTATTTCAAAATTGTCATGTCTTTATTTAGTTAATATGTTTCTTCTTTTTATCATGTTGTCTTTATCTAGTTCTTTATTCACACTTATCAAGGTCAAGTCTGTCAAGGCTATAATTCAAAATCTAATAAAATTTATACAAAAATTCAAAACCATCATTTCTAATTGTATGACTTGAATCATCATCATCATCATCTTGTAACTTGAATTTTTGTTATATTCAAAATCTTCAAAACCATATTGATTTGTTAGTGAACAATCGAACCTATCATATTGTTATTAGTATTTGCAAATTTGAAAAATGCAGCAGCACATACATCTGTAACCCAACTATGAACTATATTGGATGTGGGTAGTTTCAGTTTATATGCAAAAAATCTTGACTATCATTAAATATTAATGTAGTTAATATTCATTAAGATATACCTTGCGATTGATCAACTCTTATAATGGTTTGTTGATTTATTTTATAGTATTATGTAATTATGTTTGTTTGTTTGAGAAATAAAATAAAAAATAATCGATTTATATATTAAATTGAATAAAATCATTTCTCTTCTCTAGTTCTTTTTTAGCATTGTACAGCACCTTCACTCTTGCAGTCAGATTTTTACCAAAAATCCATTTTTATCTAAACAGTAAGAGTTAGTAACCTTCCTGTATTCTCCACTTTGATTAATCAATATAAACATTGAGCGCTCATTGGCCAATTAACTTTCAATTGTCATTGACTCGTTGCCTTCTTCTTTCACTCTTCGTTTGTGTTTGTCGTAGCTTACTCTCTATTGTAATTCTTGATAATTGTCTGCTGTTCTTCATAATTTTTGTAAGTTTTTTTTTCATTTTATTACTTTCATTTTCTTTCAAATGATTTTTTATGTTTACCTACTTCTTGTATTCAAGTTTCTAACCTCAACCGTCTCCAAATTGCTTCTGTTGTCATTTTGAAGATTGGTAAATAATATCCCAGTCAGTTTATAAATGGTCCGTAATAGCTTGGACCTAGGTCTGGACCACCATCTAAATTCCAAGTCCAATTCTGGGTTTGGATCTGAAAATGGTGGACCCAATTAAAAACATTCAAATTTCACAATTAGTTTAAAAAATCTACCTAAAATAATAATTTTTAACAAGAAGATGTATGTTATTACAAGCAAATGGAGACATTATCTCCTTAGATCTCGTTTTATAAGCAGGACAGACTGTAAAAGTGTAGGTATCACAGTCAAAACCCTTGATCCTAAGATGGTTGAAGTGTCACTTGGCGCAGTCAAGTAAATAGTTTTGTTCCAAGCAAATGGTCCGATTACGAAGTTAATTTTCGTGGCTAAAGAAGTATCGTTAGGGTTAAATTGATTTAGGGGAAAATTGTTTAATTAACCCCAAAGTTGTCGTTAATCATTTTATTTCGTTAAAAATCCATGCTATAAGTAATGATATTTTTTCATCAATAAAATTACGAAATTAAACCCTAAATATGCCTTGTCATCCCCACTGCAACGTCTCTGGAGAAGTTCCGAGTACGACGTCGATCTCACCAATTCGTCGCCGCCAGTTATCAAATCTGATCTTGCCGTATCGAGTCCTTCTATGATTAGCTTAACAACATGAATCGTCAGAGGTTAAATTTCGATATCAGGAGTTTAACTCCGCCGTGCACGTCTTCGGAAATCAGTGATCCGTTGATCGTCGGACCCAGAGACACAATCTACCGTTAGGTTAATTGTTTCTTATTTGAACTTTTTAAGAAGTTGCATCAAAGTAGAATGATAGTCTCTTTTTAAAAACTTTTTAATTGAGACTATAAAGAAGAATGATAGTCTCTTTTCGCATAATCTTAAATTAATGTGGAATATACATGAGATTAACAAATTACACTAACAATGAAAATATATTTGATAATGTTAGATATATATACTATTAAAATCAATTTTATTACTATTCAATTTCATATGGATACTAAGTCAATTTTATTACTATTCAACAAATATTGTAACTAAATAAACAACCTCAATCGATTGATTAGATAACTGGAAAAGAAATTTACAGAAAAATAGTTAACCTCAAGCGTAGGATCAGATGATTGAATGATGGATCGCTTTTAAATTTTACGTTGGTTGTTTATTTTGTCGTTTTTAAATGATTAAAAAGTAAAAGCGTAAAGTAAAAAGACAAAAGCAACACTAAAGATTTATACTAGTTCACCCAAAAAAAGGTTAATTCATTTTCGATAAAACCCGTAGATTACTCGTCTAAAAGTTTTGAAAATACCTCTTTCTAAGTTTTTCAAGCTACAACGTTTACAAACCCGAGTCTTTACAAGTGAATTCACACCTAAAAGTCGGTATGTAACTATATAAAATCTCTCAAGCTTTTACGTGTAAACTTACCACCTTAAAGTATTCAAGAAAACTATTAAAAACGTCTCTAAATTTTCCAAGACTATAATAATCGCTCACGAACCTCTGTAACCTTTTCAAAACTACAATCGCTTATAAACCTCTGTAAGTTTTTCTAGTTACAATTGCTTACGAACTTTTATAAACTTTTAAGGTTACAATCGCTTACGAACTTCTTAAGTTTTATAATAAACTTACAATTAAGAGTTTTCTCGATAACTTTATAAAACTAACCTTAAACTTTTTGGTTCAACTTAAAAGCTTCCCCTCACACTTTGATAGTCTTGAGATAAACCTTTCAACCAAAGTAGAACACACACAAGAAGGTGGTAGAGGAATAGAAATCTAAACACAAATCTCACTTCTTACTTGAAGACTTAGAAGATAAGAAGTGATAGATTTTTGAGCTTTAGAGAACTTGAGCACTTGAGGAGATTTGGAAGCTTGAGAGCTTTTGAGAGATTTGAAATCTCAAGTGGAAAAAATGAACTCAAAAATGTGCTTGCATGTGATAGCCGATTTTTTTATTGTATCCCTTCTTTTATAAACTTGGCAAATTGATTTCCATCTTTCGATCTTCAACTTCAATTGATGGTTCATTGATTTTTTACAAGAATCCAAAGGATGATGGATGTTGACTTTCTGATGTAGTACATCCTAATCGGGTTAATCCCAATTGTGCCCTTGCTGTGGTAAGGAGCACAATTACCCTAATTAAAGCCTTGGGCTCATCTCAGCCAGTTCCCTTCCACTTGTTGAGATGCTATTATAAATAAAACTAAGGAATGGAAATAAAGGGTCATATATTTTTCTGATTTTAAAGACACTTTTATTCTCTCTCTCTTCTCTTTTTCTTCTCGTTCTCTTCATCTTCTACTGTTTTATCTACTGGTGAAATCCAGATTTGTGATCAATTAATTTCTGGTGGAATCCAGGAATTAATTCATCATCATAACCCATAGCCGATCCTTATCGATTGACTATACCAGGTGGTATCAGAACAGGTTTTCGGAACAGTGTTTTCGAGTTACTGCTCATCGCGGTACAGTAAAAAAATATTCACGGTTGACGCTCCTAGAGATGTCGGACATTGTCACTAGAAAAGATCTGGATGATCTTAGAAAATCCCTTTCAGAATTAACAACAGTGGTGGAAACACTCTCACAAACAGTGAGAAGAGTGGTGATTGATCAACCACAACATTCCACAAATCGGCCAAGCACTAGTCGCAATCCACGTCACCTGTAAATATCATCATCGTCTGAGTCAGATGAGTGGGATCTTCCACCTCACAGAATGCACGAGGAGGAAGGATAGGGAATCCATTACCAGCGCCGCGATGGTAATAATCGTCAATTTTTTTTTGACAATTATCGACAAGAGGAGCACAGTGTCCATAGAGCTCCAAGACCATTTGAAAATGAGTATGGAAACTACAGATTGAGGATGGAAATACCTTTATTTAATGGGATCATGAGGATAGAAGAAGTGCTAGATTGGTTTATGGATGTTGGAAGATTTTTTGAAGTCATGGAAATACCGAAAAACAAACAAATCAAGCTAGTTAGTGTGAGGTTAAAGGTTGCAGCATCAGCATGGTGGGAGCAAACAATTACTTCTCGAGCTAGACAGCAAAAGAGAGCAATCAAGAGCTGGCCAAAAATGAAGAAATTAATTTGCAATCGATTTCTTCCTAGGGATTATCAGAGGGTCTTCTTCACGCAATATCAGAACTGTCATCAAGGTGTGAGAACAGTAGAGGATTACACAACGGAATTCCACAGATGAGCATCAAGAAATGACTTAGAAGAATCGGAGGACCAGATGATAGCTCGTTTTGTTGGAGGTTTGAAAATGTGGATACAAAAGAAGATATCGTTACACACAATATTCGACCTAGCAGATGCAATTAACATGGTTGAGAGAATTGAGAAATCAACAACCTCTTCTTCTAGGTATGCAACTAATTATAATTCAACATCTAGCAAGGGAGGTGAACCATCGATTGGATCTGGTCCCTCTTACAAGGAGCCCAAAAACAAAGCACCCTTGTTAGAAACTCCTCCTAATAAACCAGATGTTCCATTAGATCTGTATGACAGACTTAGTTTGATCAAGTGCTACAAGTGTCAAGCTATGGGTCACAAGGTAAATGTGTGTCCACTTAAAAGAGTACATGTCTGTCATAGATGTGATGAAGAAACTAAAGTACCTATTGAGCCAGAAAATGGGTATGAAGATGAGGAACTAGAATCAGATGAGGGGGAAAGGCTGGTGTGTGTATTACACAGAGTGTACCTCAACCCAAAAATTACAGAGGGATCTCAGAGGCATAATCTTTTTAAAACCAGAGGTGCAGTAAAAGGGAAAACAGTGAATATTATAATAGACAATGAGAGCACATATAACTTAATTTCAGCTAAGGCAGTTGCTGTCTTGAAGTTACACTTGGAGGCTCACCCACATCCTTATCAACTTGGATGGATTAAGTTGGGAGAGGCAGCTAAGGTAACCCAAACTTGTTCAGTTCCAGCGTCTATTGGGAAGTCTTATTCTGAGAGCATCAAATGTGATGTGGTCGATATAGATGCCACACATATACTTTTAGGCGGACCATGGCAGTATGATAAAGAAGCAATTTATAGAGGAAAACACAACCAATATATTATTCAGGTGGGGGAGAGAAGAATTACTTTAATCCCATTGCCTCTTGAAACAACCCCTAAACAAAGAGAGGCTAATTTTCTTCTACAAAACAGGTCAGCATTTACTGAATCAGTTAATCAAGTGGGAAGAGGTTTATCAGTAGTCCTGCATTGTCAAAGAGCTCTCCAGAGTCAGAAATTTTCAGAAAAAGTGAAGAAAATGCTAATAGAATTTTCTGAGTGTACACGTAATGAATTACCTACTAGATTGCCACCAAAAAGAGATGTTCAACACCAAATTGATCTAGTTCCTGATTCAGCATTACCAAACTTTCCACATTACAGACTCAGTCCTAGAGAGTCAACTATTCTACAGGAACAAGTAGAGGAGTTATTAAAATTTGGACTTATAAGAATGAGTAAAAGTCCATGTGCAGTGCCTGGACTTTTAGTCCCCCAAAAAATGGAGAATATAGAATGTGTCTGGACAGTAGAGCAATAAACAGAATTATAATCAAATACAGGTTCCCAATTCCAAGTATAGATGACCTTCTGGATGATTTAGCAGGGTCCACAATATTTTCTAAACTGGATTTGAAGAATGGGTATCATCAAATTCGTATAAGAGCTAGAGATAGGTGGAAAACAACATTCAAAACAAAGCATGGTTTGTTTGAATGGCTAGTGATGTCTTTTGGGTTATCTAATGCCCCAAGTACCTTTATGAGGTTAATGACTCAGGTACTTCAACCTTTCTTCGTAAAATGTGTAGTAGTCTACTTTGATGACATATTTATAGTAAAAATCAGTCCAAACATCTTCAACATTTAAGACTGGTTTTAGAAGCACTGCAGAAACAAAAGTTGAAGTTGAATTTTAAAAAATGTATATTCATATATAATGGAACAAGTACTGTTTTTGGGATTTGTAGTTGGAAAGGATGGAGTTAAATTGAACCCAGAGAAAACAATCTGGTCTTCTGCATCCGCTGTTGAACAACCACCTCGAGGTTTGTTTTTCCTGCAATAGTCAGATGATATTTTGGTACCCATACTGAGTTGGGTCCAGATGAATTAACAATTTTAAGCAATTTATATTTACTTAACTCATCTTTGGTCATCCATTTTTGTTTTAAACATGCAGTTGTAGGAGGTGAATGAGATCTTACTCTATTCTTATGATTAAATTCCCTAACAAAATGTTTATTATATATATTTAACAGGGGAATCTAGAGATTTGTGATTATTATCAACACCAAAACCTAAACCAAATTTCTTTTGGCCAGACCTTGGGTTGTTAATCATGCTTTTCAACTTGGTTGTTAATCAAAGTATTTTTGAAGAATAGTATTTTTATCAATTAAATTTTTATACTTGACTTGCATGATATTTGCTATCTTAGAAGAATTATGATCATGATCATACAAAGCCAATTTTTCTTTAAGTATCTTAATTTCATTTTCTTTTTGAGATAATTAAGATGATGCTTGAAGTAGTTTTGATTTCTTTGATTTTTTCTTCTAAGATTTGGATATTATCATGATATTCAATTTTAGATTCATTAGCAGATAATTCCAATTCATCTATCTTAGATTATAGGAATTCATGATTTTCAATGTTAGATTTTTGTTCCTCATATTCAAGAAGATCAAGTAGCATGACATTTTACTCTTTTAATTGCTTATTAATCCTATCATGCTTTTCTAGTTTCAGTTGTAAACTAGAATTGGTTTCTTCTAACATCATACATTTATTTTCTAGTTCTTTTTTGTTACTAGATTCAGTTTCATGCATGCATTTTAAAGATCTATATCTTCTTTTAGCATCCTGATATTTTTTACTTAATCTTAAAAATGCTTCTTCTATAGTTCTAAAATTTGGGCTAAAAGAAGGTACCTCATTTTCGCTTTCCCCAGCCACGAGACATTCATTTGGTTCAGAGTTAGTGTCCGACTAGTGTGCTTCATTTGCACTTTCTTTCAACATCGGACAGTCTGGCTTTTGACTTATTTTACTCATGGTCAAATAATTATAGGGTTTAATATGAGCCTAATTGAGATTAAGTTTAAATTAAAAACAAATCACCCTATTAAGTAGTAAAGTCAAGATGTTGACTTGTTGACCATAAATCGACTTTGGACTTTGTTTAAACATGGTTAACCAATTCTAGGGTTTAATATGTGACCTAATTGAGATTAGGTTCAATTCAAAATCAAATCACCTTATTAAATAGTAAAGTCAAAATGTTGACTTGTTGACCATAAATTGACTTTGGACTTTGTTTAAACATGGTCAACCAATTCTAGGGTTTTAATTAATATGACATAATTGAGATTAGGTTCAATTTAAAATATCAATTTACTCTGTTGACTAATAACATGATTAAGGTTAATTAAACATGATTATCAATACAAATTATATATCGACAATTTAGATTCTACAGGAGGAACTCCTTGTTAACAATTCTGCATACATCAGTACCAGCTTTTGGGGAACTTAAAGAGTTGTATAAAATATATGAGGATTTTTCTAAGCAGTGGAAAGCTTGTTCAACAAGTGCTGATATGACCAGATTTAAATTACAACAAGGATTTTATTTTTTGTTCATAGACTATGCATTCCCAAAGGATCCATGAGATTACATTTAATGAAGGAAATTCACAGCCGTGGGCTAAGTGAACACTTTGACAAAGACAAAACCATTTTGCAACTTGAACAAGATACTACTGGCCACAACTAAAAAAAGATGTGACAAAGTTTGTACAGCTAGAGATGCCAAATTTGTCAAGAGGTTAAAGGAAATTCTCAGAATACAAGACTTTATTTACCACTGCCAATCCCTTCTTTTCCTTGGACTGATGTGTCTATGGACTTTGTAACTGGCCTACCAAGAACTCAGAAAGGCATGGATTCTATCTTAGTTGTAGTAGATAGATTTTTTAAAATGACACATTTCTTACCTTGCAAACGCACTAATGATATGCTAGCCAAGTTGCTAGTCTATTTTTCAGCGAGATAATTAATAAGACTCCATGGAATCCCAAAATCAATCACTTCTGATAGGGATACAAAATTCTTGTCTCATTTATGGAAGGAACCGTGGAAAAGACTAGACAATTCTCTAAAATTTAGCACAACCTATCATCCGCAGACTGATGGACAGATTGAAGTAGTCAATTGTTCTTTGGGGAATTTATTAAGGCTACTAGCTGGTTCACACCCCATACAGTGGGATAAAAGCCTAGCTCAGGCAGAATTTGCTTTCAACTCTATGCCCAATAGATCTACAAAAGCAACCCCATTTTTTACAGTGTATGGAAAACTACCTCAACCGCGAGTAGACATGGGGGAATACAACAATTCAATTTCCAAGATGGGAGAAATGCTACAGAGTCTGAAAGATATTCATGAATGAGTTCATAAAAATATTAGAGAGGCAAATGCAAAGTACAAACAGCATGCTGATAAATCTGAAAGAGAACTTGATCTGAGTGAATGAGAATTTGTCATGGTGCATCTAAAAAAAGACGGTTTCCCTGCTGGAAATTACTCCAAGCTGAAGAATAGAAATTTTGGGCTATGTCAGATTTTGAAAAAGATAAATGACTCTGTGGCTCATCTCACCAGGTTCCCTTCCACCTATTGAGATACTATTATAAATAAAGCTAAGGGAAATAAAGGATCATATATTTTTCTGATTTTAAAGGTACTTTTACTCCCTCTCTCTTTTCTTTTTCTTCTCGTTTTCTCTTCATCTTCTACTATTTTATCTGCTGGTGGAATCCAGATCTGTGATCGATTAATTTCTGATGAAATCCAGAAATTAATTCATCATCACAACCCATAGTCGATCCTTATCGATCGACTAATTGACTATACCACTTTCACATGTGACCCTTGCAATTTAATTCCATCCTTGGATTTTCAATCAATTGTTATTTCTCACAAGATTCCAAAAGATATTAAAAGTTAGCTCACATGTGATCTCTTTCTCTTGAATTATTAATTACATACCTTCAATTCCATGTGGTATAAATTCTTCAATTTGCTCAAGACTAACGATTTTACCTTATTTCTAGTATTAGAATAATAACAATAAACAAGATAAAATATTTAATAAGTTGACTATTTGACCAAATAATTATTTAATAGATAATTCAATTAGATGGACAAAATAGATAATTCAATATGTTAACCATATTATATTCATTATAAATAATTCAACTAGTTGTCCATAGATCAGAATTTTGATTTTGATCTATATTTTTGACTATGATCAATTAAATTAAGGGTGCAAATATGAATTTAACATCAATTATGTTTATTCTAGAATGATTTCATCTTATATGATCAATTGTGTAATTAAGGTTAATTAATTATAAAATTATATGAAGATATAATTAATTATAAATCTGAAAATACAATTAGTCATAAACCTTAACGTGCAATTAATTTTAAACTTGAATATGCAACTAGTTGTAAAATTAAATACACAACTAGTCGGAGAAATCAGTGGAAGAATCGATGGAGGTGGACATTGACGTAGCAGGAGACGAATCGATGGAGGTGAAGAAAAACGAAACAATGTAGAGGAACAAAGAAGAGTGAAGAAATTGGGATTTGGGGTAGTTATTTTTTCAGAGTTCACAGTTATAAAGTAGATTAAATACCCCCTGCCCCTGGTTCAGGGATGAGTTTGTTAAATATTCAAAATTTAAATATCCATTTAACAAACTCATTTATAATATCTTTTTTGAATTTGTATTATATCCTTAATGTTTGGCATCAGTACTATTTAGTACATATTGAATTTTTAAATTTCTCTGGGTTGTTACGAAATTTACCCAATAAATCTCTTTCTGAAAACCCCAAGTGTTATACAGTAATATGACAAATTCCCCTCGCCTTTCTAGGTGCAACACGACTTAGCTAGGTTTTGTTTCGCCATATATCGAAGAAAATTCACATCAGATCTCTATCAGCTAGAAATGTCACTCTCCGATCTTTGTATTTTACTTTTACTTACACTCGCCATTTCTATAATCTCAGAAATATCTGCCAATTCCGTCGACGGGTGTGGCGGATTTGTTGAGGTCTGTTGAAAATTTCAACACCAGATCTCTTTAGTTGAAATTTATCATTCTAACATTTTATAGTTTTTTTTGTTTATCAGGAAAGTTCGACCCTCATCAAGACGAGAAAGTCTTCTGATCCAAAGTTGGATTACTCACAGATCATGGTAATGGTGTTTGGTTAGTAAAATTGATGGTTACTTTATTGTTATTTACCCAAAAGTAGAAGTATCAAATCTGGATTGTTAAAATTTTTGAATTTTGTTATTCTGAATTCCACACCTACTGAATGTTCATAACTTCATATTGCTGTTAAGATGATAATGTCGTTGTAACTACAATGTTCTAATAATACTCTCTAATGAAATATAATCATTCTTAATCGAGTCTTCAAGTTTTTTTTCTCTCTCTCTAGTTATTTTCATTCTCAATGGTCATCCTTTCAGTATGAATCAGAAAGTCGACATTTAACTTTTAGAAATATATTCTACTTACTAATAGGATTTTAGTGGATCCTTGTTTCATCACATTTGTAAGTCAATCTGTTTCTCTGTGACATAGGATCTAATTTTGAAATCCTTAATTCCTTGATGCAGGTGGAGCTTCAAACAATTGATGGGTTGGTAAAAGACAGGACTCAATGTGCTCCAAATGGTTATTACTTCATCCCCGTGTATGATATGGTACTTACTTCAGGATTCTTTAAAAGAATCACCTTGATTCATTCTTTCCAAATAGTTTTTTGTGTTCATACTAATAAAATAATCTAAAAAACTAATCAAAAGAATCAAAAGTGTAAATAAAATAATCTTCATTGACCAAATAATCTAATAAAATATAGTATACATTTTATAAAAAGAATCAAAAGATCTTCTAACACACAAGTCAATATTATATGCCTAGGCACTAAGATAATTTAATTGATGTGTACATTGTCCACATCTTGAGTTGAAATAATTTAAAAGCGTAAATTGATTATAGAATCATTGAAGTTATTTGTTATATGTTTATATGTTTCATATTCTTTAGGATCAATGTCTGGATTTAATCCAGACCTTATCAAGGAGAATAGAAGTTGGATTCCTATTTCTGAAGATAACTTTCCTGCTAATGGGCCAATAGTTCATTAACAGTTAACTCTAGAAGAGTCAAGGACCTACTAGTGTACTGTAGTGGCCTACCACATTTGGACTGAGAGGAACATAAGGTTTAAGCAACATACACTCATACCTCTAGAAGAAGTACTGAAAGAAGTCATAAGTGCCATCAACCTTTCTTTCAGACTAGAGTGTTACAAGAATAATTACTGTCATCCATCGAAGATTGTCATTTTGCAAAGCTGAGAGACTAACTTCCTGAGGTAGCATGTCTTTCTATTATTTTCTAGAATAGCACCAATGAGCTTACTGATGTAGAATAAATCTCTGAAAACTTGAAATGAATAATGAGAAGAAGAAGTAAGACACTTCTTCTGATCAGAATGGATTAACACTGGGAATCCACCAAGATTTAAGATCTAGAATAAGGAAGCAAGAACAGGGAAGAAATAGTGAAGAACAATAGAAATACGTGGGAGAGAGTAAAGGGTATAATACCTTGATTTGCACAATAATCAATAATGATCCTTCCTTCATGGGACCATTGTATTTATACTCACATCAATGGTAATGGACAGCCCAATTGATGTGAGTTAAATAATTCCTTATAGGGAATGTGAATTGGCTTGACCAAGGTCAAGCCAATTCTCACTTTCATTAATAGAGTTGGATTCACATCATTGGATTGCTCATTTACCAATGATGTGAGTATAAATGCAATGGGCCCAAGGGAGGGAAGCATTTTCGATTATTGTGTCAACTGTCAAGGTATTACTATCTCCCTTCATTTACTATTTCCTTCTACTTTCCTCTATTGCTTTCCTTCTACTGTTCTTCTACTTTTCTATTCATTTTTTATTGAACTCTTGGTGGATTCCAAGATCTATTCCTTTTCCGATCTCAGAAGAGGAAGTTCTTCTTCTATTCTCGTTCAATTGCTCAGATCTCAGATTGAGGCTGCATCAGGGAGGTAATAACAAATGGTGACCAATCATATCCTGAACATTCAGACTCAATTTGGATCCTTTGGAGGAAAGATCAATGAAACCTACAACCTATAGTAGTCCATAGATAGATCATCCACGCCAAGGTAAGCAATAAAGGAGCCCTAGATTTCCTAATTTCAGTTGTGTATGCAAATAATTTAAGGGAAGGGAGAAGGCCACAATGGGAAATTATTAAGAATATTCACCCTTCCAATGATGAACTACCATGTTTAATCCTAGGTGACTTTAATAAGATTAGGTCACTTGAAGAGAGAAGAGGAACAAAGGTCTACTCACATGGAGGGCTAGTTGAATTTATTGAGGCAACCAATCAGGTTGAATTACTGGAAGTTCCCTCCATTGGGGGTGAGTATACATGGTACAACAAACAAGTTGGGGATGTTTTTGTCCAATTCTCCAATCTAGACTAGATAGGGATTTTTCTAACCAGATGTGGGTTAATTTATTCCCCGAGGTAAGGGTTGAATTCTAGTTTGGTTCTTATAGTGACCATGCAGCTATGAGCCTATGATAATCTCTCTCGCACAAAAAATCCCGCATGCCTCATCAAGCAAAAAAATCCCCCCTCCAATTGCAGAGTTGATAAAGGTCATCGGGGAGATTAACTAGTCAAAACCAACCCATCACCCCCAGATCATTAGTCCCTAACAATGGCTCTAATGATTTGGAATGTTAGAGGGCTTAACTCCCCTCTAATCCAAAATGAAATAAAAAACACTGTGCCTAATAAGAAATCAGACATCGTAGTGCTTCTAGAAACTAGAGTAAAACTAAACAATTCCAAACAGTCAGAGATAATTTTTCGGAGGACTGGGAGGTAATTTCCAACAACATTCCGCATGATCCAGAATATCCAGACTCAATTTGGATTTTATGGAGAAAAGACCAATGGAAGGTGGAACCAATCTTGTTGGACATGCATATAATTTAAGCTAAGGTATACAATGAAGGATTGGTGTTTTATGTCTCTGCAGTTTATGCAAGTAACACAACTGTATATCCACAATTTTTCATTTTTTCAATGGTAAGCCTATCCTAAGGTCTTTCAACCACACCTTTATAACCCTAATTTCAAATTTTCAAAGACAAGCCTTTGCTGAAGTCTGCTAACCATACTTTCATCACGCTTGTGTCCAAAACAAACACGGCCTCAGATATGTCTGATTTCAAACCGATTTCATGTGTCAACTTGATCTACAAGCTAATGACAAAAATATTAGCAGATAGTCTCAGTAAGATCTCTAGTGAACTCATTTTTCCAAATCAAGCAACTTTTATTCAAGGTAGGCTCATCTTGGATAATACCATTCTGGCGGATGAGATGGTTCATGGCTTTGGGAGAAAGAGAACTCTCAAAAGGTGTTGCTTAAGTATAGATCTTAAAAAAGCTTTTGACACAGTCAGTTGGGAGGCTATAATTGCCACTCTTGAAGCGTATGGATCTCCTCTTATATTCTGCAAATTGATTTGGAATTGCATATCCTCTAGGTCATTCTCAGTACTGGTGGAAGGGACTCCAATACCTCCCTTCAAAAGCCAAAAGGGGATTAGGCAGGGTGATCCTCTATCTCCTATTCTATTTGACATGGTTATGGATGTTCTAGGTAGATTGATACAAAGTGAAGTAAAGAATAAAAGGATAGACACTTATCAGGTGAATGTTGCTACTTCTATATCTCACCTCATGTATGCGGATGATGTCCTCATCTTCTCAAAGGCAAACTCGAAATCGCTTAATGCAATTAAGGCGTTGCTTGAGAATTTCTCGTTGTTCTCGGGATTAGAAGTAAATGCGAGCAAAAGCTCCTCCACCTTTTCGAAAGTATGTGCAGAAGACTTAAAACCAATCTTTGCATGACATCTTATGATATATTGATGTAGTCCAGAGCATTGTTAGCTATGCACTTAATAAGTTGGGACCTGGGTGTTACCAAAGGGGAGGTATTTGGCTTGACCAAGGTCAAGCCAATTCACATTCCTTTTAAGTAATACTTAACTCACATCATTGGATTGCTCATTACCAATGATGTGAGTATAAATACAATGGGCCCATGGAGGAGAATCAGTTTAGATTTTTGTGCTAATGAAGGTATTCCCTTAATTCTCCCTCTCTTTCTTTTGTTAAGCACTCGTGCTTTTTCTTCTACTTTTTCTTCCACTTTTCTTCATATCGTTCTACTATTCTAGATCTAGATCTGTTCTTGGAGGATTCCAAGCCCCCGATCTGATCAAAGGAAAAAGACTTCTTCACTGTTCACATTCCCTGTTGGCCTAGAGAGTTTCCACCTACATCATATATCGTTAAAAATTTACCCATATCATATCTAGGATTACCAATCACGGGAAAGAAAAAGTCATTTGGACAATGTTGGAAGCTAATCCAGTCAATAGAGGCGCTCTTAGCAAGATGGAGTGGAAAATGTCTTTTTTATGGAAGGAGAATACAACTAGTTAACTGGATAATAGATGGATAGTATACTTATTAGGCGCAAGATATAACTATCCCTGATTCTGTGGCTAAGAAGGTGAGAAAGTTAGCCTATAGATTTATATAGGACGGAAGGAAAGTGACCCCGTGGGCCCAAATGGTCCTTCCCAAGGCGGAAGGGGGTCTAGGGGTTAGAGACCTTATTATCACCACTGCAAGTCTGCAACCAATATTAAAAGAGCTTCAAAGTACTGGGATAAGAGCGATTCTATTCTGGTAAAATGGATCCAAGATAGGTATATTAAAGGAAAAGCGCTTAATGATATACAAATCAGGTCTACTGTGGATTCGCATTTCTGGAAAGCTCTTATCTCAGAAAGGAATCTAGTGGATAAATGTTTGGATTGTAGGGCCAATAGTACGATTGTGTGGAGATTTAGTACTCCGATAAACAAGTTGGGGGAATGGTGGAAAGTATTAGAGATAGAAAGCATAAAGACATGTTAGCTGAGGGAATTTGGTCGAAGATGCTGACAAATAACTCTATTCTCTTGTGGAGGGTGAAATAGGATCACCTAAAGTTCTAAACACGTTCAAGAAGTTAAGAAGTTGGAAAGTACAAATACCTCCTGCTTGCTTGTTATGCAATCTGGAAGATGAAACTAGAAGTCATCTTTTCTTCAACTGTTCTTATTCCAGATCTCTCTTAATTCCGTTGGCTGAGCACCTGAATTTCGCCTTTTGGAAAATAATAAACATTCTAGTTCCCACCCAATCCAGTCCAGATATTAGATTGGGGGTTCTGACGGAGGTTGCGCAAAAAATTACTCACCATTCTCCCCCTTGGGGGCTACTATGGAATGCTATTGGGTGTTTGTCGTGACATATATGGACAGAAAGAAATAAAAGGTATAGACAACACGTTAGTAGGCCTCCTGAGGTAATCCTTAAGGAGGTCATTAAAGACATCAATCTCTTCTTTGATTCAGAGTATTACAAGAAGAGCTGTTGTCACCAAGCTTTTTCATGCGACCAGGCGCTCCAACGCATGTAGGCGTTTGCCTTCATGCGCTGGAGCGGATTAGGTGGATCCGGTTGGATCCGCCTAACCCATTTACCCAATTAGACTCTACCTGGAGTGATTTCTACTTGGAGAGATTCTAAATCGCGAGACTGACAGGCTGACGTGCGATTCTAAATCGCGAGGAATGATTCCTACATCCGCGAGCAACCCTGTTGCGATTCCTACACCCGTGAGCAAGAAATCGCGATTCTGACATCCGGGTGTCAGAATTCGCAATTCAGAATCGCGATCTGGGTGTCAGAAATCGCGATTCCTAATATTCTAAATTTCTATCTAATTTCCCCCCTAATTTCTATCCTAATCGTGATTCTATGCAATTTCCCCCTAATTTCATGCGACGCTCTATGTGGCCATGCAGTCAGGACCATCGCATGACCGCATGGCCGCCTGAAAAACCTTGGTCGTCACCCTTTGGAGACATCTATAATAGAAGTATGAGACACCAACCTCCTGAGACAACGTATCTAGTTACTGTATAACTAGATTACATAGCTAATGGGAGAGAGTCAATGAGCTTCTTGCTCATTTTTTTTACTTCTGTTTCTATTTCTATACTCTATGTAAACTGGGCATTGACCTTATTTTTTAATGAAATTTAATTGCTTCAAAAAAAAACTCATGACAACAAAGTTATCAGACTTCATGTCTATCTCCTGTGTGAATCTGATGGAAAGAAAACACTAAGTAATTCCTAGTTTGTTGATATCTTGCAAAATTTAGATATATAATTGATTTTAATTGGAATGTTTGTAATTTGTATTCACCTAATATTTTTTGAAAGCAAACAAATTTTTTCATTATTAAAATGAAGAGCAATGGCCAGTTTACATGGAACAATAAATGTTCAATGTCGGCATATACAAATTCTATCAACAAATTCTATTCACCTAAATTGAATTTTTTTTTGCTGATTCGACACATTTTTCTCTTCTTTAGTTCTTTATATATTATATTTGTTCTTCTTTTCTCTCTCTAGGGTTCTTATGTTGTTAAAGTTAAAGGACCCGATGGGTGGTTATGGAACCCAGAAAATGTAAGTGATAAAAACGAAGATAGGTATTTCCATCACTTTGATAGATATTGTAGCCTAATCCGACTTCCCTAGAAAGTTCTCTTTTATTTGTTTCCACCTGTTCTTATTATCTCTACATTTCTGTGTTGTAGTTTCCTGTTACTGTAGATCAGATGGGCTGCAACTTGAATGCAGATATTAATTTTCAACTCACAGGATTTGGTTGCTTTAAATATTTGGATGCCGAGTTAAATTCTCTAAGTTGTAACTCTAGGTACATGATGCTTTTTATATTACGTCCCTATATTACTAATTAGGACATCATGTGTAACTCTAGGTATTATTGTGAATCAGATTTTTAATATCTGGAAAGGTGGAAGGTATTATTGGTGGTGATAGCTGCACAATGAAAGGTGGTGGGCCTTCTGGTGTAAAAGTTGACCTTTTATCATCTTTTGGTGACATTGTTTCATCAGTTCTTACATCAAAAGGAGGCATCTACTCATTTACAAGCATTGCACCAGGTCTAAACTAGCTCTGATTTTATCACTTATTTGATCAGTTGTCTAATGTGGGAAATTAATCTATACAATTGTAGTATTGTAACTCTATTTTTTGAAGCAGTTAATTGAAAATTATGATGTTATTATATATACTATTGGTATTTAGTATAACTGTCAACTACGATGTTATTGCATTATCGTAATAGGGTAGCTACCACCAAGGTTGAAAAACCGACGGTTGACCGGCAAAAAATTAAAAACCGGTGGCTGGTTAGTTGGGACGGGTAAATGGGTCGACGGGTCTGGTCTTACCCGTACCCGGATACCCGACCCTGTTTCAATAAAATAATATTAATTTAATCTGTTTTAATTTGTTTTTAGGCTTCATTTAATAAAGCCCATTATGTTTTATTAATAAGTTATTTTAAGGCCTCATTTAAAGGCCTTATTTTAATAAGTTTAAATTTTATAAGCCTCTCCTTATAAGTTATTAGAATTTAGAAACCCTAGCCGTTATTTTACTTCTCCATTTTCTTTTCTTCTTCTCCTCTACATTTCCTCCATATTTCTTTGACTCTCCACCATTAGAATTTTTTTCCTTCTTCTCGTCCACATTTCTTTGATTCTCCACCATCAGAATTTCTTCTTCTTCTTTTCCTCCACATTTGTTTATGACTATTTTGAATTACTATATTGTTTATGATATTTTTATTTATATAAACAGGGATATAAATATGGATATAAACATGGAATAGATATATAAGTATATAACAGAATTTCTGTTTTTTAAAAAAAATTACGAAAATACCCCTAACGGTTAACCACTGGTTAACCGGTGGTTAACCGGAAAACCGGTAAGCCAGAACTGGTTACCGGTTAACCGGTTTTTAAACCTTGGCTACTACCACTAATACAAACATCACAGTGGACGTACACCATTTTGGGTGGAACCACTATAAATTTTTCTATTGTTCTTCTTTCTTGCTTTTCTAGTAGATCAGATTCAGATCTGTGTGTGTGATATGCTCCAGTTACTGTTCTATTGGTTTACTGTTGTATGCTGATTGCGATCTGAAGGTAGATCAGATCAGGGGTTACTGGTCTGATTGGAAGTGATATTAGGCCACTCACACTGTAAGCCAACACTCTGCATAATGGGGCATATGCTTGCTTAGGCACGCCAAAGCATTAGTGATGCAGGCCCTCTATCAGTAGAGGGCCTTCAATTATCTTAATTAGGCCCTTCAATCTATCTCATGGTAGTCCACTACTATGGAGATGGGTATATAAAGAATAAAGTGGACAAAGGGAGGCAAACTACGTTTATCCTCCTATTGCTATTTCTACTTTTTCTATCTTCTACTTTACTCATCCTCATCTCGTTTGGTGGATTTCAAGAGATTGGATTATCAATTACTGAATTGCAATTGCTTAATCAACATTGTAGATCTAATCTACATAAGGTGGTATCAGAGCCTCGTGATTGAGAGGTGGGAGCTATGTCGGATGTGGGAACAAAAAAGGATGTTGATGAACTACATCAGTCCTTGGCTGATCTGACAATAGTGGTTAATGATCTTGCAAAAAATATGAGAGCCAGCAATGATCGAACACAGTCCACACATAGGGCTGAGGGACGCTGAATGTTCGTGGGGGGGTCATCTCGACCTCCACTGGTGGTCGTCGGATCATCGTCGTCCTCATTGGAGGACTCCGAATGATAGATCACAAATGGATTAAACCGAACATTGTTAGTGGGATCATGATTCCCTTTAACAGGGAGATTGGCCACAACATGACAATTTTGGGAGATGAGCGATTCATTGGAGGCTGGAGCAGGACAAAGTTATCGGCAGAGTGGGAGGTCTGGGACGAGGTCTCGATTCGAGGGATCAATATCAATATCAGAGACAAGGTTGTGGAGAATAACCCGGGATCAGAGGTACACCAGGGTAGATATGAAATATGATCAGCCAGCTGGATCTGAAGCTCCTCGTTGGTATGGGTAGGACTTAGGAGTTTGGCCATTACAGACTTCTTATGGAGATACCATATTTCAGAGGTACACAAAGGATTGAAGAGGTGCTGGATTGTTTTTTTATGAAGTTTATAACGATTTTTCGACATCATGGAATTCCAGACAGAAATAAAGTGAAGGTAGTCACTATTAGATTTTAGAGTGTAGCTGCTGTCTGGTGGGAACAGACTCAGGCTGCTAGAGCTTGTAAAACTGGGCAAGGCCCACTTCATTATTTAATGAAACTTTAACTTCATAAAAAAAAAGAGAGCTCGAACAAATAAACAGGCAAAACTAACTTTCATCATACAAACTAGATAGAACTTAGAACTAAAAAAACTTTTTTTTTTGAAGCAATTAAATTTCATTAAAAAATAAGGCTAATACCCAGTTTACAAAAAATAGAGTATAGAAATAGAAACAGAAGTAAAAAGAAATGAGCAAGAAGCTCATCGACTCTCTCCCATTAACTATGTAGTTTAGTTATATAGTAACTAGATACGCTGCCTCAGGAGGTTGGTCTCCCATACTTCCATCATAGATGTTTTCAAAGGGTGACAACAACTCTTCTTGTAATACACTGAATCAAAGGAGAGACTGATGTCTTTAATGACTTCCTTAAGACTACCTCAGGAGGCCTACTAATGTGCTGTCTATATCTTTTATTTCTTTCCATCCATATATGCCACGACAAGCATCCAATAGCATTCCATAGTAGCCCCCAAGGGGGAGAGTGGTGCGTAATTTTTTGTGCTGCCTCCATCAGATCCCCCAATCTAATATCTGGACTGGATTGGGTGGGAACTGAAATATTCATTATTTTCCAGAAGACGAGATCCAGGTGTTCCGTCAACGGAATTAAGAGAGATATGGAATATGAACAGTTATAGAAAAGATAACTCCTAGTTTCATCTTCCAGATTGCATAACAAGCAAACGTGAGGTACTTGTACTTTCCAACTTCTCAGCTTCTTGAACGTGTTTAGGTGATCCCATTTCATCCTCCACAAGAGAATAGAGAATTTTGTCGGCATCTTCGACCAAATTCCCTCAGCTAATATATCTTTATGCTTTCTATCTCTAATACTTTCCACCATTCCCCCAACTTGCTTATCGGAGTACCAGATCTCCACACAATCGTACTAAGGTTCCGGATGCGCCTCTTCGCGATGCGCTGCCGCCTGGAGCATCTGAGCATATGCGCTCAGATGCGCCAGTGGCATTTTCGTAAATATTTATAAAACTATAGGAAATTAATTTTTTTTTTATATATGTATATCAATTATCAAAATACTTTAACTCTTTAAATAGTTTGAAACACATAGAATAGTTCACTTTAACTCTTGAATTTCAAATACATAATAGGATATAATACATCTATAGTTCATCCGTTGACCTCCTCAGCCGTTTATAGAACAGATGATTGGGATCTGTAGGACCAGCTTCAGCTTGGGGTACACCCTCATCTTCATTCTCTTGAAGATCTTCGACTTCATAGTCGTTATGACGAACTTGACTAGTAAATGGTCTAGATTGACCACTCCTAGTCGACGGACCTGGGTGCTCAGTTGCTCCAGTTGCCGTCTCCACGTCGGCCCAAGTGAGACCTTCTTCAGTATACACCCACTCATTGCATGGTCCATCAATACCAGTGACCCATTCACTCATCAAGTTGAACTCGTTAACGTGAATAGCATCATACTTTTTGGAGCCGCTTTCAATCAATAACTTCTTTGTTTTGAACCTCTCTGTCAACTTCATATTGTAGTTGACGTAAACGAGGTTATCTAACCGTGCAACGCCCAAGCGATTCCTTAACTTGGTATGGAACTGTAAATGAGATTTCATATTAGATAGTTAAATCATATGAAATAAATAATCGAACATGTAAAGAACTTACATGTGTGAAAGTACTCCAATTCCTTTCACAGCTTGAAGCTGAGCAACACAGACTTAAGATTCTTGTAGCAATTTGCGTTAACTCCACTGTTCTGGTCCCAAATAATTCCCACCATCGTAGTGGATGCATAGGGTCAGCCATCTTCATCGCTACATTTCCTCCAAACTTTCCTTCTCTATTGTTGTACAAGGTCGTGTCAGAAAATATTGCGATCGTTTGTGAATCATCATTACCAACCATTTTTTCAACACATTGACTGAATGCGTCCTCATACTCCATGGATTGAGCAATTGTTGCAGGATCACTGTAGTTGGAAAAAATAGATTTAATCATCAAATCTTAAATTCATTCATGAAGTAGAAAAGTTGAATTGAATAATACCTTTTCAACTTGTAGAAGAAATGTGGATTTAGGTAAAAATGCAGCCCTTATTAGAGGAAATTTGTAATGCTTTCCCCATCGTTTGTCCATAAGAGTATGGATCGGAAGATACAAACTCGAATCCCCTTCAAAGTTGTTCTTTATAGCTTTTTTTACCTCTAAGAAGGCTCCTTCGAGGTAAGTCATATTCGGTTTGGAGTCGTCATCCACAATCCTTAGCACCTTCAGAATAGGTTCCGACGCTAAAAGTATTTGATCAAGAGTCAACCAGAAACGTGCATTTATGACTGTATCAGACACATCCAAGCAAGTGTTTGTAGAGGGACCCCTCGCCCATTTGGACCAATCAAATTTTCTCAAGTTATCTTTCGCACTTTTGATACTTTGCAGGGTGAGGAAGGCTGTCGCAAAACGAGTTAGTCCGCACCGAATCAATTCTCTACCATTCACCTTGAGCCACTCTGCGCGCAGAGTAGAGATAGAATGGATGAAGCTAGTGATCTTCTTTCCACTTCGGAGCGCATCTTTATATCGAGGTATTCTACGGAAAAAAGAATTTCAAAATTAGAATATAAGTAAGTCTGAATTCGAAATATCTAAGTATGAATTCAATACCTTACGATATCCTCCAGTAATAAGTCTAACACATGAGCAGCACATGGGGTTCAAAACATGTGCGGATATTTTTCCATCAACAAACGTCCAGCCATGACATAGTTTGATGCATTATCCGTGCACACTTGAACGATCTTAGTACTGTCAATTTTTTCAATCACATCTTCCAATCCTTTGGCTATGAACTCTCCTGTCTTCGTGTCGGAGGTGCAATCATCGGATTGAATGTAAAAACTTCCCTCCTCAGAATTCATCAAGTAGTTGATGATACATCTCCCTCGACAATCCGTCCAACCATCGGACATTAGAGTACAACCTCGCAGATTCCGGTTGAGCTCATGAGCCTTTCTTATTTCATCAATATTACGGACTTCTTTGCTAAGTATCAGTCCACCAATTCGTTCTGCTGATGGAGGTGTGTATCCTGGACCGTACCGTCCAATACTCTCCACCTATGCCTGAAAATAAATTTAAATAAGTAATTCCAAATTTTATTAAAAAAATAAAATCTGAAATATTACCAATAGTTCAGGATTATGAGCGACATTGAAAGCAACACCACTTGTAAAGAAGAATCTGCCTGCATATTGATCAAGTAACTCCCTCTCTTGTTTCTTCATGTGATCGGCTAACGTGGTTTGACGTAAGCGTTCTGTTAGTCGGCGTCTGATCACATCGTCCAGTGTTTCGCCCTTCGACAAACCTAATGGACCGACTTGTTTCAAACCAAAGTCTACTGTCTTCGATGCAGTGGATGATGTTGAACCTGTACCACTCAATGCAAGTTTTCTCTTTATGGGATCTGTCGGTGATAGTTCGACATTGATGATTGGTGGTTTTTTCGAGTTGGTGGATTTTTGCAAAACTTTTAGAATCTCCTCTCTTATCTTCATTGAAGCTTTTGGACATGGTTTTACACCTAATTTTCCACCGTTCGGATTCACTCGAGCAATGTGCACCTTCACACGGTGGATTCCGCCGGTAGAAACAAATCCGCACAGAAGGCACCTAACAGGTTGTGTAACCTTGCCTTGCTGTTTTTCAGCGAATGCGGCATACTTCCAAGTCGGATCGTCCCAATTAGGAGGTCGGTTGCTTTTCAAATCCAAATACAAATTTTCGTCAATCGTTGGGTCATAGATACTAATATCTATCTCTTCCGGCGGATTTGTAGTTGAATTAATTTGCACTTCATCTTCTACTCTCATATCATTGTCATTAGGTGCATAATCTTCATCATGACTATCATCCATTATGAAAAGTTGAAAACCCTAAGAAAATAACAAATCAATTAAAAATACCATAGATTTCTTAATCTTAATCTAGAATTCTACATTATGAAAGATTTTAAAAAACAATGTGAGATTTAAAAAAAAAAAAATCATTGTTTTTTATTTTTTACCTTATTTTTACTTTTTTTTTTCCCTCAAAATTTCTTTGCCGGAATCTCGCCGGAGGTACGCCTGAGGAACGCCAAAAAAATCGGGAGGAGATTTGGCCAGAGTTGGGAGTAATGGGGAAGACAAGGAAAAACCCTAGAGAGGATTTGCGTTTTCCCTTATAAATAAAAACTTAAAACAGTAAATTTATTACTGTTTTAAGTTATTAAATGTAATTGGAAAAAACGCAAACAGTGTTTGCGTTTTTTTCCAATCACTGTTTTAATTCTTTAAAACAGTCTGTTATTAATTAATTTTAAAAGACCGGATCCGGTCTGTTTTTTAAAACAATAAGTTTTTAAAATTTAAAAATACCGGATCCGGCATGTTTTCACAGTTTTTTTTAAAACAGTTATTTTTAAAATTTTAAAAATACCGGATCCGGCTAAGGGAGATGCGTCGGGCTTCTCCCTTCAGGGGCGCATCATCGCATATGCGCGCGCACCCAGAACCTTGAATCGTACTATTTGACCCTACCAAGGTTCTGGGTGCGCGTGCATATGCACGTATTATGCGCGCATATGCGATGATGCGCCCCCAGAGGGAGATGCGCCAGGCGCATCTCCCTTAGCCGGATCCGGGTCGGATCCGGGTAAAATCTGACCCGGATCCAGGCCTGTTTTAAGTTATTTAAATAATAACTTAAAACAGTGTTTTGTTTTTATTTTAAAAAAAAGGCCAATTTTTTATTTATTTTAAGACCTTATAAATTTTTAGCATAAAAATTTATACATTGGTCCATGAAAAGAGCTATATTATTTTTAATATAAGCTCCTCCCACTCTTTAGACTTCATATTTGTTTTAGACAAAATGAATCTTTATTTATAGACCAACCTTCTTTGTGTTTTTTGAATTCTATCGATGTTGGACTAAAAAAGTGTGGTTAAATAAATTATTATTATAGAGTATTTTTTATGTTGTAGATGTATTAAAGAAGGCCCAGCCCAGCCCATTACATTATTATTTTACAAAAGCCTCTTGGGTTATTTATTATTTTCTTTTTATAAAAGCCTCTCTTTTATAAGTTTAAAGAAACCCTAGCCATTTATAGAGCTATATTATTACGAAAATACCCCTAAATGGTTAACTGGTTTTTAAACCTTGGTGTTACAATGAATTATAGGGTGTTATAATAGTTAATAAATATATGTATTATAATAATTTTTCTATCCAATATATTTTTAAATAAAAACTTAATTAATATAATTTAGATATATAAAAAAACATTAATTTCCTATAGTTTTATAAATATTTACGAAAATGCCACTGGCGCATCTGAGCGCATATGCACGCATATGCTCAGATGCTCCAGGTGGCGGCGCATCGCGCAGAGGCGCATCCGGAACCTTGGACCCTACAATCCAAACATTTATTCACTTGGTTTCTTAACCGTACACTGTTTGGGCATATTATTATGTAACCAAAATAGATTACCCCTACTTCTTAAACACTGCACTATGTCTGCACTCTTCCATGGTCTATCTTAATATATTTTTTTTATACTTTTTACCAAAAATGTGCTCTCTTCTGTTTTATTGGTATGCAAATTTGAACAAATTTCATTGTATTAGTTGACAAAAAGTCAATGAACATGACAATGTAAAGTTTTACCTGTAATCTAGGACGATATCATCTACATGCTTCACATCCAAATATGGATATCAAGTTATCAGGTTCTTCCGAGGTATGTAATATTTTTCTATTTCTTCTGAAATATATGTGAAGCTTGTATATGATGATAAATGATATGATTGTACCATGGATCAAATAGGTTGAATTGGGCTTTGGAAATGTTGTAATTGACAAAATGTTTTTTGTTTCTGGGTATGATATCCATGGTTTTGTTGCTGCTCAGGTAAATCACCTGACATATAGATTTCACTTGTTATGCTTTGAGCTTTCAAATTTGTAAAAGCTTATGCAATATGGATGATAACTTGATAATATAGTTGTTATTGATTATCTTTACTAATATGGTCAAATTTTACATATCTGTGCTATATTTTTTTGCATACAATTAAAGTTCCGATTGCAATATTGAGTATAGAAATAAAAAATTTAAAGAATGTTTCTTTTTTTTTTGATGAAAATGAATTCCATTAAATGGGAGGTAAAATCCCAGAGTTACATAATACATAGTTTGAGTTGCGCGCGCTATATGCCCCATAGCGCGGGTAGCCGGCGCTATCTACCCGCGCTATGAGTAGTCGGCCTATTTCTCCTCATTTCTCCCCTAACCTTAATCACTACTCTTTAGTTAAGTATGGTATTGACTATTAATTTATAATATACTGAATATTGATTGCATAATACAGGGTATATTAAGTATGGTATTTAAAAAAAATTAAAAATACACTTGGCGCTATAGCGCGGGTAGCCGGCGCTACGCGCTATGGCGCAACTCAAACTATGACATAATATGATATTGACAGATGAACATGCCCAATTTGTGAGTAGAACGGGATATTGGTGTTAGGGACTTTCTAGATCGTGTTGTTAAGTGCTTTTGAGATTGCAAGGGAGTAAGGTTTTAGAATACACATATTGGGCCCAAGACACAACCTTACCTGAATCAGTCATAAGAAAAATAAGGAAGTTAGCCTATAACTTCATATGGGATGGAAGAAAAGGGATACCATGGAAACAAATGATCCTCCCCAAAGCAGAGGGAGGATTGGGAGTAAGAAACCTAGATATCATAGTTCCAGCCATAAATATTAAAAGGATTGCAAATTTCTGGACAAAATTAGACTCAATCTTGAATACATGGATCCAAGGGAGATACATAAAGGGAAGGACCCTTAAAAACATTCAGATAAAAAATTTACATCTATAGGTTCAGGTTGGGGTTCACCCTCATTGTTTTCATTAAATTCATTGTTTTCATTAAATTCATTATTTTCATTAAATCCAGCCATTTCGAAAACCCTAAAAAAACAACAAATTAATTAAAAAAACACAACCTTAATCTCTGAAATGAGATGTCTGAAAAAGATGAAGGAAGATAAAAAAAATCGCATGCTAAGGGAGATGCGCCTCTCTTCCAAGGCGCATCCGCGCATATGCGCGCGCATCCCGAACTATGGACCTAATTGAGGCATGTCAAGAGCTAACACACCATTCTCAAATTTGGGGCTTATTATGGACTATGATTGGAACCTTGAGTTGGCATATATGAACTGAAAGAAATAGAAGATGGCGGCAACATTCTCTCAGACCACCATAAGCTGTTTTTAAGGAGGTTTTGAATGACATCAACAACTCCTTTAGGCAGAGAGCTTCAAGAAGAGTTGTTATCACCCTTTGGGACCTAGCACGATACAGAAATGGGAGACCAACCTTCAGAGACAGATAGCCTAGCTTCTATACTAGGCAAAGGCTGTGTGGAAAGTGTTTTCATATTTATATCTATATTTTATTGTTAGTTTTCATTGTATCAGGGTAATGCCCCTCATTTTTAAAAATGAAAAATTTAACTGCTTAAAAAAAAGCTGGTGGCTAATAGATTTCTCAAAGGAGACATTGAACTTGGGTTTGGATGCCCTAGCTTCTGAGCTTTGCAAAGGTGGTAAAAACTCCTCACTTAATTCTCCATAAGATTATGGAGAACTTGGTAGGCATATGAGAGCAGATGTCTACACATATAGGTTGTCCTTACGATCCCTTATTCTAATTTGCTCTACTATGGCACCCAATTTCTTTGGACTGAGTTTGGGTGGGATATTGGAGGCGGCGATATTCACACCCAATTTAGCGAGTGGCTGTGTTATTAGGTGTGGAGGAGGCTAGAGGGAGAGATTGGTAGTGGGTGGTTTTTGTTGGGGCAAATTAGAGGTAGAGCTGTATGAAGTAGGTTTGTAAGCCTCGTGGAAGGGAATCCGACCTTAGTGGAGCGGTGTTAAATGTTATGTAGTAACGCTAGATCTGAGGGGAACTAGTCTATGACTCAACATGATAAGGAGTAAGGACACTGGACACCAAAATTACCCACCAATTGAAGTCAGAACGGTCTGGATTCTGAAGAGTGAATCTGAAATATTGTTAGTTTAGAAACTCAAATTTTATTTTTGAAAATGATACATGTGCTCTATGAGTCGATGAATGGATTTTAATTTTATTCAAGTAACAAACACGACTATCACTTCGATCTACTAAAATTTAGCAAAATTTCTATTTATTTGGTAATTCATTTTTTTTTCTACCTAAGGATGCAGGTAATTTATATATTATACTTATATTCAAGCAATCAACTACTAAGTCTTTGGTTTTGCAGGACAATTTAATTGAAGGTGTGCATATGTATCTTTATTCAGATACCGTTTCTGAGATAAACTGCCTTCAAAATCATGATAATGCTCCTGGAAGAAATGATTCCCTTTGTCAGGCTATCTCTAATGCAGATGGAAAGTTCACATTCAAATCTGTCCCTTGCGGTAATTAGTCTCCATTCACATGCTTTAAATATTATTTTCTTTTGCATGTGCTGCGCTTTTTTATTTAGCATAACTTGAAATGAAAACGTTTTTCTTCTTTTAATTAGTTTTTTTGAAGCAATTCCAGTTTTTCAATAATAAAAACGATGGACAGAAAAAAAAGGGAAGCAACAAGGAAATAAACTATAATAGAAGTGTTTTCTATTTTTTTTAGCCTAGAGATCAATAATGATAAGAGTAGTGTCCATTACTCTAAGGTGGTAGACTCCTTCCCACACTTACATTTAATCATAGGTTGCCCTCCTAAGCCTCTCCCCCTCACCTACCTTGGTGTACCAATCTCATGTAAAAGGAAGAACTTGGGGCAATGTAGTTGTCTAATTCAGCCAATGGAAACGACTCTGGCTAGATGGAAAGGTAGGTGTCTATCCTATGTGGGAAGAATTCAGTTAGTGAACAGGGTCTTTGCAGGTATGTTCACGTATTGGATAAACGGAACCTCCCTTCCCACTTCAGTTATCACTAAGGTCAGGCAAATTGCATAGAGGTTCATTTGGGATTGTAGGAAATCCTCCCCTTGGGATAGAATGGTCCTACCCAAAATAGTAGGGGGATTAAGGGTCAGGAATTTTGATGCTTATGCCTCCAACATAAAAAGTGCTCACTACTTCTGGTCCAATAGTGAAGCGTATGGATTTTCTCCTATGTTCTGCAAAATGATTTGGAATTGCATATCCTCTGCATCTTTTTCGGTGCTGGTAGAAGGGAGTCCAACGCCTCCCTTCAAAAGCCAGAGGGGGATTAGACAGGGTGATCCTCTATCTCCTATTCTATTTGATATGGTTATGGATGTTCTAAGTAGATTGATACAGAATGGAGTAAAGAACAAAAAAATAGACACTTATCAGGTGAATGGTGCTACTTCTAT